>CM067487.1:14943283-15021820 GCA_034552555.1 Semaprochilodus insignis | reverse complement strand
GGGGGGGGGGGGGGAAGGTGAAGTGACAAAGATGGACAAAGAAAGAAATAAACTGGAAAGAATTAAAATATCCATCACAGAATGGACAAAAATAATTGCCCTGGTCGTCTACCCGAAAAGCCATAAAGCTGTGGTCTGAATGATGAAGTCTTCATAAATAATAGTTCACGGGTGTATGATGTGCTTTTGCCACACTGCTCTGAAAACAAGCAGACTGTTAAGCACTCTGGTATATGAATGAGTTCTCTTAACATTAATCTAACATTCATTCTAATGGCTAAAAATAATTAACCCAGCGGTCAGTACTATTGCAACCATTTACAAAATTTACAACAAGAAAGAAGGGAGGGGAAAAAAAAAAAACATCAGAAACTGTGTAAAAAGTCAGCGGTCTGCTGATAAGAGTAAGGCAGAAATGATGTATAAACCAAATGTACACATTCAAAACACCCCTGTTGACGTTTTCTGGACTGATAATCGTATCCTATTGTCCTATTATCTTTCATACTCATCCAAAGCTCTCTTTGGTTTCGGATGATGGGACACAGAGTGAGAGATAAACGTGAACAGTCTGACATATACACCATCGGGTCCATATTTACATAAGGTGGCACCACAAATGTAGGGATAAGATTAGAGAGAGGGAAAGCCGAAGAGTCGGGGGTATACTAGGGTCTGAAATTCTGGAATAGGGCTTGCTCAACCCTGGTCCTATAGATATAGCACCCTGGAGAGTCCAACACACCTGGTTCATACAGTCAGAAGGCCCTGATGGCTTTGATTACCTGGCTCAGGTGTGTTAGATAAGGGGTAGAGCTGAACTCTGCAAGGTGGTAGACCAGGACCAGGACTGAGCAAAAAGCTTCAGGTGCTTGATGTCAATAAGGCATTCCTTCGCATGAAGAACATGCCTTGCACAAATTCTATACATGAGTTTAATTTGAACCAAATGATCTTGTATCCAGTGGTGGGAACAGTTTGTTTGTATGGGTTAGAAAGGTTCCAAAAATATTCCCAGTAGTCACAGACGTGAGCTACTGCTGTGTCTCGTCAATCACAGTGAAACACAATACATAGGCTAATTTGAGTTCGATCTCAGCAAAAGTGAGAGTTCCGTATATTATGCAGAGGTTTCACATTGGTAAAACAAAGCGAGTCCCTTCAGATACCTCGCATTCATCAAGACTGACCTTCACAGAAAGTGTGTCGCGCACACCATAATCTCTTTCCTGTTCTCTACTTCTAAAAATACTGAAAACTAGTTTAGAAAACAAAGTGATTTTACGTCTATCAAACTGACTTAAATTAGCTTCTTAAAAAAAGACAGTCCTTTAAACAAGGAAACAAAAACACGTCATGTCGGACTTCTTTCTCATCGTCTCCAGGAGCGACTCTCGTATTCATCGTCTTCGTCGTCGTCATCGTCCTCTTCCTCCTCGGGCAGCAAGAAAGGGCTAACTGGCTCCTGTAAACGGATGAGCAGAACTCGGTATAAACACTTAAACCTAATATTCGAACAAGCTGAAAAATGCTTGATTCACAGTTTATTAATCAAAATTATGATCAAGAACATCATCATCAGTAATAACAGTAAAAATAGAAGATAATGATAATTAAGGGTGGGAGTTTCAGCCATATTTCAGACACAGGCGTTTTGAAAGTTCAGACACCTCAGGGCTCTTGAATATACAAATGTATAAAGCTAGAAAGAAATTGGTTATCAAAACATTTAATTCACTACTCTTTCTTAAACTATTACTAATTAAATTCTAATATTCCGATTAATTCCTATGGATAATGCTAATAATTGTGCACATGGCAAGTGGTGACCTGAAGACGGGGTGCTAACTTTTCATATGTAATCTGATAAACACTGTGGCTACCCACAATCCAACTGAAGTTTCAGAACACAGACACGGTAAATAAGGTAGTGATAAAGTAAAAGGCTGTGTATTAGCAGGAACCTGGCGGTATAATCTGTATTGTGATACTGGGGTTAAGATTTAATATATTGTGATATACTGCAATACTGTAGGTAATGTATTTAAATCTTAGCAAATCTGTTATACAAAAAAAAAGAAAAAAGAAAAAAATGTGAAACAAATAGGTGATCTAGTCCAGCAGAAGTCTCATATACTGCTATAGTATCGTTTAAGCATCTAATCAAAATCACAACATTTGATCAACATTGACAATTTCTCACTTTATTCTTTTCAGTCATTCAATTTGATCTCTGGCCACTTGGGGGAGTTGTGTCTTTCCTGCTTCACAACAAACTCTACCTAGGAGTGGAGCTGGGCAATATGACAATATCTACTGTATAGGTGATACAATATTTGATTATACAATAATATACTGTGTACTTGAACTTGCAGAACACTTGTTAACTGCATGTTTCATTTCTGAGGAATAAAAATAGTTGTGTCTATCTGGATTTAGCACAAAATAGTATGCCAAATAATTAACACTATAAATAACACTATATTTTTGACCCATTGTCTACGCCTACCTACAACAACAGCAATTGGCTCACAAGCCTGCTGAATGCTTTAATTTTTTGCTTTAAATAAAGTATGTTTAATGTAAATTAGATTACTGTACCTCATTTGTATATTATGTTTTATGTTATTTACATTATGTGCATATGACGGCAAATTGGTAAGGAGGGGGTGTCCATATCTATCCACTATCGCCTTCATCCAATACAGCAAATTCATTAGTCACACTCAAACCACAGCTTGTTTTAAGTCATACAGACAAATATGCACCGATAATGACCCAATAAAATTTGTATGATTATTTGATTAAAAAGAAAATGAGTTGAGGTTGCAATATTTCCCTTGTCATCTTTCCAAAATATTTTGTCACAGAGAAACTGACGTTAAAGACAAAAGTACAATAAATGAGAGTGAACTTTACCGTAGTGACTTCCTCCTTCGACTCCTCTTCTTCTGGTTCAGTGGAGATGGACGGGGTTTTGGGTTTATACCATGATATCTGTAGAAGTCGACCTTTAAACTTCGCTCCTTGATTTGCAGCCTGGACATAAAATGTAAAGCATCAAGAAGCAATAAATAAGGATTTATTAGTAAAGACACAGAAGAGTCACAGAACTGAGAAATGATGTGCATTATTTATGTTGATTTAAGCTGGCAGGTAAAATTAAAGGGATGTTACATTTTCTGCTTCACTCCGGGTCTTGAACGTCATCACCACGCTGTTGGCGTCTTGGTCACGAAGCTCTTCGATCTCCCCAAATTTCTGTTAAAAGGAAACACACGTGTGACTCTAAACCACTCTATTGGGGCGTCCATATTTTCCTTATACTCTGAATGTTATGCTCCTTACCACAAAGTGCGGCATCAGCTCTTCCTTCTCCTCCTGTGTGACGCCCAGGATGGCGAGAGCCCTTGGCCGGTGGTCCACCACCATGTGGTTGCCCACTCCTCGACCCCTAACACTGCGCCCTCGGCCCCTGCCTCGGCCCCTGTTTGGTGCTAAAGTGGGTTTGGCTCTGCCGGCGGGTAAGAGCCCTAACCGCTTGGCCTAGGTGACAGATGGAGGTGGTGGTTGCATTAGGATGAGCAAAAATACGAGTGACTGAAAAGCAGTTGTAGTTTCAGCTTGTTTTAAAATGCCAGTCTTTCCACAAGCCTACAGATTGTACAAGAGTTTGAACCGCTGCATCTAAATACAGTATAAAGATGTCCCATAAAATGGCCGAAGGGTTCGAGAAAGACAGGCTGTGATTCAATATCAAGGAATCAATAGGTCAAAATGTGTTTTTTGTAGTTGTAATAATAAACTGACCAATATAACTGGTACAAAATAGATTTAAAAAATATCCTCATACATTAACATTCAATAAAATTAAGAATGTTTTTCATTCTCCAACCTTGGATATAAATCAAACCAAAACAACAACAAAAACAGAAAATAATCAAACTGAGCATCTTATATGATCTCTACACCAACATGGGCCAGCAGGCAAGCAAAGTGCTAGCCTTGAGGGCTTCAGTGCAGAGAAGAAGTCACCTCCACTAAACTGTTCTTGCCTCTCTCTACAACGGGAAAGCAGATCAAACTTTAATGCAGTGAAATGCATCAGCGAGAGAAGCCGATGTAGCGTCTGGAATCGTTAGCCTTGTCCTCTGGGTTTGGTAAGTGCCTGCAGTTTAATGTGTAGGAGATGGGCAATGACGTGCATTTTTCACTTTGACTAATTTGGGTGCAGCACTGACTTCTTGGTTGTTTTGGAGGATGGTTGTGTTAGCAAAGAACATGTGTTAGTTGTATGTGGCTGTGGGATGNTGCAGTTTAATGTGTAGGAGATGGGCAATGACGTGCATTTTTCACTTTGACTAATTTGAGTGCAGCACTGACTTCTTGGTTGTTTTGGAGGATGGTTGTGTTAGCAAAGAACATGTGTTAGTTGTATGTGGCTGTGGGATGGTCCCGAGTGAGATGGTTCCGAGTGAGATGGTTCCGAGTGAGATGGTTCCGAGTGAGATGGTTCCGAGTGAAATGAGGCATGCTGGGGAGCATTGAGGAGTCAACGTAGAGAGGCCATTTTAACATCACGAGGGCCAAACTGTGTGTGTGTGTGTGTGTGTGTGTGTGGTAAAAAATAAATAAATAAATAAAAATATCTATCTATCTATCTATCTATCTATCTATCTATCTATCTCCCCTGTGGGGGTCCTGACCATTGAAGAACAGGGTAATACAGTGTACAGAGAAACAGATGGACTACAGTCT
Organism: Semaprochilodus insignis; assembly: GCA_034552555.1. NCBI lineage: Eukaryota > Metazoa > Chordata > Actinopteri > Characiformes > Prochilodontidae > Semaprochilodus > Semaprochilodus insignis. The sequence goes on along the minus strand of CM067487.1, from coordinate 15,017,062 downwards.
GTACCTGTAGAACTACAAAGTGCTCCTATATGGTCAGTGGAGCTGATCACATGGACAAAAATGCAGCAACTAGGAGGTGTTTCTAATGTTCTGGCTGATCGGTTTACATATACACACAAACAACAATCATGAAAGGATATTTGAAAAAAAAAAAAAAACAACAACAATGACAACAACAAAAATCACTCCAGGCCAAGTTCACCTTAATACTACCATGATTATTGAGACTTTGCCCATGCTCGTATTTAAATACACCTTAAAGCAAGCAGTAATTTGCGAGAGGCGTTTAGTGTAATGTGAGTGGAAAGGCTAGATGGCAGCTCACCTCCACCTGCAACTGACCCAATCTCCTCTTCAGGTCTGTAGTGTCCTCTCCTGTCGTCAGCTGCTGGTGAAAATCAAAGTTTCAGTCAATGTCAAAGCAATTAAGCTAATTTAAAAACCAATCCAACCCACATATACATTGTGATTTGGGTAGTTTTACAGTTCTACTGACCACAAGCACATATGGTGACCTGAGACATGACTAATTACTGCAGGCTGATAGTCGGCGAAGTTAAACGACTGACTATGTGCCATTTACAGCCAAAACTTAAGACAAAAGTCTTACGTCTGTTTTGGTCTTGGCCTGCGTAGTGTTGACTGTGGACTGGGAGGCAGGACTGATTTCATTCTTCAGCTGAGAGATCTTCTCAGTGAGTTCCTTCAAGGTCTTCATGATGTTGGCCCTCTCCTCCGGCTTCATCCCTCGGTTCTTTTCGAGACGGGCTATCAACACCTGTGAATGACAACTGCTGTTAAGAGGCTCATTGATGAGGAGGATTTGTTCTACTTGGAAACTCACAAATGGTGAATTTAGTGTTTAAATAAATAGTGTAGTTCTTCAAAATAGACTCTTTATATATTATAAAGGTAACATACGTATATTATAAGGGTAGCAATTTCAGATTTAGCCAAGCATTGTTTTACACTCTCAAAACCACAGGAATAACACATAATAGTACTCTTAAGGTGAGACGCGGCAGGCAAAACCACTGTTCTCTCATGCACTGGTCATGCACCCCCACTCTCTTTATTGCACAGTGTTCCTGGAACCAAATATGTTAATTTCCTTGTTTTCAGCAACCAATCATAAAAGAAAAAGGGATTTAAACCTAAGCATGAAATCTCATTGGCTGGTGTGGATTTCTGACAACTTGATTCATTCAGATGCGTCACGTGGCATGCTCTGACACTTCCTGGTTTCGCTTTGTGTGGGTCCTTTATAATCTCAAAAAGGCCATTTTCTCAAAATAAGACCCCCCCCCCCCCCCCCAAAAAAAACGCTCCACTTCATATTGTATAGGTTTTCACAGAAGGGACAGATGATGCATCACTTGTAGCCTGAGGTATAGGACATTTTACACCTGATAATATGGTACAAATGGGTTGGTTATGGCTGTTGACAGTATTTTCTGATTTATAAAGTGATAAAAATGAGAGATCCAACATTCCCTCCGTAATAACCTTTAACTCTAATATGTCAACAAAATGAATCAAGAACTTTTGAACCTGACAGTATCCACTGTTCAGATTTGTTCTTCAGAAAATTGTAATTAAAAAATAAAAAATAGTCTTAATGCCACTAATCAACTGGAGAAGTTCCATGGTGATCTTTAGTAGTTAAACTGCTTACCCTATTCACCTGTATTCACCTATAGTGCCTTGCCTTTAGCAGCGGTGTTTAAAAAGTTAAAGCAGGAGTTCACCTAACATTTTGCACCATATAAACAGCACTTAAACCCATCTTACCTTCTGACACTCTATCTGTTTTTCCAGCATCTCTTGTTTCTTTTTCCGCATATCTTGCTGCAACTTCAAAGCTTCCTGTAAGGGGCAAAAGAGGAGACAATTAGGACTGAAAAGAACTTCCTTAACTGGGCAAATACGCATCTCTGCTACAACCTTACAAAGGACTTCAGGAAGCACTTACCTGCTTCTTTTTCAGAACCTCCTGAGCTTCTAGAGCTTTCACCGCCTTCCCCAGCACCTTGGGAGGAGGTTTTACGACTGTCCGTGAATAAGGTCCTTTTTGTAGGCTTGAGGCCGGAGCGACCGCCTGAACAGACAGCAATGCACGTTACAACTATGCAGGAGATTTTATTTGCATTAGTTTCTACAGCACACATGTGTGGCTTACCGATGAAGACTCTGCACTGGGACTGACTGTGTCAAGACTGCCTGCAGGACCTGCTCCAGTTGAGGCTGGGTGCTTGGTGAAGGTTTTATTCAGCACATATGCTCCTGCTGTGTGCTGTTTATTAATGACCTAAATAAATAAAGAAAAGCAGGATATTCAAACTTGGGTAGAAGTAAAACACCAGCCATAGTCTGCTATAAGGGAAGGAAAATCACGGTGACTGCTCACAGTCTTCTCTCTTGTGCATTCTTATGTGACATGCTTCCAGCTTGTCAATAAAATATGACGTTTCTGAGATTAAGTGGAATATGTCGCCATACCATGCATAACACATATCACGCATGTTCTGCCTTCTACATTTGAGATTAGAACCACGCTCTTAGTGTCCGACAGCCCCTCTGTGCGCCATTTTACATACTCAAAGCACACGGGTACAGACACAATTACAGGGACATTGGAAGAACATTTTGGTCTATTCTGCCAAAGCCAATATGAAAAGGTTCACAACAACATACTTCTCTAATCACAATACAGTTTTCAAGGGGCAACTGTAAGGTTCTTGTCTTGTATACACAGTGGTGAAGGAAATACACAACCATGTAGTTGAGTTAAAGTAGAGATCCCCAAAGTAAAATAATCCTCCAGTAAAAGTTGAAGTTCCTCCCTTTAGAAGAAGCATGATTTATTATGGCTCTAAAGTCCTATTATCATTTCTGGAACAAGACTCTTAATCAACTTATTTTAGGCGAAGACTCTAGTGTCTCTCAGTCCACCAATATTTTAATAGAAGGTCATTAATTAGTCTGACACTGATGTGTATTCAAATAATCATAAGCACAAAACACTGAAGAACAGTTTCCATTAGTTAGAACCAAGCCCTTTTCAACAGGTCAAAAGAAGCTCAGGACAAAGAGACCGCTGCACCCTGATTGGTGGGCTCACTTCACGCTTCTTATGTTTGGACATGCTACCCTTGTTTATTCTCACATAAGCCAAAAGGAAGGACAGATTCTGACCTTGTGGGTTGTGGTGTGCGGTGGGCCAAGGCTGGTGCCCTGGCTAGGGCCCTGTTCCTGGGTTGGTACTGTGTGCTCTCTGTGCCAGTACACTCTAATGAAGCGGTTGTTGAGCACAGCCTCGGTGCTGGAGATGGCTCGGCGTGCCTCCTCGTTGGCAGTATACTGGATCAGAGCTGCCTCTGGGTCGCCTCCAAATACCACCTATAACACAGGAACAGAGTCATTAACTATGTATCGGTGGTTCAATCAGTGAATTTTAGAACGCAAGTACAATTATAAGAACAGTAAGTACGCCCCATGAAATGCTTTTCTTTATTTGACATATGTGGACAAATCAGCATTTCATCTTCAGTTAAACAATATAGATAAATGCTATATCACAGAACAAAAATTAAGAGAAACTGGCAATTATTTCTTGGGGAAAAAAAAAAAAAAAAAAAAAAGGCCTGTAGGCCTTTTCTTCACCTCCATGCAGAATTTCTTTCAACTGTGCAATGTTTGAGTGGATTCCTGCATTTAGAGCCTGTTAGAAATCTCCCTATGGCTGGCCCATTTTTTGGGCTCAGGAGATTCAGCACCAATCAAATGCGAATACTCGAAGCTTCAGTTGGGGGCTTATTTAATACGTAGTACATTAAAGCATGAGGTAGCGACTTCCACGTCCAGGTCGTAGTCTCTACTGCACTTGCTAAGGCTCTCATTATTTGAATAAACTTGAGTCCAAAAAACTACACAGTTACCATTCTAGCTCTAGCTAAAGTTGGGTGCTGCTGGGCTCTAATGTTAGCTGGTAGCTAACCTAGCTAACGTTAGCCCCTACTGGCAAGCGCCAAATTGGCCCTGTGCAGATACTCAATATAGACTGTGGGTTTTTGGTTTTTTTTTTGCTATGAAGTCTCTAGTTTCAGTTGTCAGCTAGTTGGTCAGTAAAAGGCTGACGAAGACAGCTAGCTATGTAGCTAAGGCAGAGCTACGGCTAGCTATATTTGCTTTAGCTGCACAGCACATAAACCAGCACGAACATGAAGATGTGGGTACATAGCAAGAAACACTCTATAAAACACACAATCTAGTCAGGGGTTTCCACAAATGGCCAGCAGTGGGAGCTAACTTGGGAGCTAGGTTCGTTAGCTATAGCTAGCTAACATCAGAGCCCAGTGGCACCAAACTGTGTTTCTTTATTGGTGTTAAGAATTATAACTCAGCTTATTAACTGCAGCAGTTTCCTCTTCTCAGCACAGAGAAAGAGCTTGAATCATAACTGAGTAGCTGTCTTGACTAAATTTAAACAACAATGAACATAGAACTGCATCATGGTGAACAGACAAACCTCAGTCGGTCAGTAAAAGTGTGGACCTGAACGTGTTAACAAGCGGATTGGAGTGAAAGAATTTAACCCTTTTTAACCCACAGTGGTGCTGAATAAACGAGGCGTCACTGCCTTGCTTACAGGTTCTGTGTGCCTTGCTTACAGGTTCTGTGATTGTTACTGTGTCTTTATCTTCCTGCCGCCAACCTGAACTGAAGAGTGACAGTGTGAGTGAGCATGGCCATTGTATTTTGCAGGTCATATTTATTACAGAAAAAAGGGGGAAAAAGTGAATATCCCAATCCCAAAATTAAAAACGAATACCCACCAAACCAACGAATATCCAAATACTCCCTAAATCCCCCATAGCCTTTCAAAGGAATTCAGATCTGAGCTCTGACTCGACTGTTCCAAAACCGTTTTTTCTTTTCATTTTGAGCCATTTTCCCTTGTGGTTTTACTATTTTGGGGTCATTTGTTGGAATGTCCACATCTTTGGCTTCAACTGTTTATGAATGTCCCACACTCCCTTCAGGCTCTCTTTGGTATGAAAGAGAATACAGTCAAATCTATGACTACAGGGTTGGCTGGACCTCAGGCAGCAAAGCAGCCCCAAACCATAACATTCCACCACGTTATACACTTGGTATAAGGATCTTCTGATCCAATGCTGTCTTTGGTTTTCAACAAACTGCCTTCTGGTACTGTGTCCAAACAGCTCCTATCTTTGACTTCTGTCTATACCACATGTTTCAGATAGTCCTGGTCCTTGCCAGGTCACATTTCTGCAGTCCCTTTCCTACGGTAGGTGTGTGCACTTGAATAACAACAGTGGCAAGAGTTAGAATTTGGGGTTCTAAGAGCTTTCTTCATCTTTTAGCTTCTTGCAATTTGCCTTTGGGATAAATTTGTTGGGAGTGCTTTAAAATCTTGGACTTAAAGAGGATCTTCCGGAGAGTGAAATAACTGATTTCCAATATTTCGGATATGTTCTTAATCCCCTTCCCAGACTCACAAGCATCTACAACTTTCTTTCTGAAGGCCCAAGATCAAAGCTCTTTTGATCTCGGCATGAGCGAAGCAGACCAGATATCTGAGGTTTAAATAAAATAAGCTCCTCCAAGATAGATGTTTGTAGGGGTGTACTTAATTTTTCCACTCACAGGACCCTGCTGGTCAAAAGTCAGAAACAATAGCTGCTGCACAGTTGGTCATCCTTTTGTCCTTCATCAGTGGTCACAGGACGCTGTTGGCTAGATAGTTTTGGCTGGTGGACAATTCTGAGTCCAGAAGGTTTCCAGCAGCACTGCTGTGTCTGATCCACTCACAGCAGCACAGCACACGCACTAACACACCACTACGTCGGTGTCACTGCAGAGCTGAGAATGATCCACCACCCACATAATACCTGCTCTGTGGTGGTCCTGTGGGGGTCCTGACCATGCCAAGTGGCAGGTGGGTGTGTGTGTGTCTGTGTTTAGGTACACAACTATATTTACAAACAATAATTTAGACATTTCTGTTAACCTGTCCTGTGGGTTCTATTATAAATGTATTGTAAATCTATGATGAGAGAAATCACTGATAATCAACTGTACACTACAGGTGTGGTGCACAGATTAAGGGTGACTGACCATTAAGGAGAGAGGGCCACTGATTGAAAGAACCCTGAAAAACCCATGACATCACATTCTTATTAAGAGGACACACAAGGTTACATTCCACAGAGCTGATTAATAGAGGAAACAAAGGTTTGTACCTGGATATTCACTATCGTCCCAAACTTGCTGAAATGCTCGTTCAGTTTGGTAATGTTGTTGAGCTCTCGAGGGATTTTGCGAACTTCAAGTTTGGTGTTGACATAGTGGTTCTTCTTAGGGAAGGGTGGCTTGTGCTGGCTATTGAAATTTTGCCTAGGGAGACAAAGTTCTTAGGTTAGGCCAAATGCACACAAATGGCAGGCTGCGTATTCTAGCAAATAGTCTATGGCAAGTAATGACAGACAGTTATTACTGCCTTTAGGGTACACACACACATGCAAGAGTACTGTGTTTGGTCTTCCTGAGCCTCAGTATTTGCATTTGCTCCAAACATGAACCACAACAACTGATTTCACAAATCAGGTTTCCTTCACTGTGAATGAAGTGAGGTTATTAGTGAAATCGGATGGTGCAGCCGACAGGTCTGGAACCCAGCCTTGAAGAATCAAGCCAAGAGTCCAACTGTTCAAGTGGATATAGTAAGTGGAAGTGCACTGCTATACTAATATGGACATAATGCATACAATAAAGTATACAAAAATTGCAGGCTGCTGGTATCAGGCAGGCATATGATGTTGGTTCACTAGGCCAAGCTTTTAATTGAAACCATTCAAATTTTAGGTAACTTGAATCCAAATTACTGTTGTGCAGCCTCACTGGACGCAACCCAATTAAGCTTGTAAACAGTGAGCTCAGTGACCCAAGTGCATCTTTAGTCTAAGAACAGGGATGATTACGCAGTAAACAACTATTCAATTCATATACATAAAACCCACATCAGTGCTGATACTTACTTGTCCATCCATGGCTTTTTGGCCTGAGGACCATCAACGGAGCCCAACGTTCTCTTCCTGTTCTCAGACTCCATGCCGTATCTAGCCTCATTGCTTGACACATTTGTTATCGACGGTTCCGTCTGAATTACAATATTGGCAGCTAAACAGATAAAATCAAAGTTTTCATTAATCATTTATTTTTTTGACTGTTGCTCTATTCAACATGTGCCAGTAGACTGATTCCTTAAACTGCAGAAAGCTGAGTAATATAATGAAGACCATAACATATACAATAATAAAGATTTGTAATGTAATTTTTCAGAACACAACGACAATAACTCTGCGTAATAAACAGGTGACAATTTGCTTCAGTTTTCCCCAGTTTGGTTCTTATGGGTGTGTTGGAAGCTGCTGGTGTTGCCATGCGTTTTAAAGGAAAGCTAGCTAGTTTTTAAAGCACATAGTTCATCGATAATAATTTGTATTGAAACCAAAGAGCTTGCATTTATCATTAGCTTTATTGGCTAGTTGGCAAGCTGGCTAACTTGGCTAGCTATCAGGTGACCTAACTAACCAGAGACCACGCTTCATTTTTCTTCAGATTGATACCTCTGGAAGTCTGAGAGTCCCCTGAGGTGAGACCAATGAGGTTGGATCTCTGGGTCTGGATTCGGGGGATGAACTGACGGTACTGGATTCTGCTTGGCCCAGTGAGCCCTGGAGACTCCGGGTTATACGCCTCAGGATCGTAGCTATCTAAAGAGCCAAAGACAAAAAAGAAATACACATTAGCAAACAAGCAAACAAACAAATCTACCATCCATTGCAAATGTGTGACAATGTACAATAAAAATATAACAAAATTGATCAAATAAATGTTATTACAGGCATTCTTATAAAATTCCCAGAGTACAGTATCTGCATTCCTTTCAGACATAAATACAACCTGAGAACATGCAGACTGACATTCAGCCATTCTATTAAATTCCAGTTGGCACAACATTTGCATTGCTGTCAGACATTAAAATACAACTCCAGTGTTCAAAGGGTAAAATAGGCCAAGAGCACCACTAACTGGTGAATATTTGTCATTACATTCCAACAAGCTTAAAAAAAAAAGACAAATCTCTCTCTCTCACACACTCTCTCGCGCACACTCTCTCTCTCACGCACACACTCTCTCTCTCACGCACACACACACACTCTCTCTCTCTCACACACAAACACTTTCTCTCTCTCTCTCACACACACCCACACACACTATAGCTAGAGCACAGTACCAATGGGAGAGGGGAAAAATAACAGTAGCTATAAGACACGTATAAGACTATGAACCGTAAGAACAGTGCACACAGTAGTGGCTGCTATTTACACATCACCAAATTTATATAATTCTTGTCCCACATTAAACCAAAATATGGCCAATTAAACACATTTCAGGCTGCATGTCAAAACTACCAGGTTCAATTACAACCACAAATACCGCTTGTGATTCCAAATATTACAAGTATTATCACACTGATTCAAACTCTTAATTGGTGACATAATGTCATATACAAATGCTCCTATTTACACACAGCAAAGACAGACTCCAAGTTTTACCTGTTTAATCAAACTGATGTCATGACCTATTCAATGAGCCAAATACAGTCTCCTGTCTAACAGGACAAAGCTGACAAGTACCACTAGTACCACTGCAGAGGGCAGAGAAAGATGGCTTACAGGAGCAGTGGCTTACATTCAGACAGAGTGTACTGCGGATGGAGAGAAGTGGAAGAAGAATTGGAGGAAGTAGGAGGAGGAGGAGGAGGAGGAGGAGGTGGAGGTGGTCCCACTCCAGGCGGGGCAAGAGGAGAGGCGGTGCTTGTCCTTGCATGGGGCGGAGTCTCTATCCCACTGGGTGGGATTAGAGGAGGTCCTACATGAGACAGAACGTCAAACTGAACGAGTCTTCAAAAACGGGAGATTTACAGAACATTCAGACTGCGTTTAGCTTTTTTTTAAATAATCTACGGCTGACAGACCAGTACGGCAACAGGTTATACATTACAACAACGCAACCAATAATGGGCTCTCCGGACAAAAAACAAGTCATGACTGACATAATTCATGTCTTCTACGATTATGCGATATCGACTTCCCTTTCATCATATAACTGGCAACATCTGAAATCTGAAGTCATGCAACCCCTATTAGCCTCTACATCAGTGGTTCTGCCAGCAGTGCAAATATTTTTTTCATTTATTACCGTGGAGGGATTTCCAGTGTTTGTGTGCTGTATTTCCGTAGTGCATGCTGGGTACTGTAGTGAAAAAACATTGGGGAACAAAAACGAAAACAAAATCATGAAGTCTGTCAAACCTATACACCACAGAATACAGCACAACAATACGAATAACAGTAAATAATGTTTTTAGGTCAAAATGCTCATTTAGGCGTGCATTAATATAGCCATGGTAATAATGCCAGGTCTTTAGTATGGTAGTAACTTCAGGCTACTGCAGATGACTGGCACTGCACATGGATAACGGGGCTATAAACAGCTGTCATTCATAAATTGAGAAGAGGTGGTACAGTGCGGTGAATGTCTTGTTCCATTATGTGGAAAATGGGTCCAAAGCAGATGTTAATGATTGGCTAAAAGGCGTGCTTAAGGCCATAGTGTGAAGTAGCTGAATTCAGTCATAGGTGAATAGTTTTTTGTCCGATGAGCTTAGATATATCTCACCAATAATGCAACCAATAATATATACACACACCACATGAATAGTCATAGTGGTGCACAGCCATTCAAGCTCAAGTTCAATGTTGCGTTAACTCATTTGTTTTTGGCAGTTTCTAAAGTCCCTTAAAATGGGATCTAAACAAGTCAAGAATCCAAAATCCAAGCTGGTTGTTTTGCTTCCTGAAAACAACCATCAAATCCCCTGGAAAAAAGCGCATTAAACATGCATTAAAGGAGCAAATATGTAACCAGTGACTGGTCACAAAGAAACACGCACAGCTTTCCATCTGCTGTGGGGTAAAACACCGCTTACTGTCAGGACAGCCTATACTACTCCACTGAGATTTGCTGAGCACCATGTAAGATGATGTATTTCACATAAGAAGAAAAACTCAAGACTGGCATATTTCAGGACAGCAAATTACAGCTTGAATATCACTTCAGGCCAGTCCTTCAAGTCACCCAATTTATACTATCAACATACTTTAGTTTGTCATCAGGGAGCCAATCAGCCAATTTGGAACATATTTCCTTTGCTTTTGGACTTCAATGACGAACCCAAAAGGCCTTCCTTCCAGGGACTCATGTTGACTGTATGTAGAGAACAAGCAGCAGGTGCAAACAAAACAAGCTGGCACACATTTACTCACCTGGCATTGGGAAGATGCCTGGTGGAGGAGGCTGGCCGTGTGGAGGTATGGGCATGGGCATGGGCATGCCTGGTGGCGGCTCTGTCATAGGGGGAAGAGGCATGCGAGCGGGAGGCATGCCAGGAGGCGGGAAAGGAATCATGGTGGGCAGGGCGACGTCGTCCACAATCAGAGGGTCATTGCCATGGTCAAAAGGACAGAGGTCACCACGTACACAGAATCCTTTCTCTGGTGGGAAACAACGACAACAAAAAACAAGTTATGTTTTGTGAGAAAGGTGCACGGACACATACCAGTAGGATCCTTGAAGCTAAAGAAACAAACTGAGAGACTGTTTGGTGGAAAATGTCAGTATCTAATTGATGGCCTTTTTAAAATAATGTAGACTTTACTGTGACGAATGCTGAATCAGTGTAGTCAGTAAATCACACAGCATTTCTGTTAGTCACAGCAAGTTGTAACAGACAAAATAGAACCCGAGGGCCACATATAAAAAAATTAATATAACAAAAATAATAAACATACTACACACTACAATGATTATTATTCAGTGTTTTTTTTAAACTGTGCTGCACTAAATCTGGTTTACTCTATAATCACTCTATAATCATAAGATTACCCAGAAAGAGCTCGTAAAATGTGAAACTGGGTTTTATGTTTAAGAAACAGTCAGTTTCAATATTATCAATAATCAGGATTTTTACATAGACAATATCATGCTAGTTATGTTTAGATATCGACAAGGCCTAGATGATAAAAAAGGAAAAAAACAAAAAACAAAACACAAAACAAAACAAATAAATAAACACACATTTGAGCGGATACTTTAAACGCTCTAAACTCTACAATACACTAAGCAAACTATCATTTCTCTACACAGTGGACACGATTGGTTCTTCAGTGCATTTATTTCATGTATTAACACACACCATAATGACACCTGTGATGATACTGAATAAACTTAGGCGACAAATTTTATCAAATTTTTTTTTATCCAAAAAAAAAAAAAAGTTTGCAGCAAAATGGCAATGTGGACAGATGCTGATGTACTATGTTGTGTTAAATATGACAAGTCAATTTCCCTGATTTTTCCTGACTTTCACTGACTAAAAGGCTTCATTTCCATGACATATAATGAACATCATTATGAACAATAATAATGAAGAACAGCCTCAGCATTTTAAACCCATGAATCTGGGCGCTTTATTTACTAGTTTTCAGTATAGCACTTTTTCTGGCATGTTGCCTTTGTTAGCAGGTCCGGAAGTGATTACTGATGAGGACAAATGGGTGTAGAAAAAAAAAAATAAAATAAAAAATAAAAAAAATAAAAAAACAATAACCACTCACACAATACAGGAACCATGTGGAAATATATTTTTAGTTGCCATTTATCAAAACACTAAAGACAAAATTCTGACATTCCATGACATGTGGGAAACCTGGACACCAACAGTTATTATACCTAGAAATTGGGTGTACATGTACCTTGAACGGCATTAGAGAGAAATCCATGGATTCTGTCTAGAGTGTTATAAATGCAGTAAAATAAATGTAAAATTCATTTAAAATAATTTTTACATTATGCTGCCCTATTTTATTTTTCCCCAACTTATATAAGCTCAGTCATATACCAACAGTGCAAATAAATAAATATATAAATAAGTAAATAATAGACTAAAGTATTGTCCCATACACACTCATCATCAAAAGAACAGCTGCACCCAGAAGGAATCAACCGTCAGGAATGACACTTGGTGGGTAAGTGATGAGACATGTGAATGATTTCACACTTAGCCACACATGTCACGAAAGCAAGGATGAGGCTTATTGCTGTACCTGACTGACCCAACAGCCATGATTGTGGACATTCAGCAAGCAGTGATGCCCTCCATTCGTCATCCTGGTAGTGTCAGCACCATTGGCAGACGGCTGCACAACACAGGACTACATGCACGCAGACCTTTACGACGACCGCCCTGAACACCACGTCAACGTCACCAAAGACTGCAATGGTGTTTTGCCCGATTGTCATGGAGTGACAAGGGGTCATCTTCAGCGACGAGTCCCACTTTTGTCTTGAAGATGACCAATAAATCCGAGACGTCTGGCATGTTGCGTTAGCAAACATCGCGCCCCAATGCCATACTGAGAGGCACTACTTCTGTATGTGCAGCTCAATAAATATTGCCCATATCAGTCTAAATTTATCTATTGTTCCTGATAACCTTTATCTTCCCGCCCAATAGCACTGCAATCCCTCACTTTTCTCTGGGTGCAACTATACTTTTGATGTTGAGTGTATTATTTTTGCTATGTCGCCCACGTGACTATATAACTGACACTTATGTAAAGTACAGTACACTATCTCTTGTTAGCTGCAAAAACAGCTAGGCTAAGCAAGATATCTAGTTATTCAAGCTAGCAGCTTTAGTATTTTAATATTTGCAATAAACTGTTAGACATTATTCTGCTTCTAAACTGTGAAACTCAATTCCAACTTATATTAGACAGTCGTTCTTAGTGCTCAGTTTTAAGAAACTTAAAAAAAAAAAAACTGTCACCATTTAATTAAAACTGTTGCACCTTCTTGATACAAATACATTTGATCAGATTTAGATCATTATCACTAAAATTACACAGTTAAGCCACATTATGACAACCACTTCCTACTTACAACGGAGGCAGCACATAGCTCATAAAGGAAGTCATGTGGAAGGCACTTTCAACCGATTTGGGTATGAATCCACCCTTGCAGATCACGTACACCCATACACGCTGATTGTGTTCCCTGGGGCAGATGGGATCTTCCAGCAAGACAATGCGGCATGTTACACAACTAGAAATGTCTGACACTGGTGGGAAGGGTTTGACTAAGACTACCAATTACTACCCTAGCCACCTAATTCCCCAAACCTGAATCCAATTGAGCATATGTGGGACCACCTTGATCGTCGTGCTTGCTCTATAGATCCTCCCTAACACTCTCTCCAGCAGCTGTGGGATGCACTGCAGCCAGCAGCTACCTGGCACCAGATACCTGTGACAACCTACCAGGACCTTATTGAGTCATTCCCAGCCTGTCTAGCTGCTGTGCATGCTGCACACGGCAGTTACTCGGGATATTAGCTGTGTATCGACTGCGTAAATGTTAATGAAAATAAATACTTTAATTTTAAACTTTAATTTGCATATAATCTCAGTAATCTTCCAACAGGGCAAAAAAAATGCCATATGTTGTATCTGTCAAGCTGCAAAGACATTGCTTTGTCACTTAATCAGTAGTCGTTTAAGAGATCATTAGACGCCCTAGTTAGACAACCAATTTCCTTTGTCCCTGCAGGCGACCTCAGCCATATCCCACCAGAGTGAAAAATACCCCAGGTCCAGAGGGACTGAAGAGTAAATATACACACTACCCCTTTAGAAGAGCTCCTCTGAGACAGACACTGACTGAAAAATAGCCCTACAGAGAATTCACTGGAAGGACTCTCACACAAAAGTCATTAGTAATGGTCATTAGCGGTGCCAGGTACATTAATCACCACCACTACAGACAACAACCTAGTCACACTGATGGTACGACAACCCAGTCAATCAGAACCTGAATCCATCAGTAGTAGATTATTATCTTTTACAGGTCCAATAAAAAACATAGTAAAATTATCAAATTAAACTGTACTAAATGATACAGATTAAAAGATTTGAATTTACACTGAATGACAACAGACATGCCTAGTAACGTGTGGCATCCACTGGTGGTAGGCCTATCACAATCACAATGCACTATAAGCTAAAAAAATGAGTCCCCTCTGACTGAAACATCCTAATAGTCTTAATAATAACGCACTGTGTTAATACCTCCACAAGCAACAATAACCGCTGTGACTGGATTTAGCATGTACTGGACAAGTTTTTGGATGTAGGCCACATGAATGTTCAGACACTCTTGCATCAAAGAATTGCACAGTTGGGCCAGATTTGGTGGATGCCTTCCCTGGCACAATTCTGAGGAGAATTTCCTGTAGACTGGTATTTGTGCCACTGCTGGTAGACTTGTATGACCGTACGCTTCCATAAACCTGCAAATTCAGCTACTTCCTTCACACTATGGTCTTTGGCACACCCAAATGCAATCACTCCTTTTAGCCAATCATTAACATCTGCTTTGGATCCATCTTCCACACATGGAACGAGACATTAACTGCACTGTACCACCTCTTCTCAATCTATGAAACCTGTCACACACCTCGCAGGTATCTGTACATCAGGTATATCCTCCTCGTGCAGCGAGATCTGCAGGAGCCTGAAGTTACTACTACTACCTTAAGCATGCAAGGTGAAAGAAAAGCAAGCTTTGGTTTCGGGAGGGCAACATGACAATAATTCAGCATTGCTGTGATAAATCATGCCACAATATGCTCTTCTGAGAGTCAGTACATAAAGAATACCAGCTGCATGTTTCATTACAAAGAAAGCATAATTAAATCCTGCTTAACTGGATGCACAGTAGTGAAATTGTTAAAAAAAACAAAAGTGTGAAACATTAAACTTTTTTTTAAGAGTGAACAATAAATGATCTACAATAAACAAGTTAGGTTTATTATAGTATCTCACAGGTTTCTTATGCATGTTCCAATTTATTAAACCTCAAAAAAATACCACAAATAGTCTTGATGGATCACAGTATTATATTTCTGCCATATCGCCACCTCTAATATATAGTCATACTACTTGTCTTGACTTGACTGAGTGAATATTCATGATGGACAGACCAATAGAACTGATCCAAAACTGCATAGAAAAAAAAAACCTTGTTATATCAACCTCCATTTTTATGAAGTTTTATCCCCCTGTAAAGCTCCATTTTGGAGTTTTTTTTAAGGTGGACTGCATAATTCCACAAGTGCTATTTTATAGTTTGATGTCTTCTGACCTTTAGCATTAGCATTAAGCTAAAAATAATAAAAACCTATGACTGGTACTATACGTCAGTATAAACGACAGCTGTTAAGCACAGTGCAGCTCATCTCGTTAACTGAAAAAGAGCTAGGCTAGGTAGGATAGCTAGTTTGTCAATTTAGCAGCTTTAGTATTTTATTATTTTTAACAAAATGTTAGAAATTAGTAGTTAGTTACGCTTCTAAACTGTGGAACTCAGTTTTAACTTTTATTAGACAGTCAACCTCAGTGCACACTTAAATATTTAAAAACTTCTTTATTGAGGTGTTTAATAAACAGTCTTGCATTTTCTTTGTACTTATATATTTGATCTGTGTCTTTTGCTTATCAAAACTAGTTTCTTCTGTTACTGATGACACCTGGCTGCACTTTGAGCTGCCACTAGTATGAAAAGTGCTCTATTAATTAAGATTATTATTAGTAATTATTATTTTTTCTAAGGTATATTACATATAAGTGGCATCTCAACATACTCTATTTATATTTTGTATTATCTTTTATCTAAAGCACATTTCATACCAGTAGCAGCTCAAAGCACTTTATTTATTTGTTTGTTTGTTTATTATTATTTATCACCAAAACTGAAATGGTTAGTTACAATTATTTATAGAACTATTGTCACTAAAACTTTATAATTACAGGCCTAAATACACAAAACTTACACAGACTGTAAGCACCTGGCTTGTGGTCTTGCACAATGAAACCATATTAGATCATCTCACAGGTCACAAAAGACAGCCATACAGACATATGAAACTGCTATGAGACAAAATTCCAATATCAGCTCAGGGGAAGTTAACGCCACCATATCTAATCAGAAGAAATACTGCATCATCTTAACAAACTGCTTTAAACTTACTACATATATTACATATGAACCATAATTAAGCCCAAAAACTCTTTTCTCCAAAACCATTAACATCCAAAACATCCTAGCATTCATCTCTGATAAACACATACACACCAGCTAATAACACACCATCATGGGTAATAACATAGAATCGTAGGTAAAGCTCTTACCGTCGTAATCCCTACAGCGGTGTTTGAGCACGCCACTCTTCCCCTCGCTGTGGTTGGAGTAGTAAGTGGACCAGTTTTCTGTGGTGCTGTCAGGCAGGTGAGCTGGAGCCACTGCCGTAACCGCGCTGGGGACTCCGGGGCTCCCCGTAGGGGGGAACTGTGGCTGGGGGTTGGGCAGAGGGAGCAGGGGGGCGGGGTGCTGCTGCTGCTTCTGCTTGTGGTGAGGGTTACCCAAGGGGACCGGAGAGGGAGTGTACTGCTCCATGTCCTTTCTCTCCTGCTCGAATTTGGACCTATGTTCTGTGAAAGGGGAAACAGTGTTTAGCAGAAAGGTGGAGGCCCGTCTTTGGCTTTTCTGCCTGGCTTTGTAAGTGGTGCGTGATAGTGCTTTTGTCTTTGTAAGCAAAGACTGAAACATGTAACACAAACATAAATTCTTAAAAACTTAACAAGGAGTTCATAATCATATCAAAACAGCTAGTACCTGTCTTCCCCTCAGCATTCTAACAGAGACCACAAGCAGGCAGGAAATAAATAAGATGTGTACTTTGGTAAAAAAAAAAAAATTTTGTTGGTAAAAGTTGATTTACCATCAGTAATCACGCCTGGCATCAGTTCACTTTACTAACAGCTCTCTGTTAGCGAGCTGACGAAGACTGGAGGGTATTACGGTGGAGCGGAGAGATGCCAACATCTCAGTAAGCTCTCGTCTTTATTACCTTCTGCCTCTTCCTTTCAGTTACGCTGTAATAGCTAGGAATGGCGAAGTCGCTGCTGCACTCTGTTAACACCATATAGTGTTTTCAGTTTGTCTGTCAGAGCCAACTGTCTGTGTTTTCTTTGCCCGAGCTGAAATACTGCCTAAACTGTGTGGTCTAATACGGAGCTACGGACCATGCCTATGAGGGGGGGCTTCGCCTGCATCCCGCACGCCCATCCGACGATCCTGCTACTTAATCACAGACTAATCAGACATTTCTTCTCCTCTATTCTTTCTAATAGACCATTGTGCTATCCAGTATGGATAGCTCTTTTGAGTCTTGGTTCCTCTAGGTTTCCTCCTCCTAGGTTCCTCCTGACTGGGGGCTTGGACACGGATTTTTTGTTAAAGCTGCTTTCTGACTAAATCAGAGCAAAGGCACTATACAAATAAATTTGATTTGACTGGAAGCTGGGATTTCTTTAGCTAAAAGACCGACTGTGACAGTATCTATCCAAGTGGCTTTCTAAGGTCTCAATGTTGCTTGATAGAATGAAATAATGATAGAAAGATGACGGTGCTCTGTGACCCCCTTATAAGCTCAACAGCGCTCAGAGCCACCAGCATGTTGTTGCTCCAGACCTAAGGATTAAACCTGTTTAAAGTAGGCCTGGGCAGTTTATAGAGATTTTACAGTATATCGATATATAGACAAGAATGAGATGTTTTGTTAAAATACATGACCTATTTGTTCAATACAATCACGCCAGTGCCTTAAAGTTGTGGAGGGTGCAGCACATCTCTGACTTACAACTGAATGTTTAGCTCACTTCATGCAAAATATCAAGATATACTGTATATTGTGTACCGCCATTCAGTCTAAAAATACTGAGATATGACTTTCGGTCCATATCGCCTAGCCTTAGTTCAAAGTGTTCTCATGATACTGATTGTTATGAGCTGAAGGGCATTCAAACCCCTGAGAGCTTCTCCAACAACCAGTCTTTTTAGTTCATCACATTTAAACTATCACTGGGAAACTCTGTATTTGGCTGCGGGTCCTGTTGAGCTGTTTGCTCTGAAGAAAAATTAAAGAAATTAAACCATCATTTGCGCATAAAAGCTACTGAAATGAAGGTCCACAACTTTATTGGCTCTTTTCTGATGCCTGGCTGATTTCTTTAGACTTTCCTATGATGTCAAGCAAACAGGCAAGTAGACATTGAGCGAGGGCCTTAAAATACTGACACAGGTCCACCCCAATTAATTGAGGGCATTTTCACACCTCAAAGTCTTGACCAAAGGCCGAATCAAGGTTCATGTTTTTGTTACATTGTGTACATTCTGTACATTTGATCCAGGTTATTTTGGTTTCACACTGCAGCCGAGCAAATGCACAATAGAACTTTGCTTGACATACCCATGTCCTGTTGTCATCACCTATATGGACTACGTGTTCTCTCGGACTCACGTCAAGAATAAACATAGTCATAACCCCCTCTCTCTGATTCTCTCAGAAAATGAGCTGTAAGACTTGGTATTTTTTAATATACGTTTTTTGAAGCTGGCTTTTGATGTTTTTGTAGGACCACATTACAGTGAAATATTCCATCTACCACCTCCTTATGTGGTACCTCAGGTCACTTTCACTTCTCTTCTGTACCTTTTCCTCCTTCTGTTGTTTAATGGGTAACGATAGCTTGCTTCAACTTCCTGTAATTGGCCCAAAAGTCAGATCCATCCAAAAGTTGCTTTCACACTAGATGGCTCAGTTTGATCCGGACAGAGCTCATCTCTTTTGGTTGGACCAAATTCGGTCCTTAGCTGTTTTGCTTTGCATATTTTTATCACCTACTTGTCCTCAAACTGTCACTTGTACAAACTGACAGATAGAGTGGAGTCCTGTTATTACTGTTTTTCTTGTTTAGCCCTCCATCTTTGACCTTATATGTCCCTCTGATCTTGACCTGACAGTGTGAATGCAGTCACCCATACATTAAAAACCCCTTCAATAAACAGGAGGTTGTTGCAAATAACTTACTAACACTAAAACTCAAAACGTTTAATAAGTCATCTGCCACTGAGAAATGAACATTGCATGGACTAGCATACAAAATGTTGCTGTACAAAATGCACCTGAAGTAAATCAAATGTGTTAACCATCCCACCTGTGCATGAAGTCCTAGTTTGATCCACTTCGAGCTAAATATTTGGACCCCACGAGCAGAAAAAAAAAAAAAAAAAAAGTCAAACAGGAAGGGTAAGCAAAGTGTCATTCACCTCGTCTCTGCCCGTGCTCCCTCTCTCTGCTCCTGCCTCGGCTGCTGCTACGACTGCGGCTCCGGCTCCTGCTGCGGCTGTAGCTGCGACTGCGTCCCCTAGAGCTCACGCCCCTGCGCTCATGCCGCTCCCGGTACGACTCGCTGCCCTTCCCGTGGCGTTCGGGTTCCCGGCGTTTGCGATCGTCTCGCCGCCGTTCGTCCCGACTCCTGGGGAGGATAAGAGAGGTACATCTGATATGAATTTATATAGATAGGTCATAAGAGATCAAATTATCGTGATACGATAATACATACATAATGTTGTATATTTGACTTACACAAGTCAGTCATTCAAAAGAGAAAAAAAAAAAACTATTTTAATAAAATGTTCTTCAAAACAAGCAGACAAGGTATGCTTAAGATAAGTAAGATATGCTTAAAAGCCAACACAAGGCTCTGTGAGAAGAGGAGGACAATACAGAGGCACTGACTTTATACAGATTATGACCAAATACAAGTTCACAAATTACTAACTTAAGGGCAAAATAAAAGCATGTTCCATTAAATATAGTCCTTTGGGTTTTTAATTACAGTCAATTTCAAGTGACTTTCAAGTGCAATTTCTAGTGTATATAAAATGTGACTCTCATTCTATGAAAACAGCAGCTGTTACATAAAGTTGTTTTGGATAATCCTGTACAAAACCAATTAGAGAGATGATTAACCACTGTTTTGACTCCCACAGGCTGAATATTTATGCTATCCGTAAATCAGTCATGCACGAATGGCTCAAATTTCCCCGCTACAGCCAGAGAGATTACATCATTTAGTGCAACTGTCTGCATTTTATAGATGAGTAAAGTTCTGCCTGCGAGTGTTGGACAGCCCACTTGTTTAACTCTCTAGGGTTCTAAGGAATCTAGAGTCTCTGTTAGCTTGAATGTCGTTGATGAAGTTTTATAGCTCGGAATTCCGTATTCTGGTTTAAACATGTTGGGACGGACTTCTGCTTGCCCCCGGAAAGTTGTTATAGTTCAGATATGTTCTTTAGGAATGGGGCAGCAGCTGTGGCCGCTAGCGTGCTCTGAGTGTGCCCCCCCTAAAGGGTTTTTATAAATTGCGCCCCTGAGTGAAGACTGAACGTGACACAGTAACACCCACTGCTCCACCTTCTAGTAGTCTGAAACAAAACTGTTTTGATTCCTGACTATGTCAAGAGTGTATGACTATGTTCACACAGCAGGTAAAAGGAACCCAAACCAATTTTCTCACCAAGTCTGCTTTTGTTCTTAATCAGTGATGCAATGGGATCCATATTTGACCTCAGTCTAAAAAGATCAGCTCCTAAGCCGACCTGCATGCGCAAAAGAACAATGCTTTACGTGGCTCATCTGGAGGTAAACAAAGATGGCTGACGAATACGGCCCACTCCTGCTTTCAGTTTCATATTTGCCGGTATCACAGGAACAATCACGAAGTTCCAATGACCGTCAGCTGAGCTTATTAACAAGGACATGTTCCAGTATGCTGTAAAAGGGCATGTTAATCTTTTTTGGTACGCTGCATCCTCGTTCACACCACCTTTGCCCATTTCATTACAAATCTCTCTGAACACGAAACAGCTGGGAAGAGCTTTCCTTTTTTTGTACAGAAGAATCAGCCTGAATAGTTATGAGGTCTCTGCAGTGAGCTGGATTAACATAAATAAATTCAAATAAATTCTGATCTGGCTGTCACAATGCGGCATATTGGATTTCAATACCACATATGCAAGTGGCCTAAATCAGAATTAAAAATGCCAGATTTGGTGTGTTTTATGGTGTTCACACTGCCGCACAGATGACACGACTAACAAAAATGATTCTAGACCCACATCGAGGATTAAGATCATTCTTTTTCAGACAGAAATGCAGACCCGGTGACAACTTGGGTTTTGAAGCATAATACTGGAAAACGATCCCTTTAATGACTGGGTTATTGTGCAATTGTATAGGACTGGCCGAGAACAGTACCACAACTGTTAATGGAGTTTCTACAAGACTGTTTTGTTGGCAATTTGGCCTTCTGTCCTAAACCTGGAGTGGAGCTCCTTTTAATCCTACACAGGCTGTTGGATCACTTCTATCCCCTTGTTATGCCATGACATATCAACGTTCATGTAGAGGCTATAAGACCTGGACTGCACTCTTTGAGTGCAAAAAACTACTTAGTTATCATTCTAGCTCTTTCCTTGTGATGAGAAAGAGGAGATATCCGCAGCTGATAAGGTGAGTTACAATTCTTACACCAATGAAGATAAAGATTAGTGCCAGTTGGCACTGATGTTAGCTAGCTATGATACAGCCTATAATGGCTGACAAAGATAGATAGCTACCTAGCTAAGGCAGCGCTACTGTTAGCTAGTTATGGCTAGCTTTCTTCCCTTCAGCTGGGCAGCGCAACAGCCAAAAACAGGAACATGAAGATGTAGGTTCATAGCAAGAAACATCAATCAGATCCACAATGGGGCTGTTTGGCTTTTGCTAGTGGATGCTAAGGTTAGCTAGGTGTCCACGGGCACCAATCTTCATTTGTTTAAGAATTATAACTCATCTTATTGACTACAGACATCCCCTCTTCTCTTTCTCATTACAAGGCAAGAGCTAAAACGATAACAGCAGTGGGTCGGACTCAAACAACAAGGAACCACAGGATGACACTTGCCTTGATTCATTGAAGTCAGAGCGATTCCTCAGTGGACTTCTCCTTCTTCTGCTTTCTCTGTCATCCTCAACATGACTAGCCTGAAAACAAAGTTAAGAGCAAACTTTACAACAAGGATCTGAAATCTGAATATCAAGGCACATTTAAGACAATTGGTAGGATGATGCATTACTTTAAGAGCAATCAGTACAAAAAGCAGAAATTCACCTCTTCCTTCTCCTCAGGTTTTTGTGCTGGAGACTTCGTCTCCTCTTTAGGAACTTCTTTAGCAGGTGGGTTTCCCAAGTAGTTTTTGGTGGTTAGACATTCAAAGAGCTTATCCACAAAACCTGTGGTTTCTGTGGGCACAAAGTACAGAGAAAATCAGCATCAGCAAGCAACTCAGATAAACACCACACTAACTGGCGGGCAATGACACACAATAACACATCACAATACTTATTGTTAGGGATGCACCGAATGTTCACCTATCAAAACTATTCGGCCGAAAAGATCAAATAATTTATACCGAACAATGGGGTTTTCAATGATGCTGTTACTTTTTTTGTAGTTCCCGAATGTAGATGGAAACCAGAGTGGAACTTTTACATTTTAGCTCCACAGCTAGAGCCAACTGCTCTAGGTCAATACCACTTTAACCCCTGATTTTTTTTCCTCAGCGCCTTTTCTCTCTTGTTCTCTCAGCGCGTGTGCCCACATCTTTCTTACAGAAACACAAACCCCAATATTACAACAACGTGAAAACGTGCAATCAGCATGGCACGAGGCACTCTTTGCGAATGCAGTTTCTTGATAACAAGGACAAAAATACATCCCAGGCAGCAAAATTGCTCTGGCCCACTTGCCAGATGGGTTGGCGGCACTTGGGTGGACTGCTCCCGGTAGCAAGATGTGGACCAAATGCATGTTGTATAGATGTGGGCCATCTTTGGCTCACAGCAGATTGCCAGTGCCGACAGGGGGCCAGCACATCCGCTTGCTGTCTGTGATTTAGCCTATTTAATTTATGCAATTATGAAAAAGTAGCAGAATTACTGAAACACTGTGAAAAAACTATTCAGTATTCAGCCTTTGGCCAAATGTTTCATTTTGTTCAGTTTTGGTCACAATTTTACATTTAGGTGCATCTCTATCGTATCACAATAATTTGAGTGCAACACACGAAAGTGCATCAGTAGGGCTGCAATCAAAACATGCTTTTTAAAGCTCTCAATATAATCATTTTTATTCAACAAGTCGCATACTGCACTAAATCCACTTGCACAGTGTTAAACATGCACTCTTTCAGTGCTAACAATACAAGGGCTGTAATCAAAGTATAATCAAAGCGTTTTTGGTCCCTCAGTATGCATATTTGACTATCGCTCAATATGCATAATTGACATATGAGTTCCATTTTTGCAAATGATCTAGTAATCAGAAAATCACTTGACACGTTTCAGTGATGATTTTAACCACATTAAGAAAGTCAAACCCAACAGATATATAAAAACGTATTTTGAGACTTTAAAAATCAATTCCTGACATTTAATGTCGGGCCACCATATGGATCTGTGGACTAATGAGGCTGGCAGCACATACGTACATCTATTTTAAATAATCTGTTATAACCTAGTTAGATTTTATTTCATTTTTAAAAATTCAAAATGGCATGTAAATAACCAAGTGAAAAAGTTAAAAACAAATTTACAGTATTGACCACTATAAAATAAATGCGATCTCTCCAACAGGATCGACCCACTTCTGTATTTATTAACTCATAAATAAAAAACAAAAATCAGGACGAGCTTATCAGATTTCTGTATTTCTCTTTAAACATCATAAATAAATCGAAAAAATAAACTAAACGAATAATAAACAAACTAAACATCGGTTGTTTGCATGCTTCTGAGTGGAGACAGAGTTTATTGGCCTCTAGACGGCAGATCAGTGCGTGAGCCTGCCAGCAGAATTACTGCCTGCACACCCATAACATTAAAACCACCTCCTTGTATCTATATTTACTGTCCATTGTATCAGCTCCACTGACCATATAGGAGCACTTTGTAGGTCTACAGTTACAGACTGTAGTCCATCTGTTTCTCTGAGGTGACATGTTGTCCTGGTGTGAGTGGATCAGACACAGCAGTGCTGATGGAGTGTTTAAACACTGTGTCCACTCACTGTCCACTCTATTAGACACTCCTACCTTGCTGGTCCACCTTGTAGATGTAAAGTCAGAGACAACAGACCATCTGCTGTTGCACAGTTTGTGATGGTCATCTACAACACACTGTTGGCTGGATAGTTTTGGTTGGTGGACGATTCTCAGTCCATAAGTGACACTGAGGTGTCCAGCAGCACCGCTGTGTCTGATCCACTCACATCAGCACAACACATACTAACACACCACCACCACATCAGTGTCACTGCAGAGACAATCACTCTGGTTCAGGGTTCTGTGGCACTTTCGTCATTCTGGATCTGACATCATTGATGTTTGTTATGTTGCACATGATGCCAAAAGGCAGTTTAAAATCCGATTTGAGCGGCCACAGTGGCCAGAATGAGATGCATCCATATAAACTCAATTGGAAATTCAAACCACTTTCGATGTGTTTTTTGCTGCCTAGACTATCAACAATCCTACAATCCCCAAAATCGTACCATCATATTGAAGGATCAGGACAAGCCTTCTACAGAATAAACTGTGTTTACCTTTCTGCAAGAAAACATCCAGCTGGTCAGCACAAAGTGCTCGGAGCTCTTTCTCAGGTTTATCCTTCTTGACTAACGCCACCACGTAGTTTGCCAATGCAGAAGGGTCAGCATCACATCTGTGGAAATCAGACAACACGTGAGTAGCTATATTTTCATATTCATAGCTTTTGTTTATGTTGGTGTACGAACTAGTAGACTGTGATGCTTTGAATATGCTAAACGAAGTCTGCAAGATAAACACTTATGACTGTGCAAGCTCCTCAGCATACAACTGTTTGTGCCTACAGTACTTGACAGAATCGAAAGCTTTACTCAGCATCAGCCTTCATCCCCAGAATACCAAATCAACAGGGAGGGAGTGCTGCAGCTGCCAGGACACATAGCTAGCACGGCTAGCTTGGCTATGTTTTCACTAGCAGTACTGAGTCTCACTTCTTTCTTGCTTTTAAAGAAGTGAGAGATTCTGGACCACCAGTCCTTCGAATAAGCCTCCAAAAACAGGACCATACCCAGAATAACTTTTCCTCTGGGCCTTTCTTGGCCTAGCAAGAGTGAGACCAATCACGCTGCTGACTAGATATCAATCGCATAGCCTCCTCTCGCCTAGCTTAGCTAGCTAGCTTCAAGCTAAAGGCAAGTGTGGAAAGTGGCACACTGTGGGTCGTGAACAGGGGGCTCAACAACCTCGTTGTAAGGCCGACGACCACTACACGGTGCTAACAAAGCGCTAAAATGTACTTATACATGTAAAAAAAAAAAAAAAAAGCTAGCCCGCGGCTAGCTATCAGGCTAACGTGCTAGCAAGTGCTAGCTAGCTGGCTAAAAATGTCATTCCAGGTCCTCACTTACATCGGCTCGAGGAGTTTTGCCAGCCACGATTTCAGAGCGTCCACATTATCTATAATCATCGTGCCGAGCACTGAACAATACTGACTAGGCGTCTTGTTTTTCCTGCGGTATTCCTACTTTCATCGTCTACCATATAACGTTAATTCAACGTGGGCCTCCACTTAATCACTCGTACTCTGACGAACTCGCTCTGCGTTCAAACACACATTGCTAACAGCGATGTCCGACTCCAAAACGAACCACTTCTGTTGATCCGGTTCTTTTCAAAGAATCAGCCGAACCGATTCACCATTTACATCAAACATTGCGTTACAAGACAAAATGCAATAAATATATTGACCTCTTGACCTCTTAAAACCACACTGTAAAAATTCCACATAAATTCATCATTAAGAACTATATTCATTTATGTAATTATTTTTATTTTTTTCAGTTATTTATCTATTTACACCCAGTGGCATCTTTATTAAATACACCTCCTGGAATCTACACTTAATGGCCATAGTATCAGCTCCACTTACCATATAGGAGCACTTTGTAGTTCTATAATTACATGGACTCTAGTCCATCTATTTCTTTGTTCTTTAATGGTCAGGACCCTCACAGGACCACCACAAAGCAGCTACTATATGTGTGGTGGGTCTTCCTCAGCACTGCAGTATGTATTTATTTGCAAATATAAAAATATGCACAATCATGGGCTTTTTATTTACAGTATTCAGGTGCATTTAAGATCAGCCAAAAACATCAGATTAGCCAGACATGCATAGCTTAAACAAGCATTTGGTAGCTGGCATGACATTATACTGCTAATACAAATGATTCAGATACTAATATTTTATATAATATGTAATGATTTCTATACATAAAAATATGTACAAGGAACACATGTAATATAATAAATGCTGTTAGAATACGTATAAAACAGGAAGAATAAATAAAGAGAGTTCATATATGAAGAGCATCAGCAAAGAGTCTGACTGAATAGTCACTAATGAGTAGAAGAATCTGTCATTAGATTCTCTGAACCGACTCTCATTAAATTAGACGTTGTGGAGTTAGCTTGTGAATCACTGAATCATTGAATTGGAAGTTTGATTCAGTGAAGCAGGCAATTCGTAAGAATCGACTCAGTAAAGTATTTCCTATCGCTAATTAGGAGCTTCTAGAAAGAGCTCGCGCTAAACTACCTCAGCATATCAAGCTCATAACAACTTCTTTTCGTGTTAATGATAACATAATATTTGCATTTCACTGTTACAAACACGCAGTATACCGTGCTAAATGGCGCTCACGGACGGACTGCATTGCTTAGCGTACCGCTTTGCCCACTACCTCACGTGGCTGCACCAGAACTACATTTCCCAGAATTCCCAGCGCTAGTCTCTTGCTGAAAGTGTCATCAGCTCTGTGTAGAGGAGCCGGCGGCGTGTGTCTTCAGCCTGATTCCTCTGTGAAAAGTTAACAACCCAAGCAGAATGACGGTATGTTTTACACATGGTCTGTAATGTAAAAACGTCACGAACATTATGTGGTAGCTGAAAGTAGCTAGAAGTTCGCTGTGTTTGTTGCAGCTATGCTAATTCCAACGTCGTTAGCCGGCAAGCTAGCAAATGTGCTACAGCTAGCGTGAGTTAGCTGCTGTAGTTTAATGTTAGGTGTATACTTTACTGTCCTAATTTAAAGCAGTTTGGTTCAGTTATGTGCTCCTAGTGTTTGCTGTGGGGTAAAGTTAGTCTTTAAACTAAGCCTTTATGGGAGTTAGTTACTTTTCTTTAGGTAAGAAAAGAAGCTACAGCTGTCAGTCAGAGTTAAAAGGGGAAATCCGCCGAATTTCTAATGCACAAATTCTGCAAAGTGAGATCGATAAGATGGAAACAAACTCTTTCGGGATGGTTTGATATGAAATGATGCATCACAGAGAAACTTAGGAACTTTTCCAGGGGTCGTGATGTCTGTACCACAAATAAGACCATTTTATCTGCAGTCAGTGAACCTTCATGTGTCTTTCTGAGGCTTTTTGTTAGTAATAGTGGTCTATATTAAATATCCCATTGTTCCTTACAGTCGTCTGCATGTGTTTATGTACTTTGGCATGCATGGATAAAAAGGAAAAAGCTTTATACCAAAACCTTCAAAACTACTGAAAAGCAGTGTCTCAAGCATCAATCAAACAGCATGTTTGTAACCATGTAACCATTCATGTAATAACTGTTCTATAATGTAGCCTAGGCATTAAATCCCTTGGATGTCTGGTTCCTCTCTCCTCCATGGTGAGCAATCCTAAATCAGTACATTCTTCCAGAGTGGTGCTTTTTTATGTCAGACCATTCTCCATACATGTTGATAATTCCCCTTAAATACCTTGATAAAACTGCCATCTTAAATACACAGACTTAAATACCCAGATTGTACCCAGATTATATCCAGATTGTATCCAGATTGGCTGATTGTCTGAACAACAACAACAACAAAAACGCACACACACACACGAAACCCATCTGGAGGTGGTTTGAAACAAAATTACAGTCAGATTTTTATAGATGTGTCTCAGTCACTTTAACAGGATTGTAACAAACAAATCCCTTGCATATAGCCTGCCTCAAGCCTAAACTCCATGAGGTCTTGCTCCTATTGTGTACTTGTATGTATTTGTTGTCTCTGATGCTTCGCGTAATGAAAATTGGAAGCGCCTTTGGGTTCTAGAGAAGGGCCATGTAAGAATAAAGTATTATTATTAACGTTATTATTATTATGGTCATATATGTAGGACTGAGATATGTCCGCATTTCGAAATAGACAACGTTATATCTTATATCACGAAGTTGGATGAATAGGCAACATTACCGAGCTATCACAAATATGTCGCTGGGAAGAATCTTCTTCGTCCAGTACACTGACACAATTCCTCTTCAGATGCTGTAGCATGGAGGATGTGCTCCTATGCCAGCTAAGGGTCTAGTTTACAAAAAACTCGCAACCTTTTTTTTCTGGCATTAAGTGAAAAATGCTCCCACGCTTTTGAGAATGTAGTTCCTGAGGTTGCTATCCCACTTTTGTTGACTCTCCAGTAAGATTTAATGTCAGAACATTTCTAGTTAGCGCGAGAAGCATGTGTGATGAAGTCACTGGCTAATCAAATATTAAATTAGTTGCCAGCTAGTCATCATTTTTAGCTTTTTTAACTAAATTGGTTAATCATTGACCCCCACTTGCAATGCGACAACAGTGATGATGCCAAATCCAGAGTGACAGCAGTGCTGGAACTTGCTACTGCTGCTTGCATCGTTATGGTGATATCTCGACTCTGATCTGAAATAGCAGTATGTCAGTTGTTTAGAAGATCTGTTTTGAGAAATATACCTGATTATGTCTGCATTTTGAGCATAGCCTAAGTGTATGCAAGAGAATGCCGTATTTTTTAATTCCTGTTCTTGTTTACATTTTCTTTCTGCTGAAGTGTTTCTGTGAAAATGGGAATTGTTTTAAACAACAGTAAGTCTGCCTACTTTACTAGCAATCAGCTTTTAGGCTCTCTTTGGTGATATTTTTCTTGCGTGTTGACTATTCCAGGAAAGAAAAGGAACAGCTAAGCTTGACTTCCTAAGGAAGATTGAAAAGGAGATCCAGCAGAAATGGGAAAAGGAAAAAGCCTTTGAGTGTGATGCACCAGTGGAAGAAACTCAAAAGTGAGGATTCTATTAAACACAGTAGATATTGCTGCAGGCTAATGCCGTTACTGAGCACAGCTGTCAGTAATCATTTATTGTCCTTTGGCTCCACAGTAAAAACAAGTATTTGGTTACATTTCCTTACCCATACATGAATGGGAGGCTTCATCTTGGTCACACGTTCTGCCTCTCGAAGTGTGAGGTAAGTTTGTTTAACTTGTTTAAAGATGAATCATTGCACTTTTAGTTGACAGTAAACAGCACATAGGGACTCCAAAGACGAGTTGTTTATTCCAATGTGTTTCCTGCAGTTTGCAATGGGGTACCAGCGTTTGAAAGGGAAGCAATGTCTTTTCCCGTTCGGACTGCATTGCACTGGAATGCCCATTAAAGTAAGTTTCTTAAACCCTCTGTATAGTTTTCATTAGTATGCACAATCATTGTTTGCCTGTACATACGGGAGAAGCATATATTGTTTTTAAACAACCAGTATGTTATCCTAGGCCTGTGCAGACAAGCTGAAGCGAGAGATGGAGCTCTACGGCAACCCACCCCAGTTTCCTGACGAAGAGGAGGAGGAAGCTGAAGAGAAGCCGAAGACAACTGATGAGATTATCATCAAAGACAAGGCAAAGGGCAAGAAGGTATAAATTCCATTGGTGCTTGGGAAAAGTAGTCCGTTTTATTCTAGGGGATAAGAAGAGGTTGGAAAGTGTTTTTGTGAATGACTCATCATCAAAAGAATAGCTGCACCCAGAGGGATGTGTGGGATTGCAGTGCTAATGGGAAGGAAGATGAAGGTTACCAGGAACAATAAATGATGATAAATTTAGACTGATATGGGCAATATTTATTGAGCTACACATACAGAAGTAGTGTCTCTCAGTATGGCGTCGGGCCACTATGTTTGCTAACGCAACATGCCAGACATTTCTGCGTGGAGTTCTAGAGGTTCCTAATGATGTCCTGTGATAATCTGCCCCGTGCAGCTTGAATATTCTCACGCAGTTCCTGCAGATTTTGCAGTAGGGGTGGAGGTGGAGCGACACCAGGCCCTCTGGACGTGTGACGCCTGACAACAAACAACTAACTTTGGTGCTGTCCATGGTGCCGCCACACCCAAATTCATTGGGTGTCTCGTCACTGAAGATGACCCACTTCCATTCTAAATCACTCCTTGACAGTCTGGCACGGCACCTTTGCAGTCTTTGGTGACGTTGACGTGGTGTTAGGGGGCAGTCGTCATAACGGTCTGTGCGCATGCGGCCCTGTGTCGAGCAGCATTCACAGGCATCACTGCCACAATCACACACATCACAATCGTGACGCTTGAGTCAGTTAGGTACAATGATGAGGTCCATCCTTGCTTACATCACAGCGCAGCCGTGTGTGAAACTTGAATCATTCGCATGTCTCACAATGTCAAACCTACCCACCAAGTTTCATTCCTGTCGGTTGATTCCTTCTGGGTGCAGCTGTTTGTGCAACTATTCTTTTGTTGATGAGTGTATAATGTTCTCACTGTTGCTTTCACAGAGTAAAGCAGCTGCAAAAGCTGGAGGTTCCAAGTTCCAGTGGGATATCATGAAGTCACTTGGACTCACCGACAAGGAGATTGAGAAGTTTGCCGATGCCGAGCACTGGCTGGATTATTTTCCTCCGCTAGCAATGGAAGACCTGAAAAAAATGGGTGTGAAGGTAAAAAGTGCATATATTTATACTCCAGAGGTTTTCAGTACACTCACAGTACACAGTGCGAAGTCAGCACCCTTCATTTATTTAATTTGCAGTCAAAATGGTTACTAGGTACAAGTTATTTTTCAGGATAACTCTCTGAGGAGATTCAAAATAAGTTTCTGAACCCTTCTAGAATTTTCTATATTTCTGCATGAATATGGTGTAAAACATAATCCGATTTTTACACAAGTCCTAAAAGTAAGTAAAGAGAACCCAATTAAACATACGAGACTTTTACAGGAAAATTTTACAGGAAAATGGTCTAGTGTTTAATATCTGTGAGGGTAAAAGTATGTGGACCTGTGCTTTCAGTATCTGATATGATTCTCCTGTGCAGCAGTAACTGCAGCTTAACATTTCTTGTAACTGTTGATCCATCCTGCACATCAGCTTAGATCAGCTTCCTACATACAGAACAGCTCCAACTCTATTATGTTGGTGGTTTCCTCACATAA
This sequence comes from Semaprochilodus insignis, assembly GCA_034552555.1. Classification (NCBI taxonomy): domain Eukaryota; kingdom Metazoa; phylum Chordata; class Actinopteri; order Characiformes; family Prochilodontidae; genus Semaprochilodus; species Semaprochilodus insignis. The sequence continues at coordinate 14,985,586 of CM067487.1, read as the reverse complement.
ACTGCTCACCTCAGGTCCTTCCACAACATTCCTATTAGATTAGGATCTGAACTTTGACATGGCAATTTCAGGACATTAACTTTACTCTTCTTTAATGGTTCTTTGGTAGAACGAGCCGTGTGCTTGGTTGTTGTCTTGCTGCATTACCCACATTCTCTTGAGATTCAATTCACAGGCAGATGTCCTGATTAACCATGTACCTTTAGAATGTGTTGGTATAATACAGAATTCATTGTTCCACCAATGATAGCAAGCTGTACTGGCCCAGATGCAGCAAAACAGGCCCTCTTTTCTCTATGTATTATATGCACTTACTCCATTTACACATAATCTGTCTGACTGTGGATGGTGGAGTCCAAACTCTTTAGAGATGGTTCTGTAACCTTTTCCAGCCTGATGAGCATCAACAGCTTGTATTCTGAAATCTCCTAAGAAATCTCCTTTGTTCATACCATAACACACTTCCTCAAACATGTGTTGTGAAGATCAGACTTTGATAGATCTCTGTTCTCTACATACAACAAGGTGGCCATACAACAATCTGATCGTCGTCCCATTGACTGAAAACATCTGATTCTAATTTTACCTTCAAACGAACTGCTAATCCTGAAGGTTCACACACTTTTACCCTCATAGATATGCAATACTGGATCGTTTTCCTCAATAAGTACACCCAAGTGTAATACTTTGATCTCATTTGTTTAATTTGGTTCTCCTTATTTGAAAATCTGATGAAGGTTTAGGTCAAATTTATGCAGAAATAGAAAATTCCAAAGTCTCCGCAAACTTACAAACACCACTGTGCATAAGGAAGCTCCAAAAATAATTAAATTTCTGAGATACGGTTTCACTCCTGAGCAAAACTTGTTAGACAAGCAAGAGCTGTTAGGTCATTAAAAATACCATTAAAAATCAGAAACTGTGTTAAACATTTTCACCTTCGAAGGGGGGGAGAATATCAAGCTTCACATGGAAGACCGGCTCCTTTGGCAACATTGGGGTAAAGGATGTCTTGTATTTGAGAGCGAGTAATCAACATGGGCATCCCATGATGCTGATTCCCATATCCATGGGTCTTGGCTCCTTTCACCGTCAGCAAAAACTACTGTCGCTATTCAGCCACAAAGTCTGAGGCTTTCTGTGTCAGGTCTGGTGGAGACCCTTGGAGCCCTTGGAGCTCTGTGACTGTAAGGTCATGCACATATTTTACAGGGATGACAGAAGAAGGCAGATGTGAATCCAGGCTGTTGATACAAATGACAAAGAGCAACGTTGATAATGGGTACACTGCTGATATTGCACAGGGCGCTCTATATTGAATCATAATCCCGTATCATGATGCATATCATTTGGGCAGGTTTTTGCGAGTATACAGGCTTACTGACCACCCAGACACGAAATGCAAATTTCTTGAGTAGAAAGTAATTGTGCTTAATGACAGTTTTGAGTGGAAATTAAGTAAAGGAAATGTAGTCCTTGACTTTTCCACTGTACTTGGGTTAATTTTGCTATGTGAAAGAAAAATGATACCTGAAATAAACCATAAGGCTGGATCATTGAAGACTTAATCATACCTGCACATCATCAAAATGAGCCTTTGTAAAAGATGGTGAACTTGTTTGGAGTAATAAGAAAGAAAGAGACCTTCAGGTAGGAGCTTCTCAAACATCTTGAGCTAAAAAGACTGTGCTCTATAGGTGGACTGGCGTCGTTCCTTTATCACAACTGATGTCAACCCTTTCTACGACTCCTTTGTGAGATGGCAGTTTGTTACTTTGAAAGAGAGGAAAAAGATCAAGTTTGGAAAGAGGTACTCTCCTTATATCGCTGTCTGTATTCTCTTGTCTGGTTAATGCCACAGGACTATGGAATTCAATTCTGCCTTTAATATTACAGGTATACCATATATTCCCCAAAGGATGGGCAACCATGTATGGACCATGACAGACAGACTGGAGAGGTGGGCTACTATGCTTGAGCTAGACTGAGTGGGACACTGATTCGTCTCAGACAACCACTATACCTAAATGTAAATGTCTTTGTTGCAGGGAGTCGGACCTCAGGAGTACACCCTTATTAAAATGAAGATGCTTGAACCCTACCCAGCAAAACTAAGGTACAGAGTCATTTACGCCACTTATAACAGTTTTACTGTCTCAAACTGATTGTATGAAAATGGTATGATTCTGGGTCCATGTTAGATTTACGGCATTTAAGGCATTTAGGAGGCTCTTTAATCCAGAACGACTTTGAAAAATTCAGTGTTGCCCGGATGTCCACAAACAGGTTGGAGTCTAATAATACCCTTGAGCTAAAACACTGCATATTAGAGCTGGGTGACATTAACAATTATTACTGTGATATAACCTTGCTCAGTAGAAGTATAACGAAGGTATGAAAAATGTTGGATATGAGAACCCATTTTCAGGCTTTGCCAACAGAGGGCGTACTTCCGAGTTTTTCCACATGACTGACAGAGAGTGAGACAGAGAGAGAGAGAGAGAGAGAGAGAGAGCGCAAGACTACAATATGGTTTGAGTGGACTTTAGTAGAGTTACATCACTTCTGTTCCACACAACTACAGCCGAAACAGCTAAAGCTGTTTTAGCAGCTGGCTAACATGAACACACCGCACAGCTGAACTGACGTTACTGTAGTAAACTGCAGATCAAACCAGACCAAAAAGCACAATTTTCAGTTTGAACACGTTTTAAAGGAAGGTGTTGTATTTCTGGCGTGGCAAATCACTGAGGTTAATGATAGGTCTTTTACACTGACAGCTTCAGATATATTGCTAGTTTTCAGTAAAATGCGGTGACATTCATGTAGTAGGAGGAATAGGAGTGATGGCATGTTATCACTGATGTATTGAACCAGCTGATGTTTGCTATTCGTGTTGAAGCTGAAGTTGCTGTGACACTAAACAGTTTAGCACCTGTAAAATGTTAGCCTAGCACTTTTAGCACTGGTCACCGGACAAAAAAAAAAAAACATTTTCTTTTTAACTGTGTAGCTGTGTTTTAGCTGTGTTTAGCTTAAGTTGTGTAATGTTTTGCTGTTTGACAAGTGTTTGTCATTTTCTGACCATTAAGATATAAAGAATAGTTTAGAACTGCAATTAACCATTTGTGTGTGTGTGTGTGTGTGTGTGTGTGTGTGTTTTTTTCTTATCAACTTTAACCTTTAAATAAAGAAACAAAAAACAAACAAAAACAATTTGACATTTATTGTGATAATTATCATTATCAACTGATAACAAATTTTAATTGTGATTTTCTGGCCATATCACCCAGCCCTGCTGTATATGTATGTGTATATATTAAACAATAGGCTGCATTATCTATAGGTATCCTAAATCTCTAAATGCCCCCAGGAGGTCTTTTTCTTTTTCCTATTTTATTTTGTGGTGTATTTACTGTCCTATAGATTGCTGTTGGGGAGAGTGGGGTCAGAGCATTACGTTGCACTGCATGCTGGGGATTTCAGTGCAGCAAATTGTGACATGCCATAATATAATAGAAAAATAAAATGATTTTGTGGGGCAGATAGGATTGTACCGTGTGTCTGACCTAGCCTGTGGGCCTTGTTTCATGGATGTAGAGAGGAAACTGGCTGGCTAGTGTTTTTATCCTGTGGTTGGATCTTAATCCCTATTTGTTTTTCATGGACCTATTGCAAAACCGGACTGCACCTCTATTAAAGCTCGACCGCTGTAGACTGCCAAGAAAGTCTCTGCCGGTAATCTAATTTGGCCCTTAACATGAGAATCAAGACGGAAGTATACCATTAGTGTTTAACAAACAGTTTAGAAGGGGATCAAGTGGTAATTTAACTTGGATAAATCAGTTGTTTTTGTTTTGTTATTTAGTTTTTTTGTGTTTTCTTCTCTTGAAATGCCCCCTCCTTATGTCCTCGTTTTCCCTGTCCAGTGCTCTGAAAGGCAAGAACGTGTTCCTGGTGGCAGCTACTCTAAGGCCAGAGACCATGTTCGGGCAGACCAACTGTTGGGTCAGGCCTGATATGAAATACATTGCCTTTGAGACAGCCAGCGGCGATGTGTTCATCTGCACTCAGAGATCAGCCAGGAACATGGCTTACCAGGGCTTCACTAAGGAGAACGGAGTGGTTCCTGTTGTCATGCAAATCATGGGCCAGGTTTGCTATACATACATACATACATTCTCCTGTCCAAAGTGCCTTTATTTGCTACAGCAAAAAATCTAGAGGGACAGTAATGGGCTGGAGGTTAGGGAAGGCCAAAAATGGTATTCTGGCCAGCCAGATGCAGTCAGATGCACTGATACCGGTCCAGTAAATCACCTGGTTAAACAGTATGCTTTTAGTGCAGAGGTGCTCAATCCTGGCCCTGAAGATCTAGCAGCCTGCAGGGTTTAGCTCTAACCCTAATATAACGCACCTGATCCAGGTAATCATTATCTGCAGGAGCCTATGACTGTATGAACCAGGCCTGTTGGACCTAAACTCTCCGGGGTGGTAGATCTCAGGAGCCAGAGTAGGCACCCCTGTTTTAATGCATGTAGGATGCATACTCCAATGCATGCACTCTCAAATTTATCATTACATTTTTACAGGACATTCTTGGCTGTGGTTTGAGTGCCCCTCTTACCTCATACAAGACCATCTACGCCCTGCCAATGCTCACCATCAAGGAAGACAAAGGTATCCAATAAAACCCATCCTGTTCTCCCCATCTGTACCTGCACCTCATTACTCCTCCCAAATGAGATGATTCTCTTTATGGCCCCGGGGACAGATTCCTCTTGCTTGTAGTAGCTGCAGTAAATGGAATTAGTCATTCTGAAGCGCAGACAAACACGTAGAAATATGCAGAAATGAGCAATATGGAGATGTGTATTATATATGTTACACAGAGGCCCCTACAGCTACACTATTCTTCTCTTTAAGTGTTTTCCTCTTGGTGTGACTCAGATGTGGTTTGCTCCTGCATTGCCCCAGGTTCCAATGTTCTCACCACAGTGAAAATACTGAAATTGGAATGTCAGAAAATGTTACCATTTTTTCCCCCCATTCAGTAGAGTCGTTTTGTTTTTGCTGTTGGCAGACTGCAGGGTTATTCTGCACACTTAAATGAGGTTACAAAAGAGGTTCTTTGGAGCAGTTCCATAAAAAAAAATCACTTTGGGTTCCCCAAAAAACCCGTTGATAGATTCTTTGGGAGAATGTGAGTGAATGAAGATTTTTTTTGACTTCTTTGTGACTGTAGGGACTGGAGTTGTCACCAGTGTGCCATCCGATGCTCCCGATGACATTGCTGCTCTAAGAGACATCAAAAAGAAGCAGGTGAAAATGGTTTGCTTGTGTATTTCCTTATCATCCTGGTTAATGCAGCCAGCAAATGAACAAAATCATTTGTTGGATGCCACATACTGAATGGCCTGCTTGTTTATTTATAGGCGCTGAGAGAAAAGTATGGAATTGAAGATCATATGGTCCTTCCCTTTGAACCAGTAAGAAATACGTTTCAACCAGTCTGGCCAATTTCAAGGCAAAAGCTCATATTCGGGTCTTGAATGGTGTTTTAGAGTGACTGAGGTTGTCTCTGCTTTGGCTTGCTAGGTGCCCATCATTGAGATCCCAGGCTATGGGAACCTGTCTGCTCCACTGGTTTGTGACGAACTGAAGATCCAGAGCCAGAATGACAGAGAGAAGCTAGCTGAGGCCAAAGAGAAGGTCTACCTCAAGGGCTTCTATGAAGGGGTGAGATGCGCTGTTGACCCCAGCAGTGGTAGTTCAGTGTCATTTAATAGGTTATCATGTAGAATACCATAAAATACAGTGTTGATTGAAAGTTTGTGTGCCCTCTAGATTTTTTTTGTGTTTCTCCATTAATATGACCTAAAATCTAATAAAAGTTGTTGAAGAGAACTCGAACAAATGATACAAATAATATTATACCTGACAAAGATAACCCATGGAGTAAGGCGTGTAATAGTGATAATGTTCAGGAGTCCGTCATCAAAAGAACATTGAACAATAATGGTGCACCTTGCAGGGTTGCAAGGAGAAAGCTGCTACTTTCCAGAAAGAGCTTTGCTGCCTCTCTGCAGTTTGATAAAGATCATATGGACAAGCCAGAAGGCTATTGGAACAAGTTTTTTTTTGTTTGTTTGTTTGTTTTTTTGTTTTTTGTTTTTCCCCGGTTTGTTTTTTTGTTTTTTTTTTGTGGACAGATGAGACCAAATTCAAACTTTTTGGTTTAAATGAGAAGCAGTATGTCTGGAGAAACGAAAACGCAGCATTCCAGCATAAGAATCTTATCCCATCTCTGAAACATGGTGGTGGGAATGTCATGGTTTGAGCCTGTTTTTCCTCATCTTGACCAAGATGACTTGCGATCATTGATGGACCAATAAATTCTGAAGTATACCAGAGCATGTGGGTCATGCAGTTAATGTTTTGGAATGGCTAGGTCAAAGTTCTGAAAAAACTCTACAAGTTTTGTTGTAGTTATTGCTGACACAGCAGATACTGAAAGCAAAGTTTCACATACTTCATACTTTCACATAAGTTTTTTGTTATTAGTATAATGGGTTCTCTTTATTTACTTTTAGGACTTGTGTGAAGGTCTGATTGTGTTCTAGGTCATGTTTATGGAGAAATTAAAGGGTTCACAAATGTTAAACGAGTACTTGTTATACATTCATACATACATGCATACATATGTGCATACATTTAAGTTAAATACAGGTTCTTGTTTTTTTTGGTGTTCATTAGATCATGCTGGTTGACGGTTTTAAAGGAAAAAAAGTTCAAGATGTGAAGAAGCCTATTCAGAAGATGATGGTGGACAAGGTTAGTTTTTTTCTTCCTTTCCTCTACATGTTATATGGATTTAGGAAGATAATATTGGAGTATTTATCCATATGTACAACATAAATAGTTGTAAAGTCACTGTTGGTATCAACATCAGGAAGCACAGGACACTTGACACTGGTGTTTTCTGTTTCTTATTTCCTTGTATACTCTATAGATTGCTAAACAGCAGTCATTTGATTACTGAGTCAGATTGGTTGAGGGGTGTTCTGTCGGTGTCGGTGTTGGTATTGGCAGTCACTATTTTACTGCTTGTTTACGGTAGTTGGGGGTACAGTAGTTTACTGTTTTACGGGGTGGACAGCCTGCTTTACTTTTGATCTGATCGGTCAGCACAGATGAGAAAACGCTCATGATATAGGCATCTTGACTGATTCTAGTTAAACAGACCAAAACGCCACTGAGAGCACATAAACCATGTAAAGAACCCCCCACCATGAAAACGCATCACTTCCCTTGAAAACCCTTGGACCTAAGCACACATACAGGCGCAAGACCCCCACCCTTTCCTCTTGTGTTCAATTGCTTCATTGCAACATTTCAAATCAAAGTTTATGTAGTAATATACATTACAATTAGTAGTGAAATATTTAAAGATGAAGAAATGTCAAATAAATGTAGGTAAGATACAATATATATGTAGAAATGTACATATTTTGATGACTTTTCTTGCTTGTGTCCATCAGGGTGAGGCCTTGATTTACATGGAGCCTGAAAAGCAAGTGATGTCTCGCTCAGCTGATGAATGCGTGGTGGCCCTGTGTGATCAGTGGTAAGTTAAATGTCTCTGACATAGTTGTGCAGTTTCATTAGTCTTCATACTTGTTTAGCTGGCATAAGTTAAATTGGCCCTATGAAACCTAGTGGCAGAAATGGACTGCTTCAGAAATAGAACTTGCTAGAACTATAATGAAAGGCTCTCCAAAGAAAGGTCTTGACGAGTTCCCCTGAAAGTGATTTCTCTAGTCCCTAGCAGAATACAGAGGAACTTAAGATTAGGTAGGAGAAATACTCCGCTTGATCGCCAACCTCACTATATTGTGGGCTTATTACCCTTAGCCAATTACATGTCTGAGATTCTTTTCTGCTAGTGTGATCCAGACGATCAGGTCAAATTAGATCTTCTCTCTGAGTTCCTTTGGGGCTTCATCCTGGCTAGTAACACCGTGACTATTCCCGCTTATGTCCCATGGTCCCCTCGCTGGTTCCTCAGGCACTGACTGGGGTGTTTAATCTGTGACAGGTATCTGGATTACGGAGACAAAGAGTGGAAGCAGCAGGCCATGAATGTCCTTGAGTCTCTGGAGACGTAAGTTCCGCTTCAGGCACAGTGGGTTTTTAGGTATTTCAGAAGTTTTACAGAACAAGAAACACCATCTTGAAGGCAGAATTGTTTGGCCACCAGAGTGGCCGCTCAAAGATACTAAAAAGTAGCCAGGCAATGTAAAATCAGCATTTCTGTATATTATGACTTTACTCTGTTTGAATATTATAGAGAGGTAGAAACATTACAAACATAGTTTAAAAGAAGACATTGCATTAAAGTAGGCTCTATAGAGTCAACATTTATTTATATAGCGCTTTTTACAACAGATGTTGTCACAAAGCAGCTTTACAAAGAATCTGGTGTCTGAGCCCCCAGTGAGCAAGCCAAGGGCAACAGAGGCAAAAAACTCCCTCAGTTCAAAAGGAAGAAACCTCGAGAGGAACCAAGACTCAAAAGGGGAACCCAACCTCCTCAGGTCAACACCAGATAGCAGGACAAGCAAAGGAAAGGAGCGTTCAGTGTTTGTAAGGTAGAGGAATAAAAGTCTGATTAGTCCGTAATTAAGTAGTTGGGTCATCGGATGGGTCAGCAGGACACAGGCCAAGCTTCCACAGTGCAGGACAGCCAGGAGCTCCGTGGTGGTTAAAGGCAAGCAGTGGCACCCAGTCAAAGCAGATGTAGCAACAGCATCAGACCACACAGGATGGGCAGCAGTTCAGCTCAGGCAAAGAGAATAGTTCTGACAGAAGAACTGAACACACTATGTGGTGTTAACAGAGTGCAGCAGTGACTCCGGCAGGCCTGGCTATTACAGCATAACTAAAAGGGAGAGCCAGAAGGTAACAAAGACATGAGAGCTCCCTGAGAAGTCAGCGCCCCCTCTGCTCCACCGTCAACAAACCTGAGTGAACTTGAAGAGCAGCGGGACGACAGCACCAACATTCCCAGCTTACCTAACACTCTCTGTCAGTGGATCCCTAGATCTGCACCTTTTATCTAGCAGAAATACTAAATACCAACAGCTCGACTAAACAGGTAGGTTTTAAGCCTGGACTCAAAGATTGAGGCTGTGTCTGAGTCCCGAACACTGATTGGTAGCTGCACAGTACTCAGCTTGCAGCGTGTTATTTTAAGTAAAACAACTGTATTTGAAACCTGAAGAGAAACCTGTTTGTGGAGGCTAGCAAGGACAGCATTGTTTATAGTTACAGTCCCCAGAGACCAAGATTACAATAATTTATCAGTGAGTGCTGCTTTGGTAACACTTAAAAACACATCCAACCTCATGTGCAGCGAAGCATAAGCAGAAGGGAGAGCCCCGGCTAGCACATGGATGCCCATCTGTAAACATGGAAATTACAAAAACCAAATCAGAAACACCAGCGCCAACCCTTCATAAAATCGTAAACGACCCTGGGCGGCCAACCCTTCTCTGTTGTTGAGGATGTTGGATTTCTTGTTTTTATTCATTGTTCGCTTTTTCAAATTTTCTGCAAAGCGTGTTCTGATTTTTCAGTTACGGTTTTCAGCCCAAAACAAGAAGCTACAAAAGCAAAGCTTCAAATGTGGCTTGAAGCAAGTGTGTGACGTGCTGATCAGTGGCAAATAAGTTTCTGCAATTGCTTAGCTAAATTAGCGCAAAGGCTAAAATAAAGGAAGTAAACTCTGAGCACAAAACGTTTTGACTTCATTGACCACATCTGTTGATCGAGACAAAATTATCTAATCGTGGATTGTGTTGCTTTAAATTAGAAGCTGTTTGATAATCCAACGCTATCCATGTTTTAGATTCTGTGATGAGACAAGGAAGAACTTTGAGGCTACCCTTGCTTGGCTTCAAGAACATGCCTGCTCCAGGACGTATGGTCTAGGTAAGCCCATTTTCCTGGGAGTCCATTTTGAGATGGGTGGTCATGTCTCCAGACATCACCAACGTGCATGGGTTGCTGCATCACTTCACCCTCATCACTCTAAGTCACAGTTCAACTCTTTGGCACTCTACTTGAATCCAAGCACTTCTGTCACTCTGGACTTGTCGTCATTGTGAGTGACGCAAAAGACACTTTGAAATCTGAGTGTCCAGACTGAGTTACATTTGTAAAAATCCAATTAGAATCACATTTCAAAGCACCTTCAAATGTAGGTTAAATCCAGTTTGCAAGAATCAGATTTTAGATCAGGTTTTCTACTGTCCAGACCGTCTGAAATCAGTCTGGATACAATTACTAATAATCAAGCTTGAGCTGGCAGTATAAACTTTACACATCCTTTACACATCCCAGATATTGAGGGTGCTTGAGGTTTTGTGCCACCATTACATAAAATGGAAGCAGTAATTGATTTGCAACAATCAAATCTTTATTTTTTAAGCATTTTAACATTGGCTGCTACTAGGGGTGGGAGATATGACAATATTTTCTCTTTATGGTGATGAATTATGTCACAGTCTCACAGAACCGAATATCGAGATGCATATCGTGCATTGGGGAAAATACCTTAAAGTGTCATGATATACCATATTACCATATCGCCCATCCCTACGTGCTACACTCTAATAATCAATACATTGCTGTCGTGAGAAGTTATTTTTGTTCGTACCATGTTAATAATACAAGAGTGATTTCTAGCTACGCTGTTTCTAATTGAAGCCGAGAGTAATCACTGCTCTCATCTGAAGTGCTGTATCTGCCTATAATGACCCTCTTTGTGGTCCAGAACCACTTGAATGTTCACCTGCAGTTTTCCTTCCCGAGTGTCTGTTGATTTGAGTTCTTTTGTGTGGGTTCCCATAGGAACAAGGTTGCCATGGGATGAGCAGTGGCTGATTGAGTCCCTGTCGGACTCCACCATCTACATGGCCTACTACACCGTCGCTCACCTGCTCCAGGGAGGTGTTCTCAATGGACAGGGGCCCTCTCCTCTGGGAATCAGGTAATGTGTGTCCGTTCTGTGGATGGACTTAAAGCTGATGGAAATAAACAGATTTACAGAACATAAATGTTGCATATCACCTGACTTTTTTGTTCCATTTGTTTAAAGAAAGTACAGTTCCAAAAGTTTTAAAAGTAGGAAATAGAAAAGCTAAATGTTCTATTGACTAAAATCTGATTTACTCATCACAGTTATGTGTCTAATGTGGTCTTTTTTTTTTTTTTTAGTGTAACATGTAAATGTTGTATATACACCCCCCCTTCAAATATTCCTACGCTTTCTTATATACATTTTTCCTTAAAGTATTTTTTACCATAAAAGGGCGCACAAAGTTTTGTTATTCATTGGTTCCATCTTTGAAATATTGGGAGCCAAATAGTCCAACAATCTTAAAAATGCTTGAGGTTTACAGTTAAATATGAATAAGATAGTATTAATATATTATACTGGTAATGCTAATAATTATTATTTATCAAACCTGGAAAAAGAATATATTAGCTCCATTTTTCATTAAATCACACTTTTGAGTGTCTTCCCCTTTCAGCCATGACCGGAGAGCGCAGAATGACGCTTAGTGTTTAAAATGATTGAGAGACTTCTTCACACAGAGTAGAGCGGCCCTCCCGCTGATCCAAATGAGCTCCAATCACATGCAAATCCCTGCTATTTAGAATGAAGCAAGGTTGCATAAATACCAACAGCAGCGCCATTTGTCCAGAAGCTTGTTGGTATTTCTGTATATATTTACACACACACACACACACACACACACACACACACACACACACACACACACACTTGTGGACTTGTGGGAGCTACAGAGTAAGAATTTCATTGTACAGTGCTGTACTGTGCATATGACCAAGTCTTTCATTTTGACTCTTGAATTACATTTTAATACTATAATATTTGGTCAGTAGGTAGAGCAGTGCGCTCCAACTCCACCTACGTTGTCATTTTATTGGTTCCCTAAAACATCTGCATGAATCAGGGCGTTTCGTACGTAGACTGGGGCTTTTTTGCACTTTTTCTCTGGCTTTCTCATCATCTTTTAGCATTTCGTCATATGAATCAGACAGAGAGTAATACACAAACCATTAAAGACAGTTCAGATCGTTTCACACATCTTTGGTGAATACAGGCCAATGTTTTGACCATTAGATACCATAAAACATTGTAATAAATAACATTTATCCTGCAGATATATAAGATACAGAATAAAGTAATGTGTGTTTCTTTCTTCAGACCAGAGCAGATGACCAAGGAGGTGTGGGACTACATTTTCTTCAAAGCTGCACCTTTACCCAAAACAACCATCCCAGAGCAGCACCTGCAGAAGCTGAGGAGGGAGTTTGAGTACTGGTATCCCGTGGATGCCCGTGTGTCTGGAAAAGACTTGGTGCCCAACCATCTTTCCTATTACCTCTACAACCATGTGGCGATGTGGCCTGGAGATAGGTAGGCTGTGGTTTAATCAAGAACTTAGAAGAATTTATTTCATTTGGAAATTCCTGTGGAGAAGGCGTGTCTCTTTTTATGTCTGGATATACAGGGTGACATAACTTCAGAGATGTGGATATGGCTTACGACAGCATACAGCATATAATGACAGCATATAATGACAACAACATACATTATCTTTACAGACTTTAAGATGTCTACAGCCTTTCAAAATGTTCAGAAATACTGTTGGTTGTTCACTGTAAAGGTTCAGTTACATTGGCTTTTGTCGATGAAATTGGCTACTTGCACTTACAAGCTGATACTACACATCAGGCTTGTTTGAGGTGAACTGCGTCTCACTTGGTGGTCAGTGAGAGTAGCTGGATGCAGTTAGGGGAGGAGGTTAGAAAAGAGCCATCAAGTTGGATGTGCAACATATGTGAGCTAAGGCAGATCTTGCAGCGTTTGTGTTCTTCATAGCTGGTGAAGTGGATTCAGTAGAAGTCCCTCTGTTGTTGCATGAAATCAAATATTATGAAGGTGAAACAACAATAGCATTTTTTTGCAACAATGTTTACAAAGAAGAAAAATAAAGCAAAGTGCAATAATAATATAGTTCTAATAAACAGTTGAGATTAGAGTGCTTTAAGCAAAATGATGAGTAATAAAAAGATCATCAGATTTTCTAGATAAATATCTAGATAACAAGATATATGTTAGATTAAAGAAATATCGGGTGCTTGAGTCCTGTTTGTGAAATGAGTGTTATGACTAAAATCATAAAGAAAGTAAATTGCCATGCTAGTAGAGAGCGTGACATTATTACCATGCATACAGAGAGACATAACAGAGATTTACATTATAGAATGAGCACAAAGGTCGAAAGTGCAAGTCAGGACCCAATCAAGATTAAGCCCTGTGGTTATCAAGCCGTTTCTCAGCTCATGTAGCCAATAGGGTGCAACTGTAGCGACTGGCCCTGAAACCTGCAGCAGCCTTGAACTTGCAACACACTTTACAGCTTGTCTAGGGCAGTGTGCTACTGGAATTGCCTCGTGACAGACAAATCAAAACAGGGCTGCAACCAATGACTGTTATGAATAGCTATTAGCTTTTAGAGTTAGCTTGAGGTTGTTTTATGCATTTGCTAATTAACGTTGAAGACAGTAAGGACTGATACTGTATTCAGAAATCCCCTGTTTTGATGAGCTTTCCTGCTAACACAATAGATAAATAAATAAAAACCAATATCATTTTTAAAACCAAGGACATGCAAAGTAGCAGCAAAAAAAACCTAACACAAAATCAGTTTTATTTTAATCAAGTAAATAAAAAATCTGTCAAAAATGACATTTCAAGTTAAATAGTACCAGTCAATAGGACTGTCACTACACATCTCACCTACATCATCATCACGATGATTTCCATTGACAATCCACACCCTTACTGTCACCATCAGTCTGCACTTTACATGTAGCATATCTATACTTTTGTTTATCTCCTATCCATATATTGCATATCTGGAACATTGCGTGTGTATATATTTAAGTACTGCAAGAGAATGCACACTTAAGATTTTCACTCACCTTCACACCTGTGTAAATGTGATGTGACAAAAAACAAGATTTGATTGGCTAATCAAAATGAGAATCTATATTTTTTGCCAAGCACGTCACACATACAAGGAATTTCTGTTGGTGAGAGCACAGACATGTGGCAAGAGCACAGACTGTTATCAAGTATTACACTGCGGGGAAAAGTACAATAAGTCATGATAAATAGAATAAAGAATAGTAATAACAATAACAATAATAATAATAATAATAATAATAATGAGCCAGGAAAGGACCTTATGGGATTTATGAATATCTGTTCTTACATATATGTGTATATTCCATACTAAATGAGTCTGTGTAAAGACTAAGGTAAAGACTTGGAATGCATCCTTTGTATTCTTGCAGCGGAAAGTGGCCAAAGGCAGTTCGTGCCAATGGACATCTCTTGTTAAACTCTGAGAAGGTGGGTTGAATCTTTACATTCAGTCTTTTGTTGCTGTTGGCTTGTCTGTGTGTGGGGGGGAGTGGGTGTCATTATTCGCTGTAATATGCAGTCAGCCCACCTAACAAGCTCTATGTTCTATGTTCACCAGATGTCCAAATCCACTGGCAACTTCCTCACCTTGAGTCAAGCTGTTAGCAAGTTCTCTGCAGATGGTAAGTACGTTGAAACATGCCAGCCACACTTGACCGTTGCTTGCTTTGGCCTCATTTGGCCTGAATTCCTCACAAAAGCTGGCAGTAAGTGTCCAGGCTTTGCTCTCAGATGTGAAATCTGTTTCTTTTCTTGAAGCAGGAAAGACAGAAGGCGTTTTTGTTTTTGACGTTTTGAGGCTGATTGAACCAAATAAGATTACCCCATGGGGAATGGAGCTTGATGACGGCATTCTGTTAAATTTCATCAGAAGTCTGAGAATAGAAAAAGCGTCCATCTGGAGAGAACTGTGGACGTCTGGCGAGCTCTCATCAGATGGCATGTGTGTGTGTGTCTGTGTTTGTGCAGTGTACTTGCCTTGGGTATTTATGAGAAAATATGGCTGTCTACTAAGATTAGGCGATATTTTATAAGCACTTACAACTGGCATGCAGTATGTCCTTTCTGTTGTGTGAAAAGTTTTTGTAGTGATTGTTGAACTTCTTAAGACCCCATTCTGTGGGTCTTTTTACTTTAATGCCGCTACATTTTAAAGTCTAATATTTTACTCTTTACTTCACTATGTTATGGCCAGGTCTGTCCTTCCTTTTGGCTTATGTGTGTATAAAAAAAGTTTCTTTTATCGATGTTCTCTCGCTACAATACCCAACATGCATGACGCAATCAGTTGTTGGAACACTGTGAATTCGTTTGGTGGTAACCACTCCTGAATGCTAGTGTTAGTATAACTCTTATCAACTTTTTTTTTTCCATGCAAAGACAAGTATCCACGTTGAGGTCTGGTTAGCCAGGTAGCTAACTTTCAAACAGTTTTGTTTTAGCTTGTCCTCATTTCTGAAAAAGGCCCTAACTGTAGACCTCCAGTGATGGGGTGATTCCTCCCCCCCCCCCCCAGTAGGAGGATGTTGTGCCATCATGGGGACTTGGCACAAGAAGTGGAAATTTCGTTCACCAATTCAGACACAGCCTGTGTATTTTTACTCTGTGCAATAAACTAAAAACAACATATTTTCATATGTAATGATAATTTGGAGACAGTTACTACAGTTATACATTTCTCAATATGTCATTAGAAGGGTTTAAACTATAAAGCAACCCCACTCCATGAGGCGAGTAGACATGTTTACAACTAATTTTTTTTTTTTCTTTTTTTTTTTTTCCCCCCAAGCTTCCCTTTGGGAACATCCACTGATATGCTGGTGTCCCTTTGAGAATATGAGAATATGCCCTGAGCCTTACACTCAGCTCTAAATCTTCCACAACTGCATCATTTTCATATCATGTACTATACTATGATTTTTTAAAATGTATTTATTTATTTATTTATTTATTTATTTATTCATTTATTCATTCATTTATCTTCTATATAAATGGTAATATAATAATATTGTTTTGTTCAACCGGTGTAATATCCAAAAATGCTAAATTGCCTCTCTCCTGCAGGCATGCGCCTGGCCCTGGCTGATGCTGGGGACACAGTAGAAGACGCTAACTTTGTGGAGGCTATGGCGGATGCTGGCATTCTGCGCCTTTATACCTGGGTGGAGTGGGTCAAAGAGATGATCGCCAACCAGAACAACTTGAGAACTGGTCCTGCAGACACATTTAATGACCGGGTATTCACTAGGTAAACATCATAGTCCAATCATATAACTTCCACATGACCATTCCCCAGTACCTGTTTTGTGTATCTGGGACAGGGCTGTCCATTTCTGCTTCTGGAGATCTACCATCCTGCACAGTGTAGCTCCAGCCCTAACCAAACACTGATTAATCCTTTGTCTCCAGTGAAATGAACTCGGGTATCATAAAAACTGAGCAGCACTATGAGAGGATGATGTACAAGGAGGCCTTGAAGAGTGGCTTCTTCGAGTTCCAGGTAACTAACTCACGATTGCATGTGCATATAACTAACCCAAATTTATTGGAAACTTTGACTCTGTTACTTGATTTGTCAGTATTGTTTAAGCACTGTGATCATGACTCAAAACTCATGTTATACAATGTTTAATAAAAAGTTTAATACATTGTTAAAGACATTCAAAGTAGTTTAGCATCTGTAACCATGAACCTAATCCCCTTCTGCCAGACTGAATCTTAAGACAGATCTTCTCCACAATCTCCCACAGTTGATATAATAGATGCTTCTGACGGGATTCTGTATCCGTTCATCCAAGCTTTTTCTATGACTTCTCCTTCTAGGCAGCCAAGGATAAATATAGGGAACTTGCAATCGAAGGCATGCACAGAGACCTAGTGTTCCAGTTTATTGAGAACCAGACCTTGCTGTTGGCTCCTATCTGCCCTCACCTGTGTGAATACACCTGGACCCTTCTAGGGAAGGTGAGTGCCCTGCCGCTCCTTTGCGCTGCTGAGCCGATACGTGGGAGGAAGAATCAGATTTATTATGGAACTTCATTGAACATTTCTTATTCTGTTAAAAACAGAATTGTAGTTTTGTGCATGTTTTGTGGTGTGTTCTTTAATTTCTGTTATATTTTAGCTTTTAACAATGCCGAGCCCTCTTGGTGCTGAGACAAGAAGACCGATCTAGCCCTTGTTAAAATCCAAACCATCCCTGTCTTGTCTACCAAGAGCATTTTATGCTTTTGCAGAGATTAAGTTGTTACCTGTTTTGCTTTGTTGTCTCTGTCTAAAACGCCTCTGTAACGAGGATTCCTTGGGCGACTTTCGGTAATCAGGATAGTGACACTATACACCAGCATTATTGTTACTAAAATGCCTTAACCACTTGATTCTGATGAGCCAAATAAAAAGAAAGCTATTTGTTTAGATCTGCCACTAGAGAGTTATGAGGAGTCCACATTGCCAGTGCACAGTAATTTTATCAATCTTAGCATTTAGACCAGGAATGCTGTGACATAAGATAAAAGAATTTAATAATGATGTCTTGTTAGATGATGTTATTTACATATCACGTAAATGCAACAATAGCAGTCATAAATCACATTGTTAAAGATGAAGAGCATCATAAACAGCAGAGAATGACTTTCGGTGCCTACCATAGAAGATTAACATGATAGATTAAAGAGAGAACATTTTCACTAAATGTGTTCTGCCTCCACAGACAAACTCTTTGATGAAGGCTAGCTGGCCCGTAGCTGGTCCAGTGGATGAGATTCTGATCCGTTCCTCACAGTACCTGATGGAGACTGCCCATGATCTGCGCTTACGCCTCAAAGCTTACATGCAGCCACCCAAGAACAAGGTATAGTCTGCGTGTAATGATTGTGTCTCCTTTTATTAATCAATTCTGTATGTGGAGATGATCAGGTAAGATGATCTCAATCAGTAAAGCTAGATGTCTCGGATGCAAAGATTTGAGTGTGATTTGAAATGTACAAACATGCACTGCCTTGCATGTGGAAGCAGTTGGACCATATACATTAATGTTTAACGCTGGCTGTCTTTCTTTTGCATTGGGTCTGTGACAGCCGTTCAGTACACCCACCGACTGTTTCACTAGATACACTTCCTTGTATCTACATTCACTGTCCATTTAATCAGCTCCACTGACCATATAGGAGCACTTTGTAGTTCTACAGTTACAGACTGTAGTCCATCTGATTCTCTATATATACTTTGTTGCCCTGTTCTTCAATGGTCAGGACCCCCACAGGACCACCACAGAGCAGGTATTATGTGGGCGGTGGTTCATTCTCAGCACTGCAGTGACACTGACGTAGTGTTAGTGTGTGTGTTGTGCTGCTGGTTGCCCACCAACCGCAACTATCCAGCAACAGCATCCAGTGGGCAGTGTCCTGTACCCAAACTGTGCAGCAGCAGATAAGCTTCGTCTGTGACTTTACATCTACAAGGTGGACCAGCAAGGCAGGAGTGTCTAATAGAGTGGACACTGCAGCACAGCTGTTTCTGATCTACTCACACCAGCTAAACGCACATTAACACCAGCACCACCACGCCAGTGTCGCTTAATACCTGCACTGTGGTGGTCTTGTGGGGGTTCTGAGCATTCAAGAACAGGGTAACAAAGTATACAGAGACACAGATGGACTACAGTCTGTAACTGTAGAACTACAAAGTGCTACTAATAAAGTTGCCGTCTTCACCTCTTTAATCCATTACATCCAGCTGCTTATTAATAGTTAATCTCACTTTGTGCATCCCTCCCCACACCTTTCCCTAATGCTTCCCTTTTTGGCAGCCTAATTCGTCCAGCCCACTTTGAGGTGCTTTTAGCCTCAGCATTGTCCCAAATACCACCCATGTAGTATGTAATAATGTAATATGAATGTAATATGCAAACCAAAACCTCAAGCGGTGTGAGATTTCTGCCATTAGAGTCACTGGACAGGGTAGTCCGTTGCCATCTCTGGATATATTTATATCTCCACTGTGCCTAGCCCAGTGTCAGCAGGGAGAGCACACCGGGTCAGCCTGAGGGGCTGAGTGGAAGAGAGCCGACAGATGTCATGTAGAATATGCTCACACAGGTTACATGGCTCCCTCGATGGAGGAGGAGTGTACCGTCCGCTTGCTTTTAAGATGGCACCATTCTCTTTTAGACAGCGTTAACCATGGTAGGGCTTAGGTAATGGGAACATTTGAGGGCGGGCTTTTCTCAGTCGTGTCACACCAGCCATGTGGTAATGGACGTCGGATTGGATTAGGTGTTGCCTTGGTGATGTGGAGGTGGGGTTAGTGGGCTGAGCATTTGGGAACAAGGGGGGGCTCAGGAGAGTTTGAGTGGCTCAATGCACAAAAATAGCTGCAAACAGAAATATTGCCAGGGCCAGATTGACATTTATGGATGAAAAGTGCCTGTGTCAAAACCAGAAATGAAAATCTAAAATTGGAGAAACGAGCGTTCCTGGGGCCTCACTGAGAGTTTTACTGCTTTGTAGATTTGGTAACCTTCTTAGTATTCAGAGTCCATAAAGAAATTCTCAATAAACATTTTATATGCCCAAGCAATTTGCTTATCCTGTAGAGCTCTGTAATGAAAACGGCTAACTGCTTTCAATCTCACATTCAGTCTTTCAATCTCACTTTCCTCTTTTCTCACAGAAAGGAGACAACAAACCTCCAGCCAAGCCCTCACACTGCACGGTCTATGTGGCAAAGAGCTACCCACCATGGCAGCACAGTGCCCTGTCTCTACTAGGCAAGCACTATAAGGTAAGCCTTGGTTTTTGGACTCCTTTAAACTGAGTGATGCTCGTATTGATAAAGTCGATACTTTAGAATGTCTGACAGTTGTAATTAAAAAATCCATTAAATTCCACTTAAATTCAGGGTTTTTGTATAGAATTACGACAAGCATTGCCACAAATCAGCTTAATACAGTTAAAACATGCATTTGTTCCCTGGAATTAGAATATCAAACCAAAGCAAGCAATTCCCACAAGGGAAAATCCCAGTTTTGGGCTTTTAAAGCCAAGACTGCTGCCTTATAATGTTAAAGCAATATGTGAGATTACAATCTGTCAATTTTATATTCCACACAGCCCCTTCCTCTGGTTGCCTATTAGTCTAGAAGAAATGATACAAGTTCAACATCAAACTTCATCCCTTTGCTCACCTCACTATCACCTCTTCAGGTACAATATGATATTACAAGACAGTACAGGCCGGGGCAAGCTCTTTAGCATGCTAGCTTCGGTAGATATCTATGCAAACACATTGCATAGTCATCTTTGAGAAACCGTTGTAAGTGTTATTTCTTCACAATCTGTTAATTATTTTAGGTAATTTTGTGTGAGTATTTTAAACTAAAAATCTTACCCATTGATTACATCATCTTGCATATTGCTCATTTCATGTTAATCATACATTCACAGAATCATACATAAACAGAGTTTTTGGCTAATAGGATTATTAACTGTAGTATTTCCGTATAAGCACTAGAGATGCACCGATCCAACTTTTTTCGGTTCCGATATGGATATGATACATAGACTTTGTGTATCGGTCGATACCTGATACTGATCCGATACCATTGTTGAATTAATAAACCGTATACTTCTCCATGTAGGAGAGACTTACGGTATCAGGATTTACTTAAACATTACTTTACTAAGCTTGTAAAACAGAACCTCCTGAGGCTGGTGAGAGGTCGGTTCACCATCTTTCCCTCTCTAACAAGTCCTGTGCTTCCCTGCTGGTCACGCACAGGTGTGCAGGATCAGTAGGGGAAGCACAGACTCCTTAAAAACAGGCTCGCTCCCCACTAAGGAGGAGGACATGTGGCTTACACGCCACACACTAGAGAGAGAGCGCGAGGGACGTATGGCCTACATGCCACATTGGAGCGAGTAAGCCTGAGGGGCAAAGGACTCAATAAGAGGGCTGAGTAAGCCTCGTATTTGAGTTACGCTGTGGGTTGTTTTCACGTTATGTCTAAATAAAGCACGCTGGTTCACTCGCACTGGGTGTTTGTGTGTGTGTCTTTGGGTCTCGTTGAGGTTTTCCCAGTCAGTGCGCTCGGCCCCTCCCCTGGCTGAGCCACACTCCATACAGCTGACTCTTTGGCTCGCTCCATGTTGTTGTTACTGTTTATAAGTCAAGTCTACCTGGAAATTCAGCTTCTTAGAAACACTGTGGATCTCATGGTATGTATTGCAACATCTTTCTGAATCCATAGAACGACAACAAAACTTTGCCTGACAACAAGGTCATAGCCATGGAGCTGGGTGCCATGCCAGAGCTGAAGAAATACATGAAGCGGGTGATGCCGTTTGTGGCCATGATTAAGGTAAGACACCTTCCGAATCCTTCATAGTATAAATTAGAAACGTGTTTGGTTCTGGTCAGAGACACTCGGCAGCCTGGTTTTGAAGCTGGACCTTCTGTCAGTCTTTAAAAGTAGTAGGCTTCAAAGATAGATTAATGTGTACATGTCTGGGGTTTTATGCAGTGAACATAATTAACTTTGTTTTTTTATTGCATGGCTGTAAACTCAGCTGGCCCAAGTCTGATTTTCCCACTAAATCCGATTTTCTTGTTGTTTATACTACCTTTTAAATGTCGCCTATATCCGACATTAGATCCGGCTCCCAACCTGACCCGCATGCACAAAAGATCACATGGTACATTCACCCAGAGGTTAACAATGACCGCAGATGAGCGGGAGTCCACTCCTGGTTTCAGCTTCAGTTACTTCACCAGGATCACAGGGCCGAGCATGAAATAGCGGTATCGAATGTGTCGTGGTGCTGGTGGGTTATCGATTCAAGAGAGCTACAATTGTAGATTCTATGACAGCTGCACACAGATGGGCTTCAGCCTGACTGATGCACTGTTGCCGCCTTTTGGATACATGTTGAATTGCAGTAAAGAACATGCTAAAATTGTGTTAAATTATGAAACAAAAAGGTGTTTTTAAGGTGCTACTTCTGAAATACAGTTGAGTAATCAAGCCTCTTTATAACATTATAACATGGTTTAAAATAGAAATCTAGTACAATAAAAAGCCCAGGGACAAGACAGAGTGTTTGAAGTCAGTAAATGACAGAAATGTTTTGTGGCACTATTACGTGTGTTCCCTAACTAAAGGATTTGAGGACATAGCTTTGAGAGTACCGCACCAGTGACAGAAGGGGTACCGCCCATTGAAATTTTTTATACATTATTTTATTTATTTATTTATTTATTTATTCATTCTTTATTTATTTTTAAACATAGTGGAGGCTCCCAAATGGAACTGCTGCTTTCCACTTTAGCTATTGCTTTTGTTAGTTTTCTGTTTTTTTTCCTTTCTTTCTTTCTTTCTTTCTTTCTTTCTTTATTTATTTATATTGTTGGTTGTCTAATTAAATTTAATTATTTTCATTTTCTCTTCTTCTTTTCATGTTTTCTTCTTTTTTTTATATTCTAGATATTCTTTCTATTCTATCTTTATATATTCTGTCTTATTGTTTCATGTGAGCAGGCATTTCTGTGCGGTGTGTGGCTATGTATGGGACACTTTGATTTGAATCACTGACTTGTATCCCTATTCAAAAAGATATATATTGTGAGCTGTAGAGAAGAAGCGGTTTATGTCAAACCAGAACATTTAAGTGTGTGTGTGTGTGTGTGTGTGTGTGTGTGTGTGTGTGTGTGTGTGTCAGGACAACCTGGAGAAGAACGGGCCAAGGGTTCTGGACCTGGAGCTGGAGTTTGATGAGCGAGCAGTTCTGCTGGAGAACATTGTTTATCTGACCAACTCTCTGGAGGTAGGCAGGAGAACAGCTGAGCTGATATTTCTGAAAAGCAGTCAAGAATCTGATGCAGCCCCGCAAACTACTCTGTATAAGCAAACCCCTTCACTCGGTGGCTGTTCCTCTCACACGTTTTCCTGCCTCTGTATAGGGCTTAACGAATCACTCCCTCTGACATAATCAGCTAATTTAAAGTCTGTGACAGTTTTATCTGTATAAATGATGTACTAGGGTAATTTGTTACGTTTAAGCCGTCCCTCTTTTCCTGTTTCTGCCTTCAGCTGGATCAGATAGACGTGCTGTTTGCCTCTGAGGCCGACGACAAAGTGAAGGAGGACTGTTGCCCGGGGAAACCGTTCAGTGTCTTCAGATCTGAGGTACGGCTGTTGCGGCAACCACCCACTCACACAAAAAAGGCCTCGTCTATTGTTTCTTCCTTTTCTTCCTTTTTTAATGGCTGATCAGCCCTCCACTACACACAGTGAGATAGGGGGGCTAAATTTAGCAGCGTTCTCTGCATTGTTAACGCTGCTGAGACAGAATTACAGTTATCATTCAGGCACCAAAGTGCTCTGTGAGTCAATGCCAGGGTTGTGGTGTTTCTACACACTGGAACAATAGGAACAGAATGTAATACTAGAATGTATACTATATAGTGAATATTACTCAACAGCATGTGTGAGCTCATTCTGCATAGAATTTAGAACTGTGCGCCATTTGTGCTTGCACACAAGGAACTTGTCTTTTGCATTTAACCCATACATGCAGTGAAATGACCCCCCCACACACACACACATGCTAGTGAGCACTCAGACTAGTGGGACTAGTGAGCACTCAGCCTTATCCACGGTGCCCAGGGAGCAGTTCGGGGTTAGATGCCTTTCTCAAACACACCTTAGTCGTGTCCTGTCGGGTTCAAGGAATCGGAACAACAACGTCCCGGTCACAGGGCTAACCCCTGGCCCACAATGGCCCCAACCACATAATTGGATGGTAGGGTTTTTATCTACAGTCAAGTTTGTCTACACCACTTGGCTACTGTAACGTTAAATGTGGGCCTCATTGTACCCATTTTCACATTATGGCTGCAAAAGCAAGTGGCTAACGTGAATGCTAAGAGAAGAAGCAACAAGGATATAAGCTCACCAGACAAAAATGAGTCACTTTGCATGTTAAAGGTGGTAGTAACTTCAGGCTCCTGCAGATGGCACTGCACGAGGATGATGGGGCATAAGGGTCATAAGGGTCTACCAGCAGTGGCACAAATCCCAGTCTATAGGAAATTATCCTCGGAATTGTGCCAGGAAAGGCATCCACCAAATCTGGCTGAACAGCGCAATTCTTTGATGCAGGAGTGGCTAAACATTGAATTGGGCATGCACTGGATATAGGCCGCATCAACAGCTGTCATCACAGCTGTTTTTTGCGCTTGTGGAGGTATTACACGCTGTTAGATACGTTTCAGTCTCATAATAATTTCTTGACTGATTGTTGTGATATATGGCGTGTATTGCCAACAGAGAAGTTGCAGAGTGGCAACAACACTCTGCTAACGGCGTATATATATATTGTGTATATAAAGTTTTTTGGAACCAGAAGACCCTCTTTTACGACAACATTTATAACATGGTTCATGTGCCTTTCTAATCACTGACATCGCTTTATCTGCAAATGGCTCGATCGGACAATAATATTGGCACACCAATATACGGGTGGGGCTCTCATGGCTGTGTATCAGTGATAGGACTTCTATATTTATGTTATACAATAAACTACAGAGTACTGTTAGTAAAGCATTATAGATCATTAAGCTACAGATTCTGTTTTTCTTTTTTCCTTCCCCATAGCCTGGAGTATCAGTGTCCCTGCTGAACCCTCAGCCATGCAACGGTCTCTTCACTACCCGAATCGAAATCCGCCAGGGAGACAGCAAGGACAGCATTATCCGCAGACTATCCAAAATGAGCAGAGGCATCAAAGGTAAGACTTCATGGAAAAACTGGCATCCTTTTAAAGACCATAAAAACGTACCTACCTGGCCTTTGTGTGTGTTTAAAAATATTTGGTTGGGAATCTTTGGAGTTCTAACTCCTGCATCCTTCTTCCTCAGACTTATCCAAAGTGAAGCTCATGCGTTTTGAGGACCCATTGCTTGGCCCCCGTAGGGTGCCTGTTTTGGGAAAAGAAGAGCAGGGAAAACTCCCCATCTCAGACAAGTCTGTCTTCCACATCAACCTAGAGGACAAGAAGGTACATTTGAGTGACAACGGCCTCAAGGTGGACATTGGAGACACTCTTATCTACCTAGTCCAGTGAGATGTAGGACTCTTCATGAGGCGGGGGGGAAGCAGCCATCAAAGTTTCTACAGTTTGTACTCCTTTAACTGGACATTTCTTTCAGAGGGTCTTTCTAATAGCCACCTAGAAATGGTCTGACTGTAATGCATTAGCATTTGCAAGCACTTGGTCTTGGAAGTAAAGCTCTAAGGCTAAAACAGCCTGGAAAGAACACACAGACACTTTTTTTTTTTTTTCTTCCGTCTCGGTTTAGAAGGAACTGCAATTGGTGAAAAGAACAAGGTGAGCCATGCTTGACTGTAACAGTGACCATCTAGGTCAATGCTCTGTTAGGGTTGCTGTCATTTACAGTTAGGAATGTCTCGTGCTGTTTATTGTGGCTTTTATGTCTTAGAGCATTACATCTCCCTAATTGGAACATGATCATTATTTTTCATCAGTATTCCAGCTGCACAAAACGATACATCTAGTCATAAAAGCGCTCGTCACTGTTGTGTATGGACCTGTCAGCTTCTCACTCTGTAAGTGTAAACACAGTTTGTGTTTTATCGCTGTCTGATTGTAAAACTATTAATAAAAGAACATTTCCCCTTTCTTTTGTTTCCTAAACACCATTTTTCTCGAATAGAATTGCATATAGATGATGAACGGAAGGCCGTATAATAAAGGAATCCTCATCAGTCTTCGATGCTTTTGTGATAGTGTATTAATCCATGCATCTTTGTGTCTGCCGTGTTGTTAGTGCACCTCTATGGGGCGTACCAGTGAGTTGTTGCTCGTTTACTTGTGAGCAGAACCTGCAGCAGACTCAGAGGCAGAGCTTAGCACAGTAAGAAAGGGATGTGATCTGTTTTAATGTTCATTGGACGTGCAGGAGCAGGAAATGAGACGTCAGCTTAGAGAGGACATGCACTTCTGCCTCATCTGAGTGTTAACTGAAGAAGCTTCAGACATACGAGGTACAGTACTAATGTATGTTTTGAAGCTATTTATTTTTTCTATTTTGTATTTATTTATTCGTTGTGTCGTATGAATGAAGAGTGCTCAGTAGGGTAGTTATGCAACTCTACAAGGCCCATTGTGTGCTGTTTTGTGCTGAATGCCAATTTATGGTGCTTCTTATTGTGTTGGGGCGGATGTTTATTTGGGCAGTGTGCATTCTCCTGCTTGTGTGCATCTTAATTGGCTTTGCGATTGTGAATCGAATGTCCTGTGTCTACAGTAGGTGTACCACTTCTCCATTGTGTGTTTCTCCACTTGTAATTTGAGTGTGTGGCTGTGTGTTAACCACTCGGAGGAGGCTGGTCTCTTATCAGTCCAGAGCAGCTGGCTGGTTTAGCTCCTTGGTCAGGCAGCTATCTGAAGAAGCACACCCCTGTCACTATGGGAAAGCTCACCCATGTCTTCTCCCTCAGCCCCCTGTCAGCCCGAGGAATTTGTTACGCGCCGACGCCCCAACAGCCAGCACGATGTAAGTGTTCGCCCCCCCTATCAGCAGCCATCACTTGTGTGGAGGGTAACGTTGTCAAAACACTGTCAAAACATTCAGGTCAGGGCTGTATTCTTGTACTGTGCTGCTACCGTTCGCTACTTGAAAGCACACTGCCTGTGACACCTAGTTGTGTCTCTGTGGTTTCGCCATGCAACAGCTACCTCTTCTGTCGCCTGAGCACAACATGGAAGACTCGGGTGGACGTGCAGCTGCAGGCCATGGAGAAGGGAACTGGTCACCACACAGCGATGGAGGGGAACTTCCTGTGCTTACGCAGCCGGGCCTCGGAGTAACCACCACCACGGTGACCACCATCACACAGACAGGAGGAGACTGGAGCACAGGGCTTTTTGAAGTGTGCAGCGACAGCAGCACATGTAAGATGATGTACTCAGAAGTTCGCTGTTCTGTGCATGAGAATAAAAGCATGTGGTTATGAGATACGTGACTGTCTAAGGGTAGCACTAGTAGAGGCACAAATATAGTATTGTGGTAGTTCAGGATGTTCACATACGTGATAGGTTGTGTTATTTATATTTTCAGGCACCTGATCAGTTGGAACAGAGAAATAAGAACCAGTAGTGCTACACCAAAAGTTCTATCAAAAACTGAACACATTGAACTTTTATTCAGCATTGGCCATTCAGTGTTGCACTAAATTTAAATTGCACTAAGTTGCACTAAACTACAATTAAACTGGACTCTCTTTATAATGAAATATGCAGTATCAGTGTTCTACAAGTACTACTGATGTGCAATATGTTCAGTAAAAGCATTTATTGTGACATAATGTATATCGTATTATGATAAATTGTCATATTGCCAGGTACTAACTCTCTTCAGCCTTAAAACCAACCTATCTGTTAGGGTTTACAGGAGTACTTCAGACAACAAAAGGTAATGGCCACAATTTCGCATTATGCAGATATCACTGAACCAATTGGTGCACATTACTTTCCATTCATTGTGAGAAATATTAGCATGTTCTGTTCCTTTAAGGCTTTAATACTGTGTAAACATCAGTACAATTAAAGGGCATTCCTCTTTTTAGATTTTCTGAAGGAGTACATTAGCCAAAATTTGTAAATTTTCGCAAGTTTGGTCATTATTATTTGCATTTACGTTTATGGCATTTGACCAACACACTTGTTCAGAGTGACTTACTGTTTACATGTACATGGTAGGCAAAGGCAGTGATGGGAGTCCTGCTGAAGGACTCTTCTTGGTATGGTGTAGGGTGGTTGCTCAGTATGGAGCGTAGAGTTGTACCCCACTACACTATACAGTTGTGTTCAAAATAATAGCAGTGTGTTTAAAAACATGAGTTAAGCACAAAATCTTTATAATAGTTTTTATTTCCATGCATTGGGAACATTGGACACTGTTTTCTAAATCAAAACATGAAGAGAAATGTCTATAAAAAGAACAATTTTACTTTCATCAGTCCACAAAATGTTCCTCCATTTCTCTTTAGGCCAGTTGATGTTTTCTTTGGCAAATTGTATCCGCTTCAGTACGTCTTTTTTTTAAACAGTGGGACTTTGCGGGGACTTCTTGCTAATAGATTATATTCACACAGGCGTCTTCTAACTGTCACAGTACTCACAGGTAACTAGAGACTGTGTTTGATCATCCGGGGGGGTTGATCATTGGCTGAGCATTTGCCAATCTGGCTATTCTTCGATCCATTCGAATGGTAGTCTTCCGTTTTCTTCCATGTCTCTCTGGTTTTGCTTTCCATTTTAAAGCATTGGAGATCATTTTAGCTGAACAGCCTATCGTTGTCTGCACTTCCTTGTAAGTTTTACCCTCTCCAATCAACTTTTTAATCAAAGCACGCTGTTTTTCTGTGCAATGTTTTGAACGACCCGTATTTCTCAGGCTTTCAAGGAGAAATACATGTACAACATGTGCTGGCTTCAGCCTTAAATAAGGGCCACCTGATTCACACCTGTTTTTTCACAGAATGATTGACCTCACTAATTGAACTCCACACTGCTATTATTTTGAACACACCCCTTTCAATGAATTATTCAAATACACAGACTCAAGAGCATGCATATCATCATATCATATCATATCTGTTGGTTTTCTAATAATCTACTGCACCAACTGGTAAATTGTTTGTCATGGGGTAATATAATTTATACCAAAAACAGTGATTAATCTGGTTAGCCATATTGGACTGCTATTATTTTGAACACTACTGTACCAACCAAAACGATCACTGAGCCAAAATACACAGTGATATTTCCATTAGGTTTAAAGGGGTTAATATTGACAAGAAATCATTTAAATTTCCACAATTTACAAACTGTGGGACTCGTGTTCTGCAGTATAGTATTTAAATTAAATAAAATGCCACTGAGAAGCAGCAAACAAACGAGAGAAAATTGGGAGAGGTAATTTTGGTAATTATTTGGATTTCTGGAATTCCTTAAACATGGTTTCATATAAGTGATGAGAACAGTTCCAGCTATAGTTAATAGCTGTTTTAAAGAGGAATTCCACCACTTTCTGAAAAACAGGTCTAAGCTATGATTGGGTTTCACCAAAGATGATCTTAAATGATACTGCAAGCATCACAATGAGGGCACTTTCTGCCAGTTAAGATGGTCTTGACATTAAGATGCGCAGCGGTTTGATGTGAAATTGTCTGTTATAGAGCAGCTGATTCTGAGTTGCTCACAGCTGTGCTGATAGATCCTTCAGAACCAGATGTCTGAAGTGTCCAATGCTTCTAAAACCTACATCAGGCAAGCTGTTGCAGAAATGGTTACTAGCCATAACCATAACTGTGACATTTAACAGCTGTGTTTTGTTAAAACTGTTCAAGGGGGAGAGTTACATACTCATAAAGTAAACTGACACAATGGCCCCGGTTGTAGCTCTATTTTACCAAGATTACACATAAAAAGAACTCTGTGGACAGTAAATAAAATGGCTGTATTTGTGTTGTAGACGTCACAACACAATGACAAAGAAATCACAGTTTCTCTAAAGTTTCTCTACAATTTCAAATAAAAATCTAAACAACTGAATCTTGCTGACAGTTGGAGAACATCATTAGAATTCCCCCTTAAAATGGTCCATGTTGTGATTGTGAAAATGTACTGTATATGAAGCCTTACATTTTGGGACTAGAAGACCCTCTTTTATTGGCAGTAACTTTGACTAAACGACTAAACTTTGACTAAACTTCTCTTTTTATGTTTGTTTATGTTTTGGTCATTTCATGCGGTTCAGTGAGGTTCAGTCCATTACTCTCACTTGGCCATTCTAAAATACTTCATTTCTTCTGCTGGTCCTCCATGTTGATCTCTCATAAAACCTTAATTACACCTGAATTCTGTTATGGTAGGCTTATGATTGTACACTCGTACTCAAAAAAGTAGTTGTACAAATAGCTGCACCCAGAAGGAATCAACTAACAGGAATGAAACATGGTGGGTAGGTTTGACATTGTGAGACATGCAATTGATTCAAGTTTCACGCTCGGTTGTGCATGTGACCATAAGCAAGGACTGGCATTATCACAGTAGCTGACTGACCCAACAGCCACGATTGCAGACATTTGGACTCTGTGAGTCTTCAAGTGTTTGAGTGAATGCCTGCCACAGGTGAGACTTGAATCCCCTGGTTTTTGCCAAAGAACAGAATTTATTTATTATTATTCAGATGATCCAGATCAAATCAAATCTGAAGAGCCGTTCATGCAGAAATCCAGATAATTCCAGAATGTGCTTAAACTTTTTCTTACAAACATCTTGGATCTGGATCTACCTGGAGTGGCAATTGCTTTTTTGGATGTTTGGGACCTTTTGACCTGTGTTGATTTTTAATTAGCATGATGATGATTAGAGTCGCATCTGTTTTTGCTTCACAGTTTTATTATCAGTCTTAAAAAAAAAAAAAAAAAAAAAAAAAAAACCTTTATGTACCCAAGTGGGCGCTCATACAATTTTAATAGATCTTGGCAGAGCTAATGAAGCACAACTCTCTCTTTAATCTCCTTCTTGACTTGGTGCTTCTTCTCTACTTTTCACTCCAATTTCAACTCCAGGTTTGATGGGTGCTTTCGTGCCTTGCTGTTTGGACTTGAGTTTGGCTCATCAGTATGGAGAGTGCCTGTGTCTGCCTCTGCTACCCGGCTCCACCTTTGCAATGCGGGTTGGCATCAGAGAGCGCTTCAAAATCAGGGTGAGTACTCGCAGGTAAAATATGCTGAATTAAAGAAAGTAAGAGAAGAGTAATGGGTACAAGTCAGTGTATCAGGACTGAATTCATTTGAAAGCCTGCCCATTTTATAATGAACCCTGAAAATAAGCTCCCCAGAAAAAACTCTCTCCCCTCTCTGATGTTCTGGGGGTGTTTTAATTATGTGGAAATGGGTTCTTTGGTTGAGGTGACAGTAAATTTGAGCTGCTGTCTAATGTGCTACTACTAATGTGCCTGCATTGAGCTGCTGGACAACCATGTTTTACCTTTTGCCCATCATCTTACAGAGGAACATAACCCTGTATTCCTAGATGACAATTTCTATGTTCACAGGACTGCAAATGTGACTGACTGGCATAATGAACACTCATGAGCATTCACTCATCTTGACTGGCCTGCAAAATCACCACCAAGTTGATTCCCTTTGAAAATCTGTGGGAATATCTGGAACAACCAGTAAATCACCAGGGAAGGCATTCAAAATCTGGCCCAACTGACCAATTCTTTGATGCAAGAGTGTCTGAACATTGATATGGCCTACATCCAGAAACTTGTCCAGTACAAGCCAAATCCAATCACAGCTGTTATTGGTGCTCGTGGGGGTATTACACACTATTAGGTACGCTTCAGTCACAGGGGATAACATTTATGCAAATACAGTGATGGAAGAATGGAGTTCCTGAGATTTTCTCCCTCCTGTAGTGCTCTCAGAAACACTGCTGAGTCACATAGATGTATGCCATTAATTGCTCCTAACTACTTCTCATTTATTGTTAGTTTATTTTGAAACAGCCTTTAACATCAGGACATGTCAACTTCAATATGATCATAAAGAAGGCCTTTGTAAACAGCATCACTGTGATCCACCAGTCAAACCTTATGGATAATGTTTTTGACTCAAACAGCTACATAAAAGCTTTGTTTGATCTTCACCAAATTTACATATAAATGTGCTTAGGATGCCTCCTCGACTCGCTCTCGCAAACAGGGGACAGTTGAGCACAAAAGCAAGGAAAACTCACTATAAGTCCAGAATATCCAGAACCCTGATGGGCGGTCTGTGGCCCTGTTTACATTTGCATGTGTAATCAGAATGTGTTCATATCTACGCTGTTCTACAGAATACAGACTTCTCTAATTAGTGAATTCAGCTACTTTATGGTGCACCCAGTAAGCAGCATCAATGGAACAGACTTCTGTGAGCCTAATGTCTTTATTTCCATTGCATCAGCTAGAGGGGGTATAAAGCCCCTCCCAGCGCTGCACTGTGGACCAGTAGAACTATATTCTCTGGAGTGATGCAGCTCCATGCATTACCTTTGGGATGAGTTGGAATGGCGTTTGTGATCCAGAACTAATCATCCAACAGTACAATTAGTCACAATTGGAGACCTCACTAATGTTGTCTTGTCGGAATGCTATCAGATCCACACACCAGTGTTCTAGTAGAATGCCTGCCTATGAGAATGGAGACTGCTACTGCAGCAAAGGGATTATCTTTTATTAATACCCTTGATTTCAGGAGAAACTCTGGATAATATTGGAGATTGAGATAAATTCTCAATTGATTGTTCAGGCAAAAAAGAAATTAAGGGAAACTTCATAGACAAATATTTATTGCCAAATCACTTGAGCTTAGCAATACATTTTCATTAACTTGTATCCTTTAATGTGTCTGCTGTCTAGTATCATAAGATTTATTCATGTTTTTATTTATTTATTTATTTATTTTATTTAATTTGCTTGAAACTTTAAGACTTAGCAGGTGACAAAAAGAAGATAAGAGATAATATTGTGTACATTTTATTTTCTTAGTCTTTATGCATCAACATTTTCATTCAATAGAAGTTGTAGAATAAAACTCCTAAAAATGCCAAATATCCCAGACCATGCACACAGGATCGATCTGGATTTAATACAGCGGTAGTGAAATTTCTATGGCCAAAGCTGCTCATCCCATTCCACGGCCCTCGATCCAATGTGTTCATTCAGTTTTTTATTAGTAGTGAGAATTAAAAATATACAATAACACAGAATATTGTGATTTATTTACCAATGGCATAAGCTATAGCTGCTGCTATGTGGTCAATGGACCTGATAAAATGGACAATGAGTGTAGATACAAGAAGGTATACCTGATGAAGTGGCTGGTGAGTGGGTGAGACTGATCTTACTAACAAGGCAAGGCTTTCCCCCTTGTAGACAGCCTACCTTGTCCAGTTGATGCTGGCATACTCAAAATTAACTGGGCGTGCTTTGTGTTGATGGGTGGAGAAGGTAGGTGGATCCAGAGAGTAACAAAAATCATTCCAGTGTCCCCTTTCTGAACTGCTTAAAGAGGAAAGGAAGTCTACTAATGAAGTATACTAATTAAAATGTCTCTATTCCCCAAGACATATTCACCATATCTGATTGATAACATCTACTGTTTCAAATTAGACAAAGAAATATTTGCATAGATTGTGATTCATTGCTGCCTCTTGGCATAAAATGCTTGGACCCCTATGATTGCCGCTTGCTGTTGTTATTAATTACAATAACTGTTGGTTCTAGTGGTAGACGATAAGTCATGAATACTGAATTACCCCTGCAGATACCACACTTAGATAAAGATATAATGATTTGTGGTGTTTTTTGGTCAATGTCTGAAATACCTTGAGTAACCTCCACTTCTCTCCTTGTGTGTATGTGTATCTGTATCTGTAGGGCAATGTGTGTGAGGACTGGGCTACTGTGTACTTCTGCTACCCTTTGGCTCTTTGTCAGATGATCCGAGAGATGAAGAGGAGGCTGAAGAGTCAGACGTACTCTGTTTCTACCGCACTGGAGTGCTCCTGAGAGAGAGAGAGAGAGAGAGAGAGAGAGAGAGAGAGAGAGGGAAAGAGAGACAAAGCATGAGAGCACAAAAGAGAAGATGTGTATATGAGAGGCAGGGATGTGTATATCAAACAGAGAGGGTTTTATTAAAAGACTTGCCGGGGCGTCTTGGTTGACGATTGATGTCTTTGGCATGTTGGATGGATGGATGGATGGATGGATAGGAACAGGGGATTTGTTTGTATATGCTTAACGTTGATGTGCTTTCCCATGGTCTATATTTCCCCATGGTAGGTTACATTATTGCAATTACATTACTGGATTTTGTTGAATATATTTTCCTTATTATTAAGAATCACAGAAGGTTACTGATGCGATACAATTTTCTAAAATCAGTATTGTGAAATAAAATCACTTCAGTAAAAAAAGAAAAACAAAAAACAATCCATTACCTGCTTTTATTTGGAATTGTTCTGTTACCTAGACAGCCAGTACAGTCTTCAGAACAGCTCTGACGAACCTTTTTGTGGTTATTTTTTGCATGAAATGCTCCTAAAATGTAATCTTCCTAGAGACAGGTATTGATATATATGGTCCTGTGTTGTTTACAGGATTTTACAGTACCAAGTCCTTACTTATTTACTGCTAACCAGTCAAGGTTGTTCATAGAAGGTGCATGTTATGCACAATGCCCCTATTTAGCATTTAGAGTCTAATGCCCTAATAATAGCTTTCTAGGTTTGATAGGTTTTTATCAGATACCTGGGGCCCTCCTGCTTGACCCATCAGCCACACAGTCACACCTGACACCCCAGTGTTCCCACTACAGTCTTCCCACCTTTAAAACAGTTAACTCCATCTGTCAGTCTAAGAATAAGTAGACCAGAACACAATAAGGAATAAACAGAATCAAACAATCAATCAACAATCAGTCAGTCCTCCTCTAGTGACTCCCCCAGATTGCCTTGATACATTCCCAATAATAAAATCCCATTATTTACAAGGACTTGGCTTGGTGGTTATAGTTCACTCTGAGTGATGTGCATCCATATGTCCAGCCAGTCAACAATTTGAATGCAATAATTAATCAATAGACAATGTTAACCCATTTTGCATTAGTCCAGAGTTATAACTAAACCTTGACTCAGGTCAGATAATCATTGTCTTGTTTTAAATCATGTGTCCTGTCCACATTTAGGCCCAAATCACCCACACAGACATGTAGTCAGTCACACACTATGTTGAAAGAGGCGTGTGTATCAGCTAGTGAGTACAGCTTTCCACATCCAGATTTTGGTTATAAAGCCCAGGTCTGCCCCTGCAGCTTCCCTCAAACCTCCTACAGGACTATTAGGAGTGTGCCACCACTCCTTTATATTGTCTGGACTGGTCTCCACAGAGGCTGCAGCAGCAAAGCGTGATTTTCATTTTGTGCGTTTGAACACTTTATGAATGATGAGATAATCTTGGGAGTCAAAGTCTAATATCTTAACTGTTTACTCCACTACATTATAGCCAAATCTGACTTTCATTTTGGTTTATGTGTGCATATAAATGTAACATGTCCAAACAAAAGAAGCATGAAGCAAGTCCAGCAATCAGGGTACAGCGGTCACTTTGTTTTGAGCTTGTTTTGACCTGTTGGACAGAGCTTGGTTCTAGCTCATGGAAACTGTTCTCTATCAGTGTTTTGTGCTTATGATCATTTGAATAGACATCAGTGTCAGTGACCTATTAAAAGACTGGTGAACTGAGAGTGACACTAGAGTCTCTTTACCTAAAATGTTAAGAGTCTTGTTCCAGAAATGATAATAGGACATTAGAGCCATAATAAATCATGCTACTTTTACTTTCCACATTTAAGTACATTTGAAGGTAAATACTTTAGTACTTTTACTCCAGTGGAGATCTAAAGAGATGAAGTTCTACTTTTACTGGAGGAGTATTTTACCTTGGGGTTCTCTACTTTAACTGAAGTACATGCTTTGTGTACTTTGTCCACTGGTTTTGCTTCATCCTCTTATGGAAGATGAAAATAGCAGCTTTGTGTATTTGTGTTTGTATGAGCTGGAGGTGGACCCCTGGCAAAATCTGTGAGGCCCTATGCAACATGTGCCATGAGTATAAAGGGCCTAACACAGCATGCCAAATGTCTCAGTATGGAGTTGTAGAGGTTCCTAATGGTGTCCTGTGATAATCCATCCCATGCAGCTTGAATATTGTAACACAGTTCCTGCAGATTTTGCGGTAGGGGTGGAGGTGGAGTGACACCACGCTTTCTGGACATGTGACGTGTGACCACAAACCGTTCTTCTTGGTGCTGACCACAGTGCCTCCACACACAGATTTGTTGGTCGACTCAACACTGAAGACAACCTGCTGAGTCACTCAATGAGAGTCTGGCATGACACACACAGTCTGCCTGCATGTAGTCCTGTGCCATGACTACAGGATGACTCATGGAGGGCATCACTCCGCATGGAGGGCATCACACACACTTATTCGCATGTCTCATGATGTCAAACCTACCCACCAAGTTTCATTCCTGTCAGTTGATTCCTTCTGGGTGTCGGTTCAATTCCGTGAATTGACAGGACACGACAGAAGTGCCCTTGAGTAAGTCACCTAACCCCCAGTTGCTCCCAGGGTGCCATGGATAGGGCTGCCCACCACCCCTAGGCAGGTGTGCTCACTCCTTGCCTAGTGTGTATGGTCACTAGTGTGGGGGTGTGGGTGTGGGTGAGTGTTTCACTGCATGGATGGGTTATAGGCAGTGGACAAATTGCTTAAATGGTTTTATATTCATGTATATTTATAAAGCGTGTAAAAATATATGGCAGTGTTAAATACGTCTTCCTGCATTTATTATTCCGCCCGTCCACCCCATTTCGTTATAGCCAAGAACTGTTCTCCAGTGCTTAAAACAGTAAAATCCTCTA
Source organism: Semaprochilodus insignis (assembly GCA_034552555.1). Lineage (NCBI taxonomy): Eukaryota > Metazoa > Chordata > Actinopteri > Characiformes > Prochilodontidae > Semaprochilodus > Semaprochilodus insignis. Next base: position 14,948,932 of record CM067487.1, on the reverse strand, counting down.
AGATTTTAAATACACAGGCAGATCAAATATCTCACTCCCTGTTTTCCACTTAAAGCCTGATCTGGGTATATTCCAGTGGAGGGCACTGTTGCCACACTCACTCACATCCGCTCACTCCTTCACTCCTGTCCTCTGTGGGCCACAAAAATGTGTGTACGCAGTAGTAGGTGCAGCTGCGGGCTTTCTCTGCACCTCCTGGGCAGGGAGACCACTAGAGCCTTCGGTGCGGTTGATTCAAGCCTAGAGAGGGATGGAAAAGGGGAGGAAAGCATGAGAAAAACAACAGCAGACTCAACTCCCTCCTGCCCTACTTCCGTATTCTATGGAAGCAGTTTGCATCTCCTAGATGAACGTCAAACTAGCGTCAAGACCTGTGCACTCCAGTTTGTGGGTCTTCCTCGGGGCGGCCATGCTATAATAAGACTCAAACTGAGTCAGTGGAGCAAAGACAAAACACAGACACAAACACACTGCCATTTTTTTTTTTTTTTTTGCAACCTTGGCACTTTTTCTTTTTTTAACCCCTCCTCTGCGTCTTCACTTTCCCTTCCATGTCCCTAGTTGGGAAGATTTGCGCTCGTGACGTGCATATGCGTGTGAAAGAGTGTTTAGTGGAGCGGCATCCCCCTGGTGAATGTTCCATCCAGGGCAACCGCATGGCCACCTGGGGGTTGGAGTGGCATGCTGTTTCTTGGAGCGAGGACCAATCAGATGCTCAAGAGCCACGACGAAGCAGACAGCTTTACAGTGAGGAGGGGGAAAATCTTCCATAGCTGGAAGACAAACACTTGCTTGGACTGGACTTGGCTAGCAGAGCCCAAGGGCTGCCTGGTTATTCCCTCTCCGAGTAGCAAACTGGGGACAAATAGCCGTTCTGCCAAAAGGAGGGGAGGGTTAGTTTCTCAGCTTGGTCATGCGTTTAGCCTGAGACACATAGTTGGTTTGATATTCAGGGTTGGAGACGTGTTTTTGGGGTTGTTGGTATTGGTGTTCCTCAGGGACTGGTGAGGAATAGGGAAAATCTGGCATCATGTAAAATTAAGTCTCTAGATCCATATTTGGAAGCATGCAACTCATGGACAGTTAAATCGTTTTTAGTCTCATAAAGAATACTTTCACCTTAATTATTTCATATCAGGCCTAGTCATTAGTGGCTGCACAATCTGCAACACTATTGTTACCCATTCTATATTCTTCTTCTTGGTTGAGAGATTTTTTGTCCACTAACTAGTCCCCCAGTTTTTGAGATATTGACACCATTCCAACTCCAGAATGGTCCATCTGATCAGGAATGGTTTGTGTGTATACAGCTTTTAGATCCAACATACGGTTTTCCTAAAAATTTTCTTAACAAATTTCACATTAAGAATGAATGGGGTGGAAAAGTGCACACCTGTCTACTGTACTTCTGCTTGACCAACAGACACACATACATTATCTCAGGGCAGACCCCGACCCGAATCCATTGTTGGCCTGACGCGTTCTCGTCTGTTTGTGGTTTTTTTTTTTCAACACTTGTTCCTCCCATAGAGTCCCATTAATTTGCGATCCCTTTCAAACTCTATTGTTTCCTTTAACACTAGAGTACTAACTCAAGGCAGATCCCCAAACTCTAATCCACAGCCATACTGACTCCTCTGCGTGTTATATATCCGTCCCTCGTTCCTCCCATAGACTCCCATTCATTTTCAACAACACCTAGCATCCAGCTGGCAGCATGTTCAAGGTACTCAATCACTCTGCACTTTCTTCAGGAAATACACTTTTCTAGTTATTATTTTTCTCCCAGTTGTTTGTAAAATTTGTGTTTATTTATGGTATAAATATATGAGCATGTAAAACTGGTTTGAGGAGATTAAAAACTAGTTCAACCTTGTAAGATGACAGTAATCTGGGTGGTCTGTGGATCAACAGTGGCAGTGAACAGTCAGCATGGTGTCAATCTTATTAAGCCGGCAGTGTCTCAGACTTAGAGAAAAGTATTTATAACCATTTCATTGAATAACTCTCTGCAAGGGGGCCCTTATTAAACAGATGTCTGGTTCCTATCACCACCACTGTGAACAATTCTGTGCCAGTAAGTTTCTCTAGAACGGAGCGCTTCACATCAAACCACACTGAATTACTTAGTTTCCATCTTAATGACTGAATTACACAGAAATACTGTAATATTAAGCTCACTGGAGTCCCCTGTGACTAAAATGTACCTAATAGTGTGTGATACCTCCATGAACATGAATAACAGCTGGGATTGGATTTGGCATGGACCGGACAAGTTTCTGGATGTAGGCCACATCAATGTTCAGACACTCTTGCATCAAAGAATTGCACAGTTGGGCCAGATTTGGTGGATGCCTTCCCTGGCACAATCCTGAGGAGAATTTCCTGTAGACTGGGATTTTTGCCACTGCTGGTAGACTTGTATGACCGTACGCTTCCATACACCTGCAAATTCAGTTACTTCCTTCACACTATGATCTTTGGCACACCCAAATGCAATCACTCCTTTTAGCCAGTCATTAACATCTGGACCCATTTTCCACACATGAAACGAGACATTCACTGCACTGTACCACCCCTTCCCAATCTATGAATCCCATCACACACCCCGCAGGTAATTATAGCCCCATCATCCTCGTGCAGCACCATCTGCAGGAGCCTGGAGATACTACCACCTTAAACACGCAAGGTGACACATTTTTGTCCAGTGATCTTATATGTGCATTTAAAATCAGGTTGAGGAGATTAAAAACTCTGTATGCTGGACAGTAACCTGGATGGTCCGAGGGTGTCAGCGGGGTCAACAGTCAGCAGAGTGCCAAACTCTTTGTAAGGGAGCCTTTAGAGGTATTAAACTCTTTAAATGTCTAGTTCATATCACCGCCACTGGTCAGTTCTGTGTCAGTAAGTTCCTCTAGAATGGAGTGTTTTATATCAAACCACTCAGAATGACTTTGTTTGCATCTTGATGACTGAATTACACATAAATAATGTAGTAATATTAACTGGTTCACCTTCCTCTAGCCCTACCAGTGGTTTAGTCAGTCAGCTAGTTCAGAGACCCTCCCTGATATCACATTTCACTCAGAAACACGTCCTAGAAAACAGATTATTATTTATAGTTCACACTAATGAATTCATAGACCCTAGGATGTTTTTGTTGACCCCCAGAATCCCCCCAGTCACTACCATTCAACTGAATCGCAATGGCCTGGCAATCTGTGCAGGTTGGCTGTTGTGCTATTTTTGTTGCTTAATCAAGGGTTTTTAGGGATCAATATCTAATGTGCTGGTGGCTGGGGCTGTGAATATATAATTAAGGTATGTAGGAATACCACCGGGATACATAACCAGGAATGGCATCATGTTATTGCAGTCCTGTATAGCCCTATAAATCACTTTACTGATACTGTGGACCAGCATCTACAGTGAAACGAGCACCGCCAGGACCCCTGTTCCACTGAAGACCACTGCGGAAGTGGACTTTGAAGTTGCTTACTGTCTCAACACCTTTGATGCTGTGTCCCTCTGTACTGTAGCAGGTTTGTTAGCATCGTGCGCTAGCCTACTTGGTGGCACGTTGTGCCTTTTATCTTTCTCCGTGGGCTTCCAAGGTCTTGCATTGATTGATGCTGCAATCCTTTCATCCTCTGCAGCTGATTCATAGCTGGGCGGTAGCTGTAATCTGGGTGCTTCTGGTCCTACGGTGAAGAATAGGTCACAGGAGACATGCTGGCCCCTTCCCGGTGACTAGTGCAGATCCAGCACTAATGGTTTGTCATTATAAGGAAACTACAGCAATTCATACGGCTGCGTTCAACAACTAACTGAAGCTAAATTATAGCTTAAGAAGGGTTTACTGCAGAGAAGCTCCATTCAGACCGCTTCTAATAAAGTATCAGTGGGCGTAGAATGCCCGCATGCCAAAAGTCGTGTGACATCAGTATGTAAACTGATTATGAAGGGGTGTTACCACAGAGGACGGCTTGGGAATGCCCACACCTGTATAAGTTGTGAGGTGTTATCTTGTGAGTGAGGCTGAACACTGGCCAGCGTGCTAATGGCAAGTTCAATTGACGCATAATACTGGGTCCCAGATGGGTGGGACATTTCGTGGGGGAGGCCCCACATGCAGTCAGTGCAACGTTCTTTAGATTCCATGGGATATGGGAGCAGAAGACCCACAAGAGTGCCTCTGTTGACACTACCACACCGCACACAGCACCTCACCTGGGCTCCTGAGGCTGCTAACTAGACCCTAGAGGACTGGAAACATGATGTGGATCCGATGAGTCACGGCACCAGTGGTTTCACGTCATTGACCAATGCCCGCTATGTTTCACTGCTTGGTGACCATTTGCAGCCCTTCATGGACTTCATGTACCCCCACAATGAGGGGATATTCCAGCAGAATCATGCATCGTGCCATCATGGGCCCAAACTTTCCAGATTTGGTTTGAGGAGCATTCTGGAAAGTTCCAAGAAATAGTTTGGCATGTATGTTCATAAAATAATACAGATAATAATAATAATAATAATAATAATAATAATACAAAATAATACATCCAACTAAGAATGCAATAATAATAATAATGATAATAATAATTGAGTTGTCCTTGGGTACTGTTTTGCCATACAACTCCCTATTGGGCTAATGTACCTCTCCACCTATAATGGGCTTTAGAAGGTATGTTTTAGGCTGAAAATGCTCTCTCTCTCTTTCTCTCTCTCTCTGTGAAAGGACATTAAACAATGTCTCAGACATATGGTAGGTCTGAAATGAGTCTAAAATTAAGGTAACACTTTACATGAAGTAATGATCACTACGTAAAGATGTAGTTTTTACATGTTTACTTAGCATTAGTTAAGCATTGTAATCATTGTTAATGCATTACATCATGTTAACTAATGCATTACTACATGTTAGTTGGTCAATACTTAATATAAGTGTTACCTTAATTAATCAAACTGGTGAATTGGGATTGTGTTTCATGGCATCATACTGATTAGGATTTTGGTCACTGTACCCACAGATTGTTCTCTGTTGTGAGACATACACTCATTTATTACCAGGAACGAGCAACATGTTCGCTCTCTTGTTGATGACAACATCATGCCTGGTGACCTTCTTTGGCAGGTTATATTTTAGGTCTAGGCAACAAGGTCGTCAAAAATAGAGCACTGACAGCAGACCACCCGAGGGGATTAATGACACAACAGTGATAGGACGTAATGGATCAGGAACAGCCACAAAGGCACACGCTCTCACGAGGAACTGGAGATGTGCCAGGTTTCTCACTGAGCGTCTAAAATCACCGTGATGTTCATTCATTATATCTTAACTAGATAAACTGCAGATAGCCCTTTTCCACCAAAAAGAACCCTGGTTCTTGAACTAATTCCATTCAGGTTTTCTAGAACCTTGATGTTGTTCAGGGAACTAGTCTGCATTTGCACCAGTTTTTATTGGAACCTAAGAACATCATCAACAGAGAACGCTGCACAGTAGTAGTAAACAGCAGTAACAAGATGGCGGAGCATATAGATTACCTGTGAGCGTTTGTGCTGTTATTCCAGATGTTTGTTTAAATGCAGTGTGTATATATATATGCAGTATATATATATATATATATATATATATATATATAT
>CM067487.1:14894486-14933316 GCA_034552555.1 Semaprochilodus insignis | reverse complement strand
GAGTGGTACAGAGAGAGAAATGAGAAAGAGAGGGGGATAGAAAGACGAAAGGGAGAAAGAGGGAGAGAAAGGGATTTAAAGAAGAAACAGAAAGAGAGGAAAAGGGAGGGATAGAAATAGGAAAAGGAGAAAGTAAAGTATAGAGACAGGAAAGTGAGAAAGAGAGGGAGAAACAGGAAAAAGAATGGGAATAGAGAGAAGAAGAGAAAAAGAGAGACTGAAAGTGGGGGAGAGACTGAAAGGGGAGAGATAGAAAAAGAGGTTAGACAAAGACAAACAGACAGAGTGAGAGTGAGCAAAATAGAGAGAGTGGAAAAGAGAAAGCAGGGGACTGAGAGAGGAAAGAGTATAGAGGCAGAGGAGGATAAAGAAGGAGTAAGAGAGAGGGCAAAAAAGAAACCAGAAAGAGAAGGGCAAGAATAAGAACATGGAGTAAGGGACAGAGGGAGTGAAGGAGAGGAAGTGAAAGTAGTGGTGTAACAATATGAATGGTCATTTTTACATAGGCATGATACATTTTTGATACAGAATAAATCATTTATTTGTTTGTTTGTTTGCTTGTTTGTATAAATGACAAAAAAGGCAGAATATAAATAAAAAGATGCAAACAAAATAAACAAAAGTGTCATTTCATAAAAGTAAACACAACATATAAAATATGAAATATAAAGCTCGGTTTTAACATTAAAGGCTCATTTCCAGTTAGATCCAGTAGCTCCACCTTAAATGGGGCAGCAGCAACACACACCTGCTGCTCCATCTGACCAGCTTTGCATTTTCTCCTCACGGTAAGTGACACGTTTGGTTGACGTCTTCACAGAAAAGTTATCTGAGCACGAGTATTAGCACAAGTAATGTTAGCTTTGTTAGTACTGAGAGAGAGAGGGGGGAGTGAGGGAGAAAACAAGCAAAAGAGAGAAGGATGTAGAGAGAGACAGAGTGAGAGACAGAGAGAGGGGGGTTGAGAAAGAGAGACAGAGGGATTGAGAAAGAGAGAGAGAGAGAGAGCGAGAGAGAATATAGTCAGAACAAGAGAGTAGAACAAAGGGAGAAAGAGAGACACAGAGAGAGACAGTGATGTAGGCCAAAACACCTAAATTCAGAAAGAACCATAAAGGGGGCAGAACAGGAATGTGGGTGTGTGAGCAAGAACCTTCAGAGGACGAGGAAGCACGGAGAGGAACTAGGCAAGTAGAGACACAGGCAAGTGTGGACACTTCAGAGAAAAACTGCAGAGCAACAGAGAGAGAGAAAGGGAGGGAGAGTGAAAAAGAGAGAGAGAGGCATCAGGGATTCAATTACGGCGTATTTGTGGTGACCCTACCACCGCACTAGCAGGTGTCAGAACACATCACCCAGTCTTTGAGGAAGGATCTTCACACAGGGTTCTCCTGCACTCGCGTGACACGCACATGCACACGTACGCGCACACTGTGAATGCAGTACTGCCTCTTGCTTGGCTAGTGCATGCTGCAGGCGTGCCTCTAGCACAAAGGGAGAGAACAAACGATGTGTCCTACACAAAGCCAACCCCTGTCATCCTCTCAAACACTGACAGATAATAATAATAGCACCAATACACTGTGCTGGATTACTGGAAAGCTTTATTCACCATATTAAGTGCTGAATGATGTTATAACAGTCTAAAGTGTTGACCATGTGTGATTACAGAATATCCTGAGGAAAATGGCAAAATAGAGCATCTCATTGTTCCAATGATAAATCTCTATATCGATCAACACTACTGACAATCGGAAGGGAAAATGGACAAACAAACTCCATATTGGCAAAGGAGTTAGACAAGGCTGTATCATCATACCTGTTCAAGCTGTACACAAAACATACACTCATCATCAAAAGAATAGCTGCACCCAGAAGGAAGTGTGGGATTGCAGTGCTATTGGGAAGGAAGATAAAAGCTACCAGGAACAATAAATGATGATAAATTTAGACTGATATGGCCAATATTTATTGAGCTACACATACAGAAGTAGTGTCTCTCAGTATGGGGTCAGGCCGCCATGTTTGCTAATGCAACCTGCCAGACGTCTCAGCATGGAGCTGTAGAGGTTCCTAATGGTGTCCTGTGATAATCCATCCCATGCAGCTTGAATATTCTCATACAGTTCTCACACAGTTCAGCTAACAGGATGACTCATGGAGGGCATCACTGCTTGCTGAATGTTTGCATTTTTCATTCACACCAAAAGTTTCATTCATGTTTCATTCAAAGTTTCAAGTTTCAAGGTCCTGTTGGTCCTTCTGGGTGCAGCTATATGCGCTTCACAGCTAGCTATAAGGCTTCTGTAGCAGACAGAAAAAAGTACAACCTTAATTATCTACCCCAGAGTATATCTACTTTTTCAAAAGAACCTCCCACCTTCAAGACACATCACATCAAAAAGGGGTTTTGTTAAACCTTACTAAACAGAAAATCTTGTTATGTTGCAGTGCCACTATAGGATGTTTGTAGGCATGTTTACAATAGATGTGCTGATGGTTTTGTTTCTCATTTTGTGTCCCTTTAAAGATGCAACAAGGGTTCATGGAAGAACCACGTTATTTTCCATTGCAGTGCAGTGAAACACCCACATACACACACACACTAGTGGTCAGTGAGCACACTTGCCTGGAGACGTGGGCAGGCCTATTCACAGCACTCTCGGAGCACTTGGGGGTTAGCTGTCTTGCTCAAAGGCACTTTAGTCATGTCCTGTTGGCTCAAACAGGCAACCTTATGGTCACAAAGCTGGTTCCCTAACCTCCAGTCCACAACTGCAGGGCCAAATTACACTACATGGCCAAAACTGACCATCACACCTATATGACTTGTTGGACTACAGAGTGAGATCCATAAAGACATGGTTTGGTGAGTCTGGTGAGAATGTTGATTGCAAACCAGGCCGTCTCGTCCAACATCAGTGCCTGGACTCACAGATACTCAACTTCATGGAAAGCCAGAAAAGTGGAGGCTGGTGCAAAGGAGGGCCAACTCCATATTGAAGCCCATGGTTTTAGAAAGGGATGTCAACAGACCTACATAGATGTGACGGTCAGGTGTCCACAAACATTTGGCCATGTAGTGAATATTGACATATTTACATTTGCTCCAAAATTCAGTACATGGCCAACTCCATGTTAATGTCCAAGATTTTATAATGGGATGTCCACATATCTATACAGGTGTGATCGTCAGGTGTCCACAATATTTTGGCCATGTAGTGCTATATTCATATTTTGCCTTAGGATTTACCACATTCACATTTGCTGCAAAATTCTTATTGTAGTTACAATAAGTTACAGTTTCACTCTCTATATAATGAATTGATGTTAATTTTAGTAAGTATTTAGTCTACGTGAGTCTGTATTCTTACTTTGTGAAACAAGATTGTCTTTTGGCCATAGTCCTCGCACTTTCTCATCAGATTGTCTTGGTAACAAAAGGCTGGCTTGATGTTTGTACCATGAATAAGTCATATCAGGTAATTTTGGAAAGCACTGTTTGAATTAAAGCCTTCTTTAAAAGCCTCATTAAGAGGCAAAGAGCAAGTTCCGGTCATTCTAACATTATGACAGTAATAATGAAGACCCCCTGAAGCACCATGTTTTAAGCCTGTCTCAACTGTCATTATAACAGGCTATGTGACCAGAGGAATCCACTAATTCCTTCATAAGGCGTATTAAATAAATGAGTAACTTGCTTTCAGAGCTCTTAGCATATTTTGAATCAGTTAATGATCTGCGAATGGAGTAGTTAGTAACGGGCATTTAAAGATGGCCATTTTAGAGGAGATGCATGCTTATGGGTTTTGAAGCATGCATGCCCAAAGGCTTTTAAAGAAGTCTATTCAATATTCATTCATTTTAGTTTTGTTTGATGAGAGGAGAAATGAATCTGCTGATTCTCTGGCCATTCACAACCATGACTTTCCAGCTTCAAGCTCTGAGAGCTACTGCAGCTCGCTCCCCAAGAGGTTCTGAGCTCAGTAACTTGACGTGCCCATTAAAGATCCAGCTCTCGTCTCATAAATATTGAATTTAAGTCAAAACATCATGGCCTCAAGGCTGGAATCCATGAAAACCATGCTGTACCTCCCTTAAATTAGTTCCTGAGCACATTCTCCCAAGTCCAGTATTGCTACTCCTCCACAGACAATGGGAAGTTTACTGTGTGGAGCCATTGCCCAGGCCAAAGCTTGTTTCGTTGTTAGGATGAGAACCACTGCTTAAGCATTAAACTCTGGTTCCAGTATCCTGCTCAGTTTGGTGATTTCCCAGCTCAAATACACCTTCTAATTATTATACCCTCTGGTAATCAATTGACAAGATAAGTCAGAGAGGTCACCAAACTATACTGAATTCTGTCCCTCCAGGACCGGATTGGCCGATATTTCTCTAGCCTCCCAGATAGCATGCGGTTGCAGGCCTCATCTGGCAAAGATAAGTCACTGTTGCAAAGCAGATGTTAATGATTGACTAAAAGGAGTGACTGCATTTAGGCGTGCCAAAGATCATAGTGTGAAGGAAGTAGATGTATGGTAGGGTCATACAGGTCTACCAGCAGTGGCAAAAATCCCAGTCTACAGGAAACTCTCTTCAAAATTGTGCCAGGGAAGGCATCCACCAAATCTGGCCCAACTGCGCAATTCTTTGATTTGGAAGTGTCTGACCATTGATGTGGTCTACATCCAAATCCAATCACAGCTGTTATTTGTGTTCGTGGAGGTATTACACGCTATTAGGTACATTTTGGTCACAGGGGATTTTTTGTCTGGTGAGTGTTTTTGCAACATGCATTTGGCCCACCTGTCCTAAAACAGATCTGGTCTATTTCTGGGATATAGCAGAGATGCCTACTTTTGGCTGACACACGGCCCTAATGTGTATGTGGCCCACATCTTGCAACCAGGAGCAGTCCACCTAAGTGCCATCAATCTGTGCGACAAGTGACCCTGATGAAAATGGGAAATGTGGGCCAAATTGGGCCAGAATAATGTTGCTAGCTGATCGTTTGACCTGATAAGTGACCAGAGCCATATTTCGCATATTTGCGGTACACAGACGAGGGCAAACTGGATATTCCATTGTTTTCAAATGAGATATCCTGCCACCATAAGCAGCAACATTCCACAAACTGCAGCAATGAACAGAATGGTCCGTCATGAGCTCAATTTTCCCAACTTTTGCCCTCAACCACACTAGAGTAAGAAACTCGATGTTGCACCAAACCAACGTTTGTGTGGCTGCATGCCACCGTTGGCTGCATAGCACTATGACGTGGTGAATGATGCGTTTCTCAATGCAAACATGTAAACATAGTATAACAGTCTAGCCCCACCCTTAAAAGCTATCGGCTGTTGGCTTTTGGCTATATAGCAGAAAGGCATTTGATGATTGGTGTCAGCCCCAAACACACTGATACTTCTTTTCCATCAACAAAGTACCAGTACTTGTGCTAGAGTTGGTGCTGGTTCCCATGATCTATTTAACCCATTAAGAACTGGCCCTCCTTTTCCACTGGTTTAAGAGCTGAGCGATTATGTATCTAGATGTGTGGTCCTTAGTCCGGAAGCAGAAGTTGGTAGACAAGGTATAAAAACAACATGGCGGAACATACTCTTTCTTCAGCAGAGCACTGATGGGTCATTTTGATGCTGCTTTCATGTTTTCACTTATTCTCCTGTTGTTTTGGGAATTTTGGGCTCATTTGGGCTCAACAACGTTGTTGTGACGGCAGCACTATGGCCTTTTGCCACTTGCGTCACAGGTTTCACGCTAACAGAAAGTTCATGGGGAAAAGAGCTATGATTGACTCCTTCTAACTGGAATGGCTATGGAAAACACAGAGTCCAGTACCATGTGTTCTGGACAAAAACCAGCATCATCATGTAGGACAATGAAATGAATAAATCTGATGTTTTCCACATGTTACTTAGTAAAGTGTAAGATACTAACAGTGCAGTAAATATATACTATAACTATATATAAGTTCTAGATCATTCCGGACAGTTCTAGTTCTATAAAATTCTGGAGAGTTCTCACAGTTCCAGAAGCTACTTCAAGTTCACTCAGCACTGAATATATAGCAGATGTTCTGGAACTCAGGACCTGGAATTCTCAAGCATCATTGTCCTGACCACAAAAGGAAGGTTTATGGGGACCAGTAGCGCTTTCTGTACATTTTAGGCCTGAGGAATTAAGAGAACACACTTAGTTAACGGAAACAAGACAAAACCAAACATTTGTAATGTTTTTTAGCATTTATGGGAGCCTCCACATATTGTGATTTTCACACTCAACAGAGAAAAATATATTTATTCCACTCTGCACAAGCCTAGGCAAACAGACATTTTGTGTGAATGTGAGTGCATGACAGTGCAGTAATTCACGAAAGTCAATTAGTTAAGCTACCTTAGCTTGCAAGCGTGGTAGCCAATTAGCCAAATTAAGAAATTCTGAGTGGCAAAAAACAGACATGACAAGAAAGACAATTAAATCATTAAGTGTGGGTATTATTACAGTCCCAGCTGTCACTGGAGCAGTAGGAAAAACTAAGTAAAGAAGTAGATCTGCAAAATAGAGTTGAACTTCAAATGGTTCCCATGTGGGCCAGTTCCTGTTTTTGAACACGCCCTACAAAAAAACGAACATCTGGCTATGGTTTTTCTGCATCAGTAGAATTGCTAAAAATCCATGTACATCACCCTGTAAGTTATCTGCTCTGTGAGAGCCAGTATGAATTTGAGCTACAGTGTGTGAGAGACTAAAAAAAACCCTTCACTCGTCTTCAAAGCAGGCTGGAGGGAAGATGAAACAGAGTACAGGCTGAGCGAGTGGACTTGTGAATTACATAGACAGGCAAAGAGGACGGCTGGTGTTTTTTTGAAGTGAAGTTTGTTCTGACGTTTTTTTTCCCGGTATCACTTCAGGCTAAAGTTAAGGTAAGGTTTAGATAAAAGTGCAGGATGAACGATGAATCAATCCAGATTCCCTTAGAAGAGGCTTCACTGCAAAAAAAACATTCTCCTCTGTATACATACACTCATCACCAAAAGAATAGTTGCACCCAGAAGGAGGTGTGGTATGGCAATGCTATTGGGAAGGAAGATAAAGGTTACCAGGAACAATAAATGATAAATTTAGACTGATATGGACAATATTTATTGAGCTACACCTACAGAAGTAGTGTCTCTCAGTATGGTGATGCAACATGCCAGACATCTCGACATGGAGTTGTAGAGGTTCCTAATGGTGTCCTGTGATATTCCATCCCATGCAGCTTGAACTGTTCCTGCAGATGGTGCGGTAGGGGTGGAGGTGGAGTGACACCAGGCCTTCTGGACGTGTGATGCATGACAACAAACCATTCATGTTGGTGCTGACCACTGTACTTCCACACACGGATTCGTTGGCTATCTCCAAGACAAAAGCGGACTCGTCACTGAAGATGACCCGCTGCTATTCTGAATCACTCCATGACAGTCTTGCATGACACCATTGCAGTGATTGGCGACGCTTACATTGTTTAAGGGCAGTTATTATAACGGTCTGTGTGCATGTAGTCCTGCGTCGTGCAGCTGTTTGCCAATGGTGCTGGCACTAACAGGATTACTCATGGAAGGTATCACTGAATGTCTGCAATCACACTAGTGGCTCAATCAGGTACAGCGATAAGCTGTTTGCCCCTTGCTTACATCAGATCCATGTCAGAGAGTGAAACTTGAATCATTTGCATGTCTCATGATGTAAAACCTATACAAGTTTCATTCCTGTCAGTTGATTCCATCTGGGTGCAGCTGTATATATGTGTGTTTGTGTGTGTGTGTGTGTGTTTGTGTGTGTTTAGGCCATCTAGTCAGGTAGTCTGAGGTCTGGAAGACATAAAATGCTGTAATAGCAAGAGACATCTTAGAAATCTGAGATACAGTTATTCAGTGTCCTGGCAGTGTGCAAAGAAATGAACACATTACCATGTTAAAGAGCTGCTCAGGAGACTTTGCCAGCTGGTTACTATTTCAGGAAAACAAAAAGGGAGATGGCATTGCTTTATCTTGGATGCCACTGGGTAATTTATTACATTGAGTTACTTGCCACAAAAGGATATGACACCAAACTGAACGTGGGCATTCCACATTGGAAGTGGCTTTAGATGTCTTTTGGCCATGCATGGTAAAATATCACTCGACGCATATGCATAATGATATACACCTTCCACTGGACAGTTACTGACTGCAGCCCAGCTGTTGCTGCCGAGTTTATCAGCCACCCTCCATCCCATTCTTTAATACAAAGGGACCACCATAGGACCATCACTGGCCAGATACTATAGTGACTGTTAGACCATACTCAGCACAGCCATGGTACATGTTAGCTGAAGGATACCATCTGACCTACACTGACCTCAAAGCGCATGACCAATCATAATATTTTGAAGTTTTTAAAAAGTGAGAATACAGAAAAACTGATTTTGATTTCCCTGACCTGTACAATATTCCATTATGGACATATACAGGGACCGAACTGTGAAAACTTTCACAAGGCGAATTGTTAGCTTGGGTGCAGCGATACCAGGTTAGTTAGAAAGTACTTGCAATGCAAATAGCATCGCAAAAGCAAGGGAACGTTTGCTAAACGAATGGAATATACACACCATTCAGATTTGCTGTTCCACTCACTACCATGCTTGTTGAGGCTTCTTGCGGTTGCCCTGTTGTTGGGCCTTCCCGTGCTCGGTTGGGCATCACTGTGCTCACTTCCCCGTGGAGACTCGTAGCACTGTCCCTGCCATTGCGCTTTTCTGCCAGGCTATGCCTCTCCCCCTGTTTGTTTTGAAGTTCTTTGATGCGCTATTCTACTCCAGACCAGTAGGGGTAAACCTACTCACTGAAATATGTACAATTGCAGCAACACTACTGTGCCTAATGCGTTCGTACCAATACAACATATCAATGAGCCATGGGACTTTTATTTGGGCCATAAATGTAAATAACTCCCCACCTATATGATAGTGCTGATATCTTCTGGCACTCGTTCTTTCTAATAGTATTATAGCACCTTTTTTGGCTGTTCTAGACTGAACATGACAGAGGTTAACATTAAGCAGTTTTACAGTGAGTCTTTCACTAAAGACCCCTGGCACAGAGCTGCTGCGGTTTTCCATTTCTAAGGCTGCATTTGAGGGAAGCTCATAACTCCAGAATTTCCCAATAGATCTAATAATCTAAGAATGCACTCCCTCAGCTGGGAATTCCTACTCGGAAAGTTGGAATGGGTATGACATCAAATCCACAAGGCTGCTCACACCATCAGCAGTAATCAAGAAACACTTCTCTGCTTTTGCAAACACACAAGCTTATTAACTGATTACATCAATAACATTCACTGTTTCGAGAAGATAAACCCAGACAATTTATCACTTATATTTTTGCCATTAACTGGCTAGCTTGTTGCTAATAATACTCACTTCCATTGAGGCATCCATGCCTAAACTATCTTGTAGCTTGATTGCACGGAGGTAAAAAATTATGTAGGTCCGATCTCTGAAACCCAACGTCCAAGCCAAAATGAACGCAGCATAACAACTAAAATCTGGCTAGAGTTGCACTTACATTCACAGCCAGTGACGTTGTTTTCTGAAATTGGTCCCATCCATTACAAATCAAACTTGAACCTGGTTGATTCCTTTGTTTAATTATATTGGCAGATAATGTAACAAGAAATGCTGACCTTAGACCTAACGACTATTCCAGCATTTTCACTTTTGCAGATAAATTCCACTGTCGGAATAAAATCATGTGAGTCTTGCTAGAGTTGCAGCCTGTTCCTGTTATCTCAGTCATTTGGTGTAAGGTGGTAACTTATAGTGTCTTAACTTGTCGTTTTCTCGTATTGATGTTTCAATAAAATCATCCATCCATCTTCTTATACCATTTAATCCAGTCTAGTGTAGCAGTTACAGATACATTCCCTCCAGCGGGTCCTAGGACAAATTCGGTCTTGTCCCAGTTGGCCATGCCTGGTAAACCTCCAATGGGAGGCATCCAGGGGGCATCCGAGTCAGATACCCGATCACCTCAACGTACTACGACGCGCGAGTGACAGGTCTACTTTGGAATCGTCCTGGATGACTGAGCTCATAACCCGAGCAGCATTGCTGTGTATGATCCACTCACACCAGCAGTAACTTACCACCACCACCACATCATTCTCACTGCAGTGCTGAGAATGATCCACCACCTACATAATACCTGCTCTGTGGTGGTCCTGTGGGGGTCCTGACCATTGAAGAACAGGGTAACAAAGTATACAGAGTAACAGATGGTCTACAGTCTGTAACTAGAACTACAAAGTGCTTCTATATGGTCTGTGGAGCTGATACAATGGACAGTGAGTGTAGATACAAGGACCTAATAAAGTGTCCGGTAATTGTATTTTGTAAAGAGCCATAGCAGTAGCACTAAGATTCCTGATACAATCCGGGCTCCGGCAGCATCTTCCTGCTAGATTTCCATCCAATTATCACTGTGAACTTTCACACTACTTTTAGCCTTAGCGCTAACGTCACCAGAAACGGGGTTAAGAAAAGGTCTGAAGACAAAGTAGAACTGGAACACCCACTGTGACTCTCCTTTAAATCTAGTTAGAGCCGGCCACTGAATAGGTCGCCCTGTTTCCGAGCAAGTCGAGTGGCTGGCGTCAAGCACACATGGAAATCAGGCTGACAGGCAGCTGTAATTGAAGCTACTTCGAAGGAGTGAAACAGTGAGTGGACGGCTCAGCCGGGTGGAATGAGCTTCAGTAGGGATAGAGGACTGTGTTGGAGCATTACATAAGAGTACAGTATGAGTCACCGGCAGCTATAGATTAGTTGTTGAGAATTTGGTCTGTGCTTATAAGGAGTCCTAGCGGGATTGCTTTAAAGGATTTTTATTTTGGGTTTTATTTTGACTTTTAAAGCTGTTTTTCTCCCAACTTGGACATCTGTTGACTGGGCTGGATCATTTTGATATACGGCCAGTCAGTCTGGCTATCAGTAGTGTATGTCTAGGCCAACCTCTCCCCAGTTAGAAGCACAAATGCTTCAGCTTTTGTGTAGAGATGCAAAGCAAAAATAAGTTTTTTTGCAGTCAAGCTAAAATCAGAGAACTAGTGTTTCTGAGGATGTGAATCATTAAATGTGCATCTACACTGATGTACCAAAACTCATGGGATATCAATACGAAAACCGATCATGAAGTGACGTTACCTCAGGGGACGGCTTGGGAACGCCCACACTAGTTGTGAGGTGTTACCTTGTGAGCAAGGATGAACACTGGCCAGCGTGCTAATAGCAAGGAGGTGTGAATCATCAGAGTTGGAACGAGGCATGATAGTGAGTGCCAGATGGATGGGACATTCCATTTTGAAAGTTGTGCGGGCATTTAACATTCCTCGATCCACGGTGTCACATGTGTACCAGGAATACGTCATAGAAAGCATTACCACCCACAATGGACAACACATGGAACCACCACCAGCATGCACAGTGGACAACTGGAGTTCATGTTGCCAGTCCTCTATGGTCCATTTAGCAACCTCATAAGCCCAGGTGAGACGCTGCGTCTGGTATGGTGGTGTAAATACAGCCACTCTGGGGGGCGTTCCGCTCCCATCCCATGGAAGCTAAAGAACGCTGCACTGACCTGCGGGATATGTGTGTGGGGCCTCCAGCATTGAATGTGAATATGATTTCTGCCAGAGTCGGTTGTCTGTTTACATGAACAATCATATGCATATAAATTCTCACATTCACAGGGCTGCAAATGTGACTGATTGACATGATGAACATTCAGGAGCATTCACACATCTGGGTTGGCCAGCAAAATCCCCAGAAAATCCTCTCTGCAACCTGTGGGACTACTTGGAACAACCAATAAATCGGCAGGACAGGCATCCACCAAATCTGGACCAAATGACCAATTCTTTGATGCAAGAGTGTCTGAACATTGATGTGGCCTACATCCAGAACCTTGTCCAGTACAATACATCGTGGAGGTATTACACACTATTAGGTACATTTCAGTAACAGGGGACTCAGTAACAAGGGAATGGTTTTGTCCAATGAGCTTATATTTTATGCTATTGTAAACGGTGCCTCAGGCCAGACATCTGTAAACATGTTGTGTAATAACTTTCTGTGTTAATTTATTATTAAGTAATACTATCTTTTTCTTTAAAGACTTTAAAACTTTACGACTCTAAAAAATTCTCCTATGAAGTTTGCTAACGTTATCCTCCATTCAGCTTTTAATAATGTACTTTATCCTTTTTTTTTGCAAGTTTGCCTCATAGCATTTCCTCCCATTTTTAATTTTCTATAAAAACACTTTAAACCCAGTTCCCACAATGCTTCTGTATATGTACTCAGAATAAAAAAATAAACAAATAAACAAACATTATACAGTGAAATAAGAGACATAATATTTACATTGTTTCAATCCTGAGGCAGCAGCCACAGATACAAAAGTAAGAAGCATTGGCGTATTTGCTATTCCACCTTACAGGCACTGGTTCATCTCACTTTGAGGAGATCTGCTTACACAGCTTCTCCTCCACAGTGGTTTGTAAAACTCCACACTATTCTGCAGTATGAAAACAGCCTTGCCCGGTTGACCTTCTCTAAGTTTTACTGAAAGCACAGGGGAGCAAATATTGTGTTGCGTGTATTGCAGTCAGCTGAAATAGTGTACACTCTTTAATAAAAATGCTTCATGTGGTTCTTGGCTTGATGCAGGTTTATGTTATATGGAGGTTCTTCAATTCTTTAAATGTCCTTTTTCACTTGTACATCTCATATATAAACATTACCTTCAACATCATCTTTATGGATCCGTTCATATACTCGGTCATCATATATGATTCATCATGTCACATGAATTAAGAGGTAGAGTTCTTTCTTTATTGTGACCTTCACAGAATGTATTACTCAACTTAATAGGACCTATACACCCACTGGCCACTTCATTAGGTACACCTCCTTGTATCTACACTCACTGTTCATATCATCAGCTCCACTGACCATATAGGAGCACAGTTACAGACTGTAGTCCATCTGTTGTGCTGTATACTTTGTTACCCTGCTCTTCAATAGTCAGGACTCACACATGACCACCACAGAGCAGGTATTATATGGGTGGTGGATCATTCTCAGCACTGCAGTGACACTGACATGGTGTTGGTGTGTTAACGTGTGTTGTGCTGGTGTGTGTGGATCAGACACAGCAGTGCTGCTGGAGTTTTTAAACACTGTGTCCACTCACAGTCCACTCTATTAGACACTCCTACCTTGCTGGTCCACCTTGTACAGTCAGAGACGATAGCTCATCTGCTGCTGCACAGTTTGTGTTGGTCATCTTCTAGTCCTTCATCAGTCGACACAGGAAGCTGCCCACAGGACGCTGTTGGCTGGATAGTTTTGGTTGGTGGACGATTCCCAGTCCAGCAGTGACACTGAGGGGTTTAAGCACTCCAGCAGCACCTGTGTAAGATTTTTTGAGCATTTCACAATGTTCCTAGTCTTGAATGGCTCCTATCTGTTTGTTAGGATCCGAGCTGCTGCGTTCTGTACAAGCTGTGGGGCATAGTTTGCTTTCTTAGGATCCCTAGTAAGAGGACCATTACAGTGATCATTTCTGTTGTAACAAACATATGAACGAGACAGAAAAGGCTGAACTTTAGTGATATTTCTCAAACTATAAAAAGCTACTGTGACATGTAACAGTGTCTATGTAAATGTTACATTAGCGTGTTTCTTTATCAGCGTGGGGGGATTCCCAGTGATGTACGCTGGGTATTGTAGTGAGAGAACACTGAAGGACAAGAGTTATACATAAGTGTGAATTCTGTCTGACTGATGAGGCTGAGAGAGACAATACTGTGCTACAGAACATAATAGTTACATAACTTGACAAATATTATACTCGATGCTCGCTTCAGGACAGAACGGCCTTTTACGAGTGTAATTAAGAGGTTCCAGCCATATCCAACCTCTGTCCACTTATATTCTGACTTTGACCTTAAAATAGCTCTAGCCTGGCCTCAGATCAGCGCTTAAAGCGACTGGCGGCACTCCAAGGCTCAGATGACGTTCTTCTTCACAACCTCCCCATCTGTGTCAGCTGGATCCTTCTGAATTATTCAGATAGTGATGCATGAGTCCTTGCCAGCGCATAAATGGGCTTTCCCTCCCCGTCCTCCATTCCATCTTTAGGCCTCCTAGTCGTTGCTCTGCTGGAGGTCTCAACAACACTGATCAAACCCAACGAGCTCGCAGCACGAAGCCGTCGGAGGCCGCCTTTAATAAGCCCATGCTTCACATCATGGTGGTTTGAAGTGACGTGGGCAGGTGCACGCCTGCTCCCAAGCTGCGAGAGGTGCAGCGATGCAGACATGTGGCTCAACCTTCCGAAGCCTGGTCTGAACTTTTCAAATGAGAATTTAGCAGCTTCGGAGGCCTATAGGCTCATTTTTAGCGAGCATTGGCATTATCACAGAACAAAGGAACTAGCAGAGTTCTCAAATACTAATGCATTATTCAGGAGAAAGCACAAGTAATGGGTCTGCGCTGAATTATTTGTTTCCTGTTTTTCAGTGCTATTTGTATTCGTCTTCATTCCCAAAGTAAACTCACTTCACTTTCTCTCACTGCAGTAGGCAGGCATGGGGCAGTGTATTTCACTTAGTGTACTATTAAGTTGAATAAAATTCAATGCGGATCTATGTTTCTTTTGGTAGACTACTTTATCAAAGACCAAGGGTTTGGTCTATCACACATTCTTGGGTATAGCACTCCCATTTATTCTGGTGTCTCTCTCTTCTCTTCTTTTTAAGGTGTATGGAATAAGTCAACATTTCCATGAAACGGATATAAGTGACACTTCCGATAAACAGATCCAAGTTGCGGGGTTTCTGCGTATAATATATTCAATGCAAAAAAATGAGTTGCCTTGTGTGTTTAAGGTGGTAGTAACTGGCGCTGTACGAGGATGATGGGGGTATACACCTTTAGGGTGTGAGTGGAGGGATTCATAGATTATTAAGAGGTGGCACAGTGAACGTCTCGTTCCATGTGTGGAAAATGGCTACAAAGCAGATGTTAATGATTGGCTAAAGGGAGTGATTGTATTTGGGTGTGCCAAAGGCCATAGTGTGAAGGAAGTAGCTGAATCTGCAGGTGTATACAAGCGTACGGTCATACAGGTCTACCAGCAGTGGCAAAAATCCTAGTCTACAAGGAATTCTCCTTAGAATTGTGCCACGGAAGGCATCCACCAAATCTGGCCCAACTGTGCTGTCTGAACATTGATGTGGCTTACATCAACATGTGTCATTACACACTATTAGGTACGTTTCAGTCAGAGGTTAATCATTTCTCAGGCTGATTGATGTTATATATATTTATATATATATATATATATATATATATATATATATATATATGTAATGGCACTTTTTCTCATTCTTATTCTTGCTTTTTATTATATTTTATTTCATGATTTTAATGATATTAATGATATTTTAATGAGTTTTAAATGACTTATTTTGCTTTTATTTTGTTTTTATGTCTTTGCATTTTCTCCCTTTTATGTAAAGCACTTTGAATTGCCCTTGTGTATGAAAGGTGCTACACAAATAAACTTGCCTTGCCTTGCCTATATATGACGTGTATTGCCAACAGAGAAGTTGCAGTGTGCCAACAACACTCTGCTAACAGCCAGTGTTGTTATTGTGAATATATGCTGTATATAAAGTTTCATATTTTGGAACCAGAAGACCCTCTTTTACGACAACACTCATATTGTTGTATTGATATTGTATGAGACCCGCCGTATTGCCCCGGCATTGAACCCAGTAGGTAGTTCGGGTGCTGGAGCTAGGCAAGCTAGAATATTGTAATGTCCATTAAAGTCTTAACTAAACAGTTAAAAATGAAGCCTACCTTATTGTCCACACCTACATGCCGCATGCAGCCTGGAGACCCGGAATATTTCAGGTGGAAATGCAGTCCCCGCATAGTGGCTAGGTGATCCATTTGTTCCCAAGTAGCAAGTGGCTAACGCTAACGGTAAAGTGCGGAAGATAAAAAACCCAATATTTAAATTATTTATGTTATGCACATAAATTATACCACATCACTTGCATTGATATAATCTCATAAACCCAGTCAATAATAAACACTTATTGATCCAGATTATACACCCCCATCTTGACTTGGGAAAGATCTCTTCATTCAAAATGAAAAAACACTGTTCTGATTTTACCTGCTGATGCCTTTCACTCAGGCCTGCGTGGCCGTGGGCTTAGCTAGTTTGGCACATTCTCTCAACTGCTAGTATTCAATAGGATTTGAATAGCGAAACTGACCGTAGGCCTGTCCTCTCTCTGAGTCAGGTAAATATAGCCCCTCTACTTTTATCTCCAGATGCTAGATGAAGATTCATCTGTAGCTTCAATGGACCCTGGACTCACTGCGGATCTCCATTTTAGTATTCCCTCTGAGCGGCAGTGCCACAGACTCATAATTAATGATCCCCAGTGCTAGCCCTTGGCTGCATTAAACCTTAAAGGTCCTGCCACATCCAGTAACTAACTCATGGAGGACACAGATGAGACAGAGAGTCAGACTGAAAAGTGCAATTAAGTGCAAAGCGAGCATGTTCATACCCAACTTATCACATCTCATCAAGTGGGAGAACTTCGCACTTCGCAGAATTAGCTTTAGCATGCCACTTTAACTTGGCCCACTTCAGCATTGCCCCCATGTAACGTAGCAGAGTTCTGAAACAGCACTGCTGTGTCTCATCCACTCACACCACAATGTCAGTGTCACTGCGGTGCTGAGAACGATCCACCATCCACATAATACCTGCCCTGTGGGGGTCCTGACCATTGAAGAACAGGGTGACAAAGAACAGAGAAACAGATGGACTACAGTCTGTAACTGTAGAACTACAAAGTGCTCTTATTTGGTCAGTGGAGCTGATAAACTGGATAGTGAGTGTAGATACAAGGAGGTGGTTTTAATGTTATAGCTGATCAGTTAAAGCCACACATTAGGTGGGTTTTATTGTTACTCTAATAAGCTCATAACTCTAACAAGCACTTACCAATACATATTACATTCTTAGACTTGTGCATCTTATATACAGGGATATCAATTAGCCCTTTTCCACCAACATGGTGCCGGTGCCGGTGCTGGTGCTGGTGCTGGTGCCAAAATGTCAAACTGTTCTGTGCTTTTCCACCGCAAAATAAACTGGAAAAGGGGCTTGGCGCTGCACGATGAACTGCACTGAGCTGAACTCGGGAACAATCGTATCCCACCGGTGAGTGCATTCAACAGGAGGCATCTGTATTCTAATGAGCTAAAATGTGAAAAAGTCAAAACATTTGCCATTTAATAAGTGCAGGAGATCTGTAATGTGATAAACTTAACCCTTATAATGGAAAAAGGAAACAAAACTACGAGATGTCTTGGACGTAATCAATGTCTGTGACAATCTCTCTGGGCTGCACACAGATGCTGAAAAAGCTGATTCTGGATGATGAGATATGCCCTCGAAGCAAGAAGTGCAGTTTGCACTTGAAGAAAATGTTCCGCCATGTTGTTTTTATGCATAGTCCACCTATTTCTGCTTACAGGCTAAGCATTCAGATATGTAATCGCTCGGCTTTCAAACCAGTTGACCAGGCCTGTTCTGTTCCTGAAAAGAGGTACATTATGGAAAAGAGGTAAGTCATGTAGCACACTGTACATGTGGTCGCTTACACGTCAAGTAAATTGATCATCTATTTAGTGGATATATCTTAAAATGATCATTTTGTTAGCTCATTTTAAGATTATTAATCTTATAATATATAGATATTATTTACAGATTTTAAGTGATTTTCGTGAGCCCGATTTTCTCACTACATTGGCAGATAATTGTACTTATTTTAAGAAATTTGCTTAAAACAAGCCAAATTATCTACCGACATGGTGAGAAAATTTGGCTCACGAAAATCACTTAAAACAAGTTAAAATGTCTGGAAATAAGTAAAATGGCTTTAATATGAGCTTACACCAATGAGACTTTTAAGATATATCTACTAGATACACTAGTCAAAAGTTTAAACACAGCTACTTATAGAAGTCAAACTATACAATAGCACACATGGAATTATACAGTCCACCTTAAAAACATCCAGAATGGAAATTTATTTTTGCCGTGTACATATTGCATAGACATACATGCATTGAAACATGCATTGGAAAGTCTGTCCTGATAAGAGCATAATAAATAACACCTGAATGCTGTGCACAGTAAGTCATAGTAATTCACAGTAATTGCTTTACAACAGTCGCATACTCTAAATGAAACAACAAAATTTTAATTAATATAATAAAGTTATTAATTAAAGTGGCAACATTTCAATAAACGTTTCTGTATTGTATCATATGTTATGCAATACGCCACTGAACATTACAGTGATTTACCACAGTTAAGGGGCTTTATTCACACTCCACCACCACATGCACATGATAAAACCACTGCATTCATTAAGCTTGGTGGTGTAAAGCCACTGGTCTTATTAAGCCTTATCAGGCTAATAGCTGGTAATTAACTAGCTGCTTATTACTGTTTAAGCATTAAGCTTCATTAAGAATGTATTAAGCATTTTCCAGAGCACTTGTATTTGTACAGTTCTGGCAGAAGAGAACACCAAAGTCTGCCTACTCTTGTTTTGCTAAGACTTAATAAGCGCGTGATACTGGACATGCAAATGCTGTGCACAGCAATTCATAGAAGCTTTGCAACAATAGTTTTGGACTATTAGCAACTGGATATAACAAACATATAAAAGTCCTCTGTGCTGCTTAATTCACTCCAGGTTATGCCTGAAATGGTAACGAGAAACCAGTTAATTAGCAGCTAATGGCTTGAGAAGGCTTAATAATAGCATCACAAGGGCATTATAATGTCCGCCCACACTGAAGTGACCTTTATGTTGTGTGGAAATTTATGATAAGAGGCTGACAAAAAAATAAAACCAGGTCCAAAACTGCTTTGAAAGACGTATGTTATAGTTAAGAATGTTTTAGTTTTTCCTTACCCTGATAAGGTTCCTGGGTGGCGCTGTCACCTCACAGCAAGAAAGGCTTGGGTTTGATTCCTGGCTGGGGTGTCCGGGGTCCTTTCTGTGTGGAGTCTGCATGTTCTCCCCGTGTCTGTGTGGGTTTCCTCAGGGTGTTCCACAGTCCAAAGACATGCAGGCAGGTAAACTGGAGATGCTAAATTGCCCCTACTAGGAGTGAGTGTGTGTCTGCGTGAACTGCCCTGTGATGGACTGGTGGCCTGTCCAGGTTGTTACCTGCCTTCTGTTACGATGACTGCCCTTAACACCACGTCAACGTTGCCAAAGACGGCAATGGTGTCGTGCCAGACTGTCATGTAGTGACTCAGAATGGCAGCAGGTCATCTTCAGTTACAAGTCGTGCTTTTGTCTTGGTGGAGATGACCAATGAATCCATGTGTGAAGGCACTGTGGTCAGCGCCAAGATGAACGGTTTGTTGTCAAGCATCACATGTCCAGAAGACCTGGACTCACTCCACCTCCACCCCTACCACAACATCTGCAGGAGCTGTGTGAGAATATTCAAGCTGCATGGGATGGATTACCACAGGACACTATTAGGAACCTCTACAACTCCATATTGAGACATCTCACATGATGGGGGCAGTCGTGGGCTGGAGGTTAGGGAACCAGCCTTGTGACTGGAGGGTTGCCGGTTCGATTCCCTGAACCGACAGTAACGACTGAGGTGCCCTTGAGCAAGGCACCTAACCCCCAACTGCTCCCCGGGCGCTGTGGATAGGGCTGCCCACCGCTCCGGGCNGATGAGTGTATTATGGAAAGAAATGTGGAGTCTAATAATATTTTCCCTGTTCCACAAGAAGTTAAAGAAGAATTACAGCACCAGCTATTCCATCCCTGATTACTAGAGCAGGCTCTATAGTCCAGATGCTGCTAAGTAGAGTTCTGGTGTTATCTCGCTCAACACTGAAAGCAGGGAATGTATTTGTCCGTGTAAAACTCAAGAGAAAGAATGGCCTGACACTCAGCCAATACAGACGAGCCAAGGAGCCGCCGTCTCACAATGAAGCAGTGTAGCTGCTCCGTGCCGCTCGGTTCCCCAACACCAGTGAAGCGGCAGCAGCTCACCCAGGCTCGACGCTGGCAGGCAGGCGTTCATTCAGACTTTAATCTGATATTGGCAGCTGACTCGCAATCCATTATCTGTTCGCTCAGATCCAGTTCTGTGCAGGTGCTACTGCGTTAAAATGGCTTTCTGCAGAGAACTGTCAAAGAAGCACTGGAGTACTACCGTACGTACGCCAGCAAACAAAAGAGCAGAAAAAATAGCATGTGCTTAAAGTAGTAGAAAATAAGCAGGAATACAGAATGAGGTTAGATTTCTCAAAGACAATAAACAACAAAAAGTGCCAATAATCCTGAACAGTGCAAAGTTAACACAGTTTTGGAATACAACTGTTACTGCCTTGTAAAAATTACCCCCTCAGCATTTACAATTGTCCATGTGCATGAAGGACAAAAAAGCCTGAAGTTACTACCACGCCCATTTCCACCCTATGATTGGGTCCTAGAATGAAACCGGCTGTTTCCCGTTTTTGGTAAGCTCATAAATAACCAGATGAGCTCTGCTCTGATTGGCTGGTTTAGAGCGAGACGCAGCGATTATCACACAGAAGCAACATGTGGAAATAGACTAAATAAAATGAAACTCCATGGAAATAAGCTCCATCCTCATACTATTTAGTTAGCTATGCTAGTTACTTGGAGCTTGCTAGTAGCTAACATTACCTATACTAGCTACTGGCTTTATAACTGGACATCAACACAAAGTAATTTAATATTGTTCCTCACTATGAAACTCTCAGTTTAAGATGATCTGCTTCAACCGGCAAACACAGATACAATCACACAGCATGGATCCTACTTACAGCCTGCTGTTGGGCTTGTAATGCTAATAAAGGTGGAACTGCTCCTCCCTTCAGTCTCTTCAGGCTCTAATGCTGGTTGAACCTGCTCCACATTGTCCAAGAGTTTGGGAAACTGTCCAGAGTGAAATGTGTAGACTGCAGGATTAAAGCTGTCTGGGATCCTGTTAAAGATGTGGGAGCTGAATTTCCTATTCTCAAGCTTGTTTTGGGAATTTTCTGTTCTACCTTAAATGTTGCCACAACTACATTCTGGTGCCTATACAAGCCGCAGCATTTAAGGTGGAACGGAACATTGGATTAAGAAGCTGGTGAATAGGAAGCAACTTCAGCTTGGTTTAAAGATGAACATCAACCATGTACTGCTGACAGTTGGGTTCCTTGGGAAGGGAATGCAAAGTGCTAACATACCCTTCACAGCCTGGATTTTTACACATAGTCCACCATGTTGGTTGCGGTTGCTCCATTGTGGTTGTATGTAAATGTTGGGGGTGTAAATATTAATCTGTTCAGAAGTAGTCTGTTCTAAAACAGTTTAGGATTTTGGAATCGGCCTGTTTTACTGTCCTCTTTTGGAAATGCAGGATTTGTATTAGAAGGAGAAATAACAGTGTTTGAGGTTCATGGTATGTCAGTTCTATGTACTAAACTCTCCTTATTTATCTACACCATTGTACACACAGTTTTCCATTCTATTGCACCTTTAGCCAGCTAGTGGGGGAAAAAATCACTAAAAAATCTTTTTTTAAGTTCCTCAAACCTTCAACATACAGGTTTCAACGACTGTTCTGTGCCACATCCATACCTTGCCGAATGGTCTAAAATAAGTTCAGCCTGTTTTAGAAACCCAGGTCAATTCTGGCCCACTGATAGCATCTCCTGCTTTTCAATGCCGTATCACCGGTTTGATAAATGACATCAATAATTGATGCGTCCTCTCTGTTGCGGTTCAGCTCAGTCTACCGGGAAACTTTTTTGCGCCAGCTTATTGAGGAGAAACTCTGCAGTTGTCCTCGACAGGCGAAAATAATCTTGTCTCTTCGTTCCTCCATCCCACCCCTGTGATTATCAGATAGATTATCACCGTGTACAATCTTTACTCGCCCATAATTTAAGACACACATGAATATTTCAGCATCCTCCACAGGCTGCTACCCCTCTCGCTTTGTTGATGAGGGCACACCAAGAACAAAAGCACTGAGTGAGACAATAATACACTGAACTGTATTAGACTAATTATAACCTGAAACTAATTACCCGGTCATGTGTAGTGTAGTATGGCGTAGGGCTTGTCAAGTCCAACATGAGTGCTGTCACACTGAGCTATTACAGGCTTTCACAAGGGCTACAGTGCTGTGCAAAATCCACCCTTCATTTGCCCAGTTCCAGTCAATATGCCCATTATGTAGTGTTTTTAACAGACAATTACAGTGAAGTCTCAAAAACTATATATTAACTCGCATGTCTCAGTATTTAATGTGTCCACTCTTTACTCTTATTAGAGCTTCCATTCTATTCAGGAGACATGTTTTCAGTTTTTCAAGGAAACCTTCAGCAATATTTCTCCACACTCCCAAAGTTCAGTCTTAGAAGTTGCACTGCAAAAAAAAATGATATTGTGATAAGTGATAAGTAAAATAATTTTAATCTAGCTGATGTATCTTATATAATTCATTTCATGATTGTTGTAGGCTTATTTTAAGATTCATTATCTAATTAACAGACATTTTTACTTGGTTTAAGTGATTTTAGTAAGCCAAATTTTCTCAGTTTATTGGCAGATAATTTTACTTATTTAAAGAAATTTCCATTAAAAACAGGCCAAATTATCTGCCAATATATTGAAAGAAATGGCTTACTTAAAACTTAAACATAAAAACTTAAACGTAAAAACTGCCTGAATGAGGCGAAATAATTTTCAAATAAACTTACAATAATTAAAAAAATGCACTTTTAAAATGTATCTACTAGATATAACATCATTTTACTTGCCAATGATGTTGCCCTGCAATTATTGAATCCAGTAAAATGATTCTATATCTAGTTAATATATCTTAAAATTTTCATGGGATTGTTGAAAACTCATTTTAAGATTATTTTGCTTGTTTCCAGATATTTTGTATTTGTTTTAGATGATTTTATAAGCCAATTTGTCTCACTATATTGGCATATAATTTGGCTTGTTTCAAATGAATTTCTTAAAATAAGTAAAAACATCTCTGGCAATTAGCGTAAATTACTTAAATCAAGTAAAAATCTGAGATAAAATAAATAATCTCAAATCTCTAAATATAAGATCATTTTACTTGCCAAGATCACTTGTATCACTTATATCTAGTATAAATTCTGTTTTTTTAGATTATTGTAAGATCATTTTTACTTGTTTTACTAGTGATTGTAGTAAACCAAATTTTCTCACTATATTGGTAGATAATTTGGCCTGTTTCAAGCTAATTTCTTAAAACAAGCCAATACAGTGGGACAATCTGGCTTACCAAAATCACTTAAAACAGGTAAAACAATATCTGGAAATTACATGAATAATCATAAAATGAGCTTACAACAATCTCAAAATGAGACTTTTTAAACATATCAACTAGATATAAGATCATTTTACTTGCCAAGATCTATTTTTTTTTCAGTGTAGAGCTGATATAGAGCTGCTGCCACTATTTCACATTTCTAGTGACCCATTGTTTAGGCTGCTGTTCATATTTAGATTTTGTAACCATTTTTTAATTCTTCAAGTGATTTTTGTAAGGTAAATATTCTCATGTTTTAACTTAAAACAAGTAAAGGACTAGAAATATGTTAAATAACTTACAATTAGAATTTCATTCATCCATTCATTCATCAACTATATATAAGAACAATTTATGTGCCAAGTGCAGTGATGTTTCTAGGATTAGAAGAAGGCCAGCAGTGAGATATTCATCTTGCGAACTTGTTCCAATTATCAGTTGATTCCTCTGTCACAATGTAATTATGCTGATGGTTAATGTAAAATATTAGCACTTTACCTAAGTTGGCTCCACTCTGCTGTATTCATTTTAGCAATCAAAGCTCACAATATGCTAAGCACACAGCACTGTGTGCATTGCCCACAAGTGCATGGTATAGATTCATATTTACTGAGAATGAACCACAGAATATTATCTATTGCGGGCAGAGAGCACAAACATATCAATTTAACCCAAATCAAGATTCATTCCAAGTATATGAATTGATGCAGTAAGTGAAATGAAGGAATTACTCAACCAAAAAGCCAGAAGACAGCAGTATACCACCCACTAATGGTAGTAATAGCTCCCCTTAGGAAGAACACATACTTAGCCGAAGACAGAAAATAGGCAGTGTGTAGATTAATAATCATTTAGTCCGACCTAGCTGGAGACTTGACACGTCGAATGATTCTTTTAGCAAAAGGAGCGCAAACCAATTTCTCCCATGAATGACTCCATGGGAATATGAACTGGGTGGAAAAAGACACAATAACATAGCAGTCCATCAGAATGTAATAACAGCCAACTGGGAAGATAATTGGCAGATTGATGGCAGAATACATAAGGGTTAATGTCGGCCATTTGTTAGATTATTGTCTCCCTCACGCTGGCCTCGGTCTAAATCTTTAGGATTGGTTGATGCTATGGTGGCTTTCATATGCACCGCATGCTACCATGTGGAAGTATGACGGATACAAATGGCCACTACCCGTAATGACCAGTGATTTACTGAAATGGCTGAGAAGAAGAAAGCCCAGCGCTGTTAAATAAGGCTTGGATTTCCAAATGTGTTTTTTTCCCACTGTGCAGTAGGGATTTTAAGCATGCAGGGTGCTACAGCAAACACCGCTGTTTTCCCCATGCTCATGTTTCATTAACTGGCCCTTTTTCTTTTTCAGGGTTGCAAGGTTTACTGCTTTCATACACAAAACTGTACTAGGTTGAAAGTACAGTCATACATTGATTTTTGGGCTACTTTCTAAATGTGCGATGGCTGCTAAAAAGGTTTGATACTTTGACTGCAGTAGAAAATGAAAATGAATTATTATTATGTGAATACTTAAGCTCACCAAACAAAAATGAGTCTTCTGTGACTGAAATGTACCTAACAGTGTGTAATACCTCCACAAGCACCAATACCTCCACGAGCACAGCTGTGATTGGATTTGGCATGGACTAGACACGTTTCTGGATGTAGGCCAAATCAATGTTCAGACACTCTTGCTTCAAAGAATTGGTCAGTTGGACCAGATTTGGTGGATGTCTTATCAGGCATTGTACTGGTTGTTCCAGATAGTCCCACAGATCTTCAAGAGGATTCAAATCTGGGGATTTTGTGGGCCATTACAAGGACGGACGGCTGGGGCTAGATAGTTAGCATGCTAACTTCAGTAGATATCTCTTCAACACCATACATAGATGTCTTTGATGCACAATATCAAGATATTCATTTCTTTACATTCTGTTGTTGGTTTATTTAATTTATTTTTTAAATCTCACATATCAATCCTTTGAAGTGCTCGCAGAAAGTTATTACATGAAATGCTTGAAAATCTGTTGTGCCATTGCAGTAGTTTAGTGTAGTAGTAGTATTAACACATCACTGTGGCCTAAAAGTTTCAAGGGCATTAATGGCATACAAATACATGCAGGGTGTAGGCAAAACTGTACTGTAAAGATATCTATTGTTTTTTCAAAATTGATCACTATTTAACCTCTATTGACATTACATACACTATATTGCCAAAAGTATTCACTCACCCATCCAAATCATTGAATTCAGGTGTTCCAATCACTTCCATGGCCACAGGTGTATAAAGGCATGCAGACTGCTCCTACAGACATTAGTGAAAGAATGGGTCTCTCTCAAGAGCTCAGTGAATTCCAGCATGGTACTGTGATAGGATGCCACCTGTGCAACAAGTCGTGACATTTCCTCACTTCTAAATATTCCACAGTCAACTGTCAGTGGTACTATAACAAAGTGGAGGCGGAGTTGTTTTTCAGGAGTTGGGCTCGGCCCCTTAGTTCCAGTGAAAGGAATTCTTAATGCTTCAGCATACTAAGAGATTTTGGACAATTTTATGCTCCCAACTTTGTGGGAACAGTTTGGGGATGGCCCCTTCCTGTTCCAGCACCAGTGCTCAAAGCAAGGTTTATAAAGACATGGATGAGCGAGTTTGGTATGGAAGAACTTGACTGGCCTGCACTTCTGAAGTCAACCTGACTGAACAACTTTGGGATGAATTAAGAGCAGAGACTGCGAGCCAGGCCTTCCCGTCCAACATCAGTGTCTGACCTCACAAATGCGCTCTATCACTACCCCTGTAGATGGTAAGATGGTAAGTCTCAAACCATTCTGAATTACTTTGTTTGCATCTGGAAGATTGAATTATGCTGAATTTTTACAATTTCATGGAATTCCCCGTCAATAACCTATTAGGCTACTCTTAGTTTACGACTGCTATCAAACGCTTCCTCTATATCTCCATTCAGCAAATATCACAATGTATTGCAATAAAATGGAACACTGTAGTTCTGCACCATAAGGTCACAATAAGGTTGTAAGATTTAGCAAAATGTGCTACTTGTTAGCTCCGTAAATCATGAACTCAAATAAGCAAAAGCAGATGCTGAACACGCATCAATACTTCCCCTTAAATAGTTCATCAGTATCGTTCTAAAACCCTTCCCTTATTAGCACAGAAGCACACCTGCCGTGTTCCCTCAACCATGATTATTTGATGGAGGCAAGCGGGCTCAGTTTCGGCCTCAGCCCCTGTCCTGCACCTGATCCGGTTGCTCAATAATTGAGCAGGGATGCACTGGAGAGTGGCTGGGCCACTTGCTTCTCCTCATTTTACCACGTGATGCTGCCAGCACAGATGGCAGGTGCTACATGGTTGTCCTCAGGAACATTTAGCTCCTAGAACGTCCAGTAAGCTAGCATGGAGGAGCTGCAGAAGATGCCAGGGTCGAGATACGAGAGCAAGCCCCGGAAAGTGAGGTTCAAGTTGGCTTCATCCTACAGCGGTCGGGTCCTGAAGCACGTGTATGAGGACGGCCAAGAGCTGGAGAGCCCAGAGGAGAAGTACCCTCACAGCTTCATCCACACCAAGATCCCTCAGCACCTGGACATGGGGCAGCTCTGCGGCTTCGAGGAGATGCAGGACCAGGGTTTGTACCCACCCACGGGGCTCATTGCTCAGAGGATCAACGTGTACCGGGGAGTGAGTGGCTTTATGCCTCCAACCTGCGGGGACACGCAAGACGGTGATGAAGACGTAAGTGGAGTCTTGATAGCACAAGGTTAGATTAGGAGGCCACCGCGGCATCGCTTTGTTGGGGCTTCTTCGCCCCTGAAATTGTGAGAGCGGCAAAGAAAGTCTTGGCAGGTTCTCCTTTCTCTGCATAACGATAACTGTAGCCTTACATAATTGATACTTCTCCAGTGTGCGATGACTTGTTCCCAAATCAGTCTATTTATAGAGGCGTGTGGCTTTTAACCACAGCCAGCCTAGCCTCAGGATACAGGTTGACATTCTTAGCTTTGTTTTAATTGTTTGGTGCACGCCACTTTTCCTTCCCCACTTAATGTGTGTGTGCACAATGCCGCTCTCAGATAATTGGGGTGAATAATTAGACCAAATCCTCCAGCACAATTTATCATTAGCATGCAGCTGCTGAAAGTGGCTTATCAGAACGGGAAAGAAATAAGATTGGTTTTAGGGGACTTTTCCTCTCACTGGCTTCCCAGATGGGTTCAAGACAAGGCGAATATGCATGCTAGCCAAACAGGTCAGCAGTATTACCTGCTGGCCACTGCTGCCTACGTGCCAGTGCCTTTTAATTCTGCAGCATGTTATTATTTATATTTATTACAGTGTCAGTCATAAAGTTCTGATGCAGTGGTTCTGCGGTGAATCTTTGGCTCAGACTTGTCATGAAAGACTGGCAACGGTCTTTGTCATGCCTCCCTCAAAGGATCACTGCGTGAAGCTGTGCTCTATTCATAGCATTCCCCCGATTACAGCGACAGAAACTGATTCAGAGTAGACGGAAGCGAGCTTTGATCAGGGCTTTGGCGTGCATTTTTCCCAGTTTACTGACAACGTGTAATTTTGGCATTCTTCCCGTCTTTGTGTTTGGATGTTTCATTCCAGGCACCGGTTTTAGACTTTGGAAAGATCATCATCTACACCAGCAACCTAAAGATCATCCGGGCTCCTCACAGAAAAGGAGAGTCTGGTAGAAGTCATCATCGGAGTCACGGTGACGGAGGAGAGGTCTCACCAGCCCGGGAGTCCAGGTCTAAAGGAAGACATAAAACAAAAGCTGCCCGTGCAGAAGAACGCAGCCCTACTCCCAAACAGAAGGCATCCTTGAAGGTCAGGACCTCCTCTTCCTCCTCTTGGATTTATCCTAGGGCTGGTAGTATTGCGATCAGGCATGTACATAGACAGACCCAAAGAGGTGCTTGAGCCAATAGCTGCATCCAGAAACCTTTGCTACTGCTATTCTTCTCCCCTTCTCTTCCTACTCCCCGGACAAAGGTGGAGAAATCGAGGAGAGGAAAAGAGCAGGACGAATTGAGAGAATAAGTTAAAACTAGGGAAACAGGACAGCTGATTCCTTTCTTCAGCTAAGCTGCTGTACAGAGCCCACTTATTTCCATTTGCATGGCTTCTACTTCATGTGTTTTTTTTTTAACTTTAGCTGCACCCAGAAGGAAGTGTGGGATTGCAGTGCTATTGGGAAGGAGGAAGAAGGTTATCAGGAACAATAAATGATGATAAATTTAGACTGATATGGGCAATATTTATTGAGCTACACATACATAAGTAGTGTCTCTCAGTATGGCCTGGGCTGCCAGATTTGCTAATGCAACATGCCAGACATCTCGACATGGAGTTGTAGAGGTTCCTAATGGTGTCCTGTGATAATCCATCCCATGCAGCTTGAATATTCTCACACAGTTCCTGCAAGTTTTGTGGTAGGGTGGAGGTGGAGTGACACCAGGCCTTCTGGATGTGTGATACGTGACAACAAACCATTCATTTTGGTGCTGACCACTGTGCCTCCACACTAGGGTGGCCACACGCCCAGTTTTAGGCTGGACAGCCCGTTTTTTTCAACTCCCAGTCCTCCTGGACAGACGGCTAATAATCCTCTTTTCGGGATGAAGTACTTAAAATGTTCTCTCACAAACACTATTATGTGTGCCATTGGCTCACATCTGTGTCAAAAGACATGCCTTGCATTTCATTGGTTACCAAGGTCATGTGACATCTTGACTCACCTACTGGCTAAGTGCAGGTCAGCCCTCTAAATGCTAATCAATTTGTAAGCTCCCGTCTGACTCATGAATGTCATCCATTTCACCCAGTTAGGTGAGTAAAGCAATCATTCATGTTTTATATAAATTAGGTTATGATTTTAATTCTGTTCTAGTATCATGCCCCACCCCCCCCCCACCACCCCTTTATGATGTTCTCTATTTGGGAGTTATGAAAGTGGCCACCCTACTCCACACACAGATTCCTTGGTCGTCTCCACCAAGACAAAGCGGGACTCGTCACTGATGACCCACTGCCATTCCAAGTCACTCCATGACAGTCTGGCACGACATCATTGCAGTTTTTTTGGCGACGTTGACGTGGGTGCAACAATTTGTGCAACTATTCTTTTGATGATGAGTGTATAAGCCTAAAGGAATCTAAACTGTTTACCAGATGGCAGAGGAGAGGAGAAGAATCAGTATAATATAGCAATCAATTTCAGGGTTTCTGGATGCCGCCAAAGCTCTTTTCCTAATAGAACCAGAGGGTCGTCTCAAGGCTATTGAGCACCCCCCTCTAGAGCAACACCAGCCATTTGGGGAGACATTATCTCAGTAACACATCACCAAATGCTAGAAATCCCACAATTAAAATCACCAACATCTTTTTAAGAAGGTGGCACATTACTTACTGTGCATGCTAATCAGATCACTACACTCTCTGCCAAGGCCTGATTGTAATTATATTGCTATACATTGCTATATCAGTCAGATTCTCCTTGAATATCCTGATTTATCATAGTGACATTTATTACATGGTGACATTGCATTTAAATGATTTAACATGCATTCACTTGGCATAAAGCATATTGGTAGTTTGCTGAATGCAGTACATGAGTTTTCTTGAATTATTTAAAGTGTCTCTTCCAACGCTGGAAATGATTTGGCAGTAGCCTTCATGCATTATGTGCACATGTAAAATCTATTATGTTCCTCATTCCGTCTCATATTGAGCTAGAGCATTGTTAGCATCTAACAGTAAGCTTTTACTGAGCATGTAGAGCCTTACTGGCACAGGCAGCTGTGGCGAACTGTGACTATTCGCTAGGCCCTCAGTTCAGGCCATAAATGTGAAAACCCACCCTGTGCTAACTTATGCTAGCTTCACTATGAGATTCAAGTAGTTTGTTAGCCTTAAGCTAACTGTGAGTTGAGGAGCATTGTTTGTCAGTTCTATAAAATAACAAGATATCTGGAGCTTCTAAAAGACCCTCTGTGATTTACTTAAAGAATGTGGCTGATACATTAGCGTATATGCCACCGCCACTGTTTCCTATTCCTTGCAACCCAGTGATTGAGCTGTAGCTTGTAGTGCGTTACCCTGCGTTCACACTAGCAGGCGACAGAGCAGCAAGTGACCAGTAATTTCCTATGGGAGTACATGATTTGTAGCTGCGATTTAGCGGGAGGCGACACAGCGACAAATCCAGTTGAGTTTTTCTGAACTTTATGCAAATGAACTGTGATGCAGTAAAGCTCCTACAAATTCTTCAGACCCATTGTAGACACAGGGGTTCTATGTCCCCAGCTTCTGCCCTCTGAGCTTTTAGTCCCCACCAGCATTTGGTTCCAGTTCTCAGCAGTGTGGTGGTAAACATGGAGGAGAAGCTCATAACCGCTGTTTCTTCTCCCAGTTTATGTGATGCGTATTTGTACATATACATGGGAAGAAAATGAAGTGTGGAAGAAAGTAGCAGATATTATTGGTGTCTTTGACCATCTAGGTCGCTCGATAGTTAGCTAGGTTATCCAGCATGCTAACTGCCCAATAAAGCTAGCCATGGATGCAAGCAGCTAGGTTTCCATACAAACTCCATACAAATATGTGCTTTCAAATCTAGCTAGCTTTCCTGGACCTTGTACACGCCCACACGTGACAACATGAACAGCCTCGGACACGCCCACAAGAGACAACTTGCATTTGCAATTTTAACCTGCTAGTGCGAACCTATGGTTAGGGTTTCTCTTTAGCTCTTAAAGTCCTAACAAATGGGAGAACTTGCTTAACCATACCTACCTAGAAACCAGAATTTAGGTGGCCAGTGTTCCGCTGGGCATTTAAAAAATGTCCAGTTTCCATCCAGAACCGAGTATAAATACAAGCATGACTCCACTGAATAAGAAGGAATATATTATATATTCATTCATAAGTATTATACTGAATATAAATTATAGGCATGGATTCATTAGTTCCCAATTATAATAGGCCCAATTATAAAACAACCAGTGTTCTTGATGTAATACACATGTGCTTGCTGGTTTGCCCCCTGCAGGAGGTGACCAGTTGCGAACAGTGCGGAGGTTCAGGCAGTGCCCCTTGTTCCTTGTGCCACGGGAGCAAGCTGTCCATGCTGGCCAACCGCTTCAACGAGTCCATCCGTGAGCTGCGGTGTCCAGCCTGTAACCCTGACGGCCTGGAGCAGTGCCAGTCGTGTGCTCAGTAACCCGATGGACTTTGTATAGCTTCTGAAAATGCACTGGTCATTAGGAAAAGGAGAATTTGTGTGATGTAACAATGATGGCAAGGTCTGAGACCAATGGGAATGAAAGGGAGTACCAGACAGTGTAGCAGACTGCAGCTACATTTTCAGACCATTTTCAATGCATGAAATGAATGTAAAGGTAATAAACAGAGAGAGAAGCAGAGATGGAGAGAGTGAGAGAAGAACGAGAGCTAATCGAGGGACGCATTTCTGTATGCACAGTTGCACAATACAAGGTGGAAAGTGAAAATGAGGATGATTCTTATTCCAGGAACATTCCAAGATTTGTAATTACATGGCAAAACACAATTGAGATGGAGGACAATATAAAGCTGCACAAAAACAGCCTGTTCTGGATTTGTTGTTTCTGTGATGTCACCAAAACCAACTCGTATACCGCTCCCCCCATTCAGCCTACAGCAGTTTACACTGACGTTCTAAGGAGTGTTTCAGTCTGGATTGCATAATACAAGACAATCAGATCAGAGATCATTCACATATATCAGTCTTAAAGGCACAGTAACAAGTTTTGCAGTGGGGGACAAAGTACACAAAGCATGTAGTTGAGTTAATGTAGAGATACTCAAGGTAATATATTCCTCCAGTAAACGTAGAAGTTCCTCTCTTTAGACCTCCACTACTAAAAAGTACTAAAGTATTTACCTTCAAATGTACTTAAGCATGGAAAGTAAAAGTAGCATGATTTAGCAAGCTCTGTCCAACAGGTCAAAACAAGCTCAAAACAAAGCACTGTACCCTGACTGGTGGGCTCGCTTCATGCTTCTTTCATTTGGACATGTTACATTTTTATCCACACATAAGCCAAAAGGAATGACACATTTGGCCATAGTAAGTAATGGAGTAAACAGTAAGATATTAGACATTGAAATGTAGTGGAGTTATTATAAAAAAACTTCTTGAATGAATCCAGAGGAAGAATAGGAAGAGAAAGAAGTTCTGCAACAGACCTCACAGGATGGGCAGTAGGTCTGCATTAGACCACACAGGATGGGTAGTTGTTCTTCATCAGACTCCACAGGATGGGCAGTTGTTCAGCTTCAGATCACACAGCATGGGAAGTAGTTTAGCTCAGTAGAAGAACACACAGTGATTTGTTCTCTTAGAAGAACTGAGAACAGCATATGGTCTTAATACAGTGCAGCAGAGACTCCAGCAGGCCTGGCTATTACAGCATAACTACAAGGTAGGGCCAGAAAGTAACAAAGCCATGGGGTCTCCTGAGACAGCTCCCTTGCTTTTTTACAATCTTGAAATCTTTCACCTACTATTAAATGGCCCACAGCTTAGAGATGAGAATAATACCCTCTTAAATATATTTGAATTTTAGCCACAATAATACAGAGATACACTAAATGTCCTGCATTCTGCGTGTGCACCGTGTAGTGTATTTGTGTCAGTGGTGAGGCTCTGGCTGCCTCGGTGTGTCTGTTTTCTGTCAGCACACTGCGCTGAAATAGCCATATAAATATTTTGAACAATTTCTGTCTGGAATTGAAACCGTTACTCTAGAACACCAGCCCAAACCCACCATTGTGTCAAGCAGTGAGGAGTAATGTGGGTCGAAGGCTTCATTTAGCTGTCTGAAAAGAAAAACTCATTCAGGTTTGTAAAAGAGAGAGCGGGCCGACAGAAAGATGAGTCATCAGGCTGCATTACTTTCTCCTACTGCAAAGTCTGAATCGGTGTTTCCCAGTCTCAAGCCCGAGGAAGCCATGCTCAGCACATTTCCTAGTTTTTTCTTGGCTCTAACTTCAGCTAATTACCCGGCCATCAGTGAACTGAGCAGGAATACTATTACTAGCGTATGCTGATACTGTAACGCCTTGCCCTGTTTCTGTCCCCTCCTCCTTCTGCCTTTGAAAGTACTACACTATTATCCATTTTCTTCTCCTTCTTCTTCTTGGTATTGATAAAATTTGGTCTGACTGGGAATGTTGTGCTTGTATACAGCTGTTTTGACCCAGTGTATGGTTTTCATAAACACTTGTTTAAATTCTTATTTTTTTCCCATTTAGAATGAATGGGGTGGAGAAGTGCATGCCCATCTACTGTACTTCTGCTCAAGCGACAGACAATAATCTCAGAGCAGAACCCCATTTAATGTAGGCCTGACCCACACTCATCTGTCCCCATCTCTTGTTTCTCCCATAGAGTCTCATTCATTTTCACCCCCATTCAAACCCTATTGTTTCCTTTAACCTACAGCCACTAAACTGCCTTTACTCACTTAAGACCCCCTAACTCTAATCCACAGGCATACTGACCTGCACTCCTTTATGTGTGGTTTATTCATCCCTCAATCCTTCCATAGAGTCCCATTCATTTTTAGCGACAGCTTAGCAACAAACATAAATATTTATCATGCCCTCCTGTCATTGCCACCATGTACATCTATTTGTTTTGGTTTCTAGCTCCTTCCTGTCTCTGCCTTCTTGCCACGCCCTCACCTGTCCCTAGTTTGTATCTCCTCCCCTTCCCAGGTGTTCCTTTTCAGTCCTTGTGCTTATATACCCCTCAGTTTGCTCTTAGTCTTAGTCTGGCATTGTTATGTTGACATATTTGTGTATGTACTTTGGTTTTCTTGGTTTTTTGTTAGTTTTTGGTTTGTTTATTTCATGGGCCCTCCTGTACTCTCTGTCTCTGCCTGCCCTTTAACTTCTGATGATGTCAAGTTGGATAAATAAACAGACTTTGCATCTGTATCCACCCCTCTCGCCTGCTCCACCATGACAGATACATATGAAGAAGGGTTTGTTTGGTCATGCTTTACAACTTGGGCCTGATGGCATGGTGCATTATCCTGTTGGAATATCCCATCATTGTGGGGGTACATGAACTCCATGAAAGCAGTGAAATGTAGTGGGTACCAGTCAATGATGT
This sequence comes from Semaprochilodus insignis, assembly GCA_034552555.1. Taxonomy (NCBI): domain Eukaryota; kingdom Metazoa; phylum Chordata; class Actinopteri; order Characiformes; family Prochilodontidae; genus Semaprochilodus; species Semaprochilodus insignis. The sequence continues at coordinate 14,898,554 of CM067487.1, read as the reverse complement.
ACTTAGGCGGACCAGTGGCCATGAGTGGCCAACCCATGCCATGAGTACACACCCCACACCAGTATGGATCCACCAACAGCCTGCACAGTGCCTTGTTGACAACTAGGGTCCATGGCTTCATTGGGTCCGCACCACACAAACCCTACCATCAGAACGAAACAACTGGTACCATGACTCATCAGACCATGCCACATGTTGCCAATCCTCTAGGGTCTACCCTTAACCGAATCAGATTTTGCATTAGGCATGGCATTCTTTAGAAACATTTGCTCTCCAGCTGTAATTGAATCAATTCTCCTTTTATTTGGTGTTCCTATAATTTTGGCTTCTTGGCCTGCAGCAGTCATCTGTACATTCACCAATGTAATTTGCAGCCTAATGAAGTCGCAATAAACCTGATTATCCTCAGACATTTCTGATATTCATACCTTTCTCTCTGAAACACAGACACTGTGAGAGTCTTTTCTGCTGTATCTCTAGGCTGATCTTCCAGTGTAGCATTGGAGCTGGAGCTCTTCCAATGGGACGCCTCCACAGGCAGCAGCAGCAGATTTTCGTGTAGATTAAGCTGGGTTTATCTGAAATGAACGGTGACTAGGGGAGACATTATTGTTCTTTTTTCATAGCTATTCCTGCGAGACTGGAGCCAAATCAGCACTTGAATGTTTTTATTGTCCTTTTATTTCTTTATTTTCTTCTTTTCTTCATTGGGCACAGCTGAAGATGCTAATCCACTGAGGTTCTGGCCTTTAACTCCAGTATCAGTTCTCGGATATTGGCAGCTGTCCCGATTTCATATCAGCGGAATAAATAGACACGTCCTTGGTGGCTACAGCGCGGTGTGTGCTACTTACGTTTGCATTAAAAAGAGATTTCAAGTGTTTTCCAAAGTAATGCATATTCATCAGCTGAGCTGAAGTCAGTATCTTTTCTCTCTCGTTTCTTTAAGGGTGAGAATGCATACAGCTGATTGTTGAACCTCAGTGTAATATGACGTTCATACCAATGTTAAAGGGCTCATATTCCACCTTTCTTCCCCCTCAAGGTCAAATAATGTAATTTGTGTGATTTTACATGTAAATTGTTTTCTTGCATAACCAATGTCCCAACCTGGGAAGTCAACAGGTTGTTTTTACTACTGTCTGTTTACATCTGATATATGTAAATGAGCTCTGATTGGCTACTCTGTATTGTTATTCTTATTCAAAAAGCAGTCTAGCATGAAACACCCTGTGTAGCTTCTGTGTGAATAGCTCTAAAAGGCTGTAGCCTGGATATGCAGATATATCTAAACATGTTGATTGCTGTGGCATCACAAAAACAATGCATTTAAGCAGCCTCTATTTGCAATTTGTATGAAGAGTGAATGTACACTTTAATGTGTGTAACTACTACAGTACATTAAAGGATCAATAAGATTTTCTTATTGAAATATTCCAAAATTAACTGTGAAGAATTCTGTCTGATGTCCCTGGAAGTAAACAGGCTGTTTTTGCTACTGTCTCTTTAAAACTGATATGTGTAAATAAGCTCTTATCTGATTGACTACTCTGTATTCTCTGGCTTATTTAAAAAGCAGTCCAGCGTGAAACACCCTATGTAGCTTCAGCATGAATGGGCGGGGCTAAACTGCTGCAGCCTGGATATGCAAATATAGTATTTGTAAACATGTTGATTTGTGTGGCATCACAAAAATAATGGCCGATGCCCCAAACTAGGAAATAAACAGACTGTTTTTGCTACTGTCTGTTTACAACTCATACATGTAAATGAGTCCTGAGTTATGAGTTACTGGCTACTCTGTATTGTGGCTTATTCAAAAAGCAATCCAGCGTGAAACACCCTATATAGCTTCAGCATGAATGGGTAGGGCTACACTGCTGTAGGCTGGATATGCAGATATAGTATTTGTAAACATGTTGATTTGTGTAGCATCACAAAAATAATGGCAGATGCCCCAACCTAGGAAATAAACAGGCTGTTTGAAACACCCTATATAGCTTCAGTGTGTACGGGTGGGGCTAAATGGCTGTAGGCCGGATATGCAGATATATGTAAATGTGTTGATTGTTGTGACATCACAAAAACAATGCATTCAAGCAGGCTGTATTTGGAATTTCCAAAAGTGGTCTGTATGATGTCAATGGCACCCTTTGGTGGTAGTTTACAAAGTGTTTAACTACTACAGTACATTAAAGGAGGCATTTTTTAGATTAAAATATTCTAAAATTAAGTACAATTATCAACAGAGTCTAAAGAAATAAGAAATAACTTTTGGTGGTATGTCAAAGACATCTATGCATTGTGCTGCAGCGATATCTACTGAAATTAGCATGCTAACCAGCTAATCCTGTCTTGCAATGCCCCTTTGTACCTGAAGCGGCGATAGTGAGTCACTGTAGTTTGGAGTGGAATTAGTCCAACATGAGAGGATGAAGAAGTAGCGCTGCTGCCCCGACCTCTTGTCAATCATGTTGAAGGTGCTGCTCCTGATTAGATCATTTAAGGGCAGGTAGCCAATGAAAGGGGTTGTAAACACAACGATGGCTGAGGCTCTTGGCAATCGACCACTGTTGCCCGTTCTCGGTAAGAAACCACGTTCAGCAGCCAACAAAAGAAGTGATATGAACTGAAGCAGAACCAGAGTTGACATTGGTGCTGCCTTCCACCACTGAAGATTATCTAAAGGGATGAAGGTTAATCCTGAACTCATTGCATTTCTTCTAGACTGGTAAGGAGTGAAGGGGGGGGGCTTTTACTGATGATATGTTGCCCTTTGGTGTTTGGAGTGTGAATTCAACAAGTTGCATCATTTGACACATCGCTCCTTTAATCTCTATCGATTTAAGTTCTAAAATTATGAGCTATATTTGATATGGCCCCTTTAAATTTATTTACAGATTTGGTGAAAAATAAAACCTGTGGTTATATTGAATCATTTTTCTGTTTTTTTTTTCTTTGAAATAAAATGAGTGAACAAATTGAAAGTGGCTGAGGAAGTTGTCTCTTGAATGTTACATCAAGGGCCATATTTTGGCTGTGCAGGGAAAGAGCGAATGCTAGCTCTGACAGCTCTGAATGATTTCCTAATTCTGGAAATGGCAGTGGCGTAATGCTAACTTCAATCTCAGCCTTCAATCTCTGGAGATATTGGATTTTTTTCCCTTCATCTGAACTGCAAGGTGAAATACATCAATATACATCAGTCCATCTGTTTGTCCGGGTCTCTGTGGGCCGAGGCGCTTTGCCTAATCGTGATCAACATGTATATTTATAACGGAAGAATGAGGGCTGAGGATGTTGGATCTTGTGTGGCATCTCAACAGAGGCTGCTTCATTTATCGAGAGCCTTCATTCGATGTTCTGACGTGTTGTTGCAAAGTCTTTGTACAGCTCTGAAAGTGACATGTTTGACCTCACAGACATCATTTAGTCCAATATCTCCAAATACAACAGAAATCAGCATTCAGACATAAAGGCAATATGATTAAACTAATGCTGCAATCTGCTTTACTTGGAAGTGGGAAGTAGGAGCTTTTATATGGTCATTGTAAGAGTTTTGTTGGCAACTAGCTTGCCAGCTAATATTACTGATATAGGTGGATATACAAACAGTGCACTGTATTGTATGGTATATAATTGTATTGCAGCCTGACGTATTTTAAGCTCACCGGACAAAGTTATAACTTCAGGCTCAATCATGGGGATGATGGGTCTATAAGTACCTACGGGGTGTGAGTGACGGGATTCATAGATTGAGAAGAGGAGGTACAGTGCAGTGAACATCTCGCTCCATGTGTGGAAAATGGGTCCAAAGCAGATGTTAATGGTTGGCTAAAAGCAGTTGAAGTGTATTTTACTCCTTACATATTAGCATTGTACTCTTATATAAGAAGTAACTGGCCAGAATGGTTAGATTTTTTCTTTAGAGAGCCTCATGTCGTTAAGGTGTTTTGCTGGACAGGTTGAACTCTAGACTGGTCAGAAAAACATAGTAACATATGGAAACAATCAGAGAAGATGAAGAAGGTAAAGAATGAGGCCATTGTGTGATACTTTGTTTTGCTT
>CM067487.1:14882854-14894445 GCA_034552555.1 Semaprochilodus insignis | reverse complement strand
GACTGTATAAAAGGGCCCTCTTTGGCGAGGAGCCGGAGAGAGAGACAGGGACGTTCGAATTGGCAGAAGGCTCTCTCCGGCACGGCCAAGTTTGGGTACCCGGTAACTAATTTGTAAGTAAATTCTTTACAAGTAAATTGGCGTGTCTGTGGCTCCGTTCTTCCATCAACCGGCCGCACAGCTTTGGTGAACGACAGAGTGACTGCATTTGAGCATGCCAAAGACCATAGTGTGAAGGAAGTAGCTGAATTTGCAGGTGAATGGAAGCGGATGGTCATATGGGTCTAAAAATCCCAGTCTTCAGGAAATTCTCCTCAGAATTGTGCCAGGGAAGGCATCCACCAAATCTGGCCCAACTGACCAATTTTTTGATGCAAGAGTTTCTGAACATTGATGTGGCCTACATCCAGAAACTTGTCCAGTACATGCCAAATCCAATCACAGCTGTAATTCATGCTCATGGAGGTATTATAGGCTATTAGGTTAATTGGTGAGCTTATTATATCATGACTAACATGTTAGCTTGTGACTGGACACTATAAAGAACAGCTTTGGTTTCAAATGTTGTACTTATGTAAAGTTGATTGCTCTAATAAACTGAAAATTGAAACATAAGATATATTTTCAGTCACTCTTTATTTTTACCTTCCAGACATTACTATGTCATACTGAATTCAATTCTGAATTTTGTATATTGATACACCCAAAGATACGAGAGATAACTTTAATGTTTATTACCTTATTAAAACAGGCAACATTATGGTCAATGTGATAGATTTAACTTTACAATATTCAGTATCATCAAATATAGATTTGATGATCTGATGTCCGAAATCACTGAATTAGATATTGGAAGAGAAAAACTTAAACTCACTGCACAAACAATTAGCAAAAAATGATCAAAACACTGAAGGAGAACAGTTTCCATTAGCTAGAACCAAGCTCTGTCCAACAGGTCAAAACAAGCTCAAAACAAAGTGACCACTGTACCCTGTTTGGTGGGCTCGCTTCACACTTCTTTCGGTTTATGTTTTTATACCCACATAAGCCAAAAGGAAGGACAGATTTGTCCATAATGTAGTGGAGTAAAAAATGTAGTGGAGTTAAAGTAAAAGGACCCTCAGAATGGAAATACACTCATTATCAAAAGAACAGCTGCACCCATAAGGAAGTGTGGGATTGCAGTACTATTGGGAAGGAAGATAAAGGTTACCAGGAACAATAAATGGTGATAAATTTAGACTGATATGGGCAATATTTATTGAGCTACACAAACAGAAGTAGTGTCTCTCAGTATGCCGTCAGGCCGCCGTGGTTTCTAACACAACATGCCAGACGTCTCAGCATGGAGTTGTAGAGCTTCGTAATGGTGTCCTGTGATAATCCATCCAATGCAGATTGAATATTCTCACACAGTTCCTGCAGATTTTGCAGTAGGGGTGGAGGTGGAGTGACACCAGGCCTTCTGAACGTTTATCGTGTGACAACTAACCATTCATCTTGGCGCTGACCATGATGCCTCCACACACAGATTCGTTGGTCGTCTCCACCAAGACAAAAGCAGGACTCTCCACTGAATATGACCTGCTGCTATTCGGAGTCACTCCATGACAGTCTGGTACAGACACCATTGTACTCTTTGGTTGATGTGGTGTTAAGGGCAATTGGCGATGGTGCTGGCACTAACAGGATGACTCATGGAGGGCATCACTGCTCATTGAATGTCTGCAATCATGGCTGTTGCGTCAGTCACAGACAGCAATAAGGCTCGTCCTTGCTTACATCACATGCATTGTTGAGCGTGAATCAGTCGCATGTCTCATGATGTCAATGCTACCTACCAAGTTTCGTTCCTTTCGGTTGATTTCTTCTGGGTGCAACTATTCTTTTGATGATGAGTGTACTTCAGTAAAGACACACAAATACACTACTAAGTACAATAACACATTGCATCTACTTCATTATTGTGTGCTAGCACAAATGGCAAACGGTTCTAGGTTATATCAGAGCATTTTTTGAATAGGCTTGTTCTGTAAAGACTGTCCAAGCTCTCAGAATTTGCAAGTAAGAAAGTATTCCACAATCAATCAAACTTAATGGAAGCCTTCTATGAGATCAAACACAGACCTGTGAAAGCCAGGCCCGGGTTTCCCACACATATACCCAAAAAATCCTAGCAAGCCTAACTCCAAAAACTGGAAAGCGGGAGAGAGAACAGACAAATAGACGAATATAAGGCTGTCAGCCTGCGCTGCGCTTTGAAGAAGTGAATTTTTCCAACCAGCCAAACTTTGTCTAGTTAAGGCTGCGACGGGTTGTGCGAAATGTCAACAGAAGAGAAGCAGGGGAGAGCGAGGCTGTAGCTAGCATTTCTGACAGGTCTCTCAGCTGTGTCAGAAAGCGCAGCAGCGCACAGAGATCAGAGGGAGAGAATGAGCGAGAGCCCACGCGGCCTCCACGGTTAATTGCTCGAGCTTTCGCGGAGCGGACATGCGCATATTTCACAGACACTCTTTTCCCAGTCACAAGGCCCAGAGACAGGCCGGAGTGCCTATGGCATTTAACCCTTCTGTGTGATGGGTCACGTTTTTCCATCACAGCGAAAATCATTCATCTAATGAAAAAAAGTGTCCTTGTGTAGGCATCCAAATTCTGAGCTGCACACAAATGATTTGGAGCAAGTTACTCGTGCAACCAACATCCAGGAGCCATCATGAAAAAGTGCCTTGCTAACAAAATAATGCTTATTATGCATTCATTAAGAATGTTAAGACCTATGAATATGAACAATAGTGCCTATTTGACAACATATGTGTTAGTGTGTGTTGTGCTGGTGTGAGTGGATTAGACAAAGCAGTGCTGCTGGACACCTCTCTCTGTTGGCAGAGTTCTGTGAACACTGATGAAGGACTAGAGGATGACCAACACAAACTGTGCAGCAGCAGATGTGCTATCATCTCTGACTTTACATAAATTTACATTTACCAGCAAGGTAGCAGTGTCTAATAGAGTGGACAGTGAGTGGACACAGTGTTTAAACACTACAGCAGCACTGCTGTGTCTGATCCAGTCACACCAGCACAACACACACTAACACACCACCACCATGTTAGTGCCACTGCAGTGCTGAGAATGATCCACCACCCACATAACACCTGCTCTGTGGTGGTCCTGTGGGGGTCCTGACCATTAAAGAACAGGGTAACGAAGTATACAGAGAAACAGATGGACTACAGTCTGTAACTGTAGAACTACAAAGTGCTCCTATATGGTCAGTGGAGCTGATAACATGGACAGTGAGTGTATATACAAGGAGGTGTACCTAGCAAAGTGGCCGGTGGGTAAGACAGTCAGCATTAAGTTGGATGTTTGTTACTGCCAGTGCTAATAAATGATGGTGTTGATCAGTGAGTTTGGATCTGGTTGGTGATTTAAGGTGATCATTTGCTCACAGTTGTAGGTGCTCCTGAAAATGGTTGTCCTTTTGAGTGCATGTTTTTGAGATTGCGGTAGGTCCCACTGGGGACAGAGGCACAGAAATCAATCAAAGAGCTTGTTGTCAAATTTTTCTGTTTCTGCCAATTCCAGCTTAAGTGTTCTGGAAAAGACAGATGTCTTTTGCATGGACATAAAGCTCTCGGAATCTCACCTGAAATTAATTTTTTCAACAATTCAAGGCCTCAGCACACTTTTCAGGAATGCATGTGGTGGCTTCTCAGCTGACAGTTTCAGAGTATTGGGGAGATGGCAGATATTTTCCTTCTTTACATGTTTAAGGGGGAATCCCAGTTTTACAGCTAATACTTTCACATGTAGATGCAAATGGTAGATAAATTATCCCTTACAGAGCTACTCTCCCATGTATGGAGCACCTCTGTTAATCCCCTTCTCAGACTTCAGCAGAGCTCAGTAACACTAACACTAATGATAATCACAGCTGAGCACATACACTGTTGTTCCTCCTTCAAATACAAATCCTGCATTACAATATATATACGCTCATAATCAAAATAACAGGTTCACAAATAGTTGCACTCAGAAGGAATCAACCGACAAGAATGAAACTTGGTGCGTAGGTTTGACATGCAAATGATTCAAGTTTCACATGTGACATAAGCAAGGACGGGCCTTATGGCTGTACCTGACTGACCCAATAGCCACGATTGCAGACATTCAGTGAGCAGTGATGCCTCCACCCCTACTACTGCAAAATCTGCAGGAAGTGAGGATGTGAGAATATTTAAGCTGGGATGGATCATAGCAGAACACCATTAGGAACCTCTACAACTCCATGCTGAGACGTCTGGCATGTTGCTTTAGCAAACATGGCGGCCCGATCCCATACTGAGAGACACTGCTTCTGTATGTGTAGGTCAATAAATATTGCCCATATCAGCCTAAATTTATCATCATTTATTGTTTCTGGTAACCTTTATCTTCCTTCCCAATAGCACTGCAATCCCACGATCCGTCTGGGTGCAGCTATTCTTTTGATGATGAGTGTAAGTGAAATAAGACTAGTTATTTGAAGTAATCATTTTATAGCCCCCCCAGTGACCCCCCAAGCCCCTGTGAGATGCACTTATGACTGACAACTGTTTGCATACAGCTTGTATGATCTGCATAGATAAACACTGTTACTAGAATCTAAGTTAATAGTTAGTAGGCCCTAAGATCACCATTCCCAATGCCAAACCTCATCTGGAGGGGCATACAGCCTCCAACAGTGAGCTATGTAGCAGAGGAACTGCGTTCTGTGGAGTGATAAGTTCCCATCCAGAACCTTTAGGTATATGCTGGAGTGGCATGTGCAGTCCAGAACGAATCGTCTTACATCAGCAGCTGACCTTACTGATGCTCTTGTGGCTGACTGTGATCAAATCCTCACCTCACAGCAATGTTCCAACATCGGGTATAATGCCTTTCCAGAAGAGTAGAGGCTCCCTATTAATACCTTTGATTGTTGGATGAACAGGTAAACATATAAGACTTTACAGCCTGCCTTTTTATGTCTGAGATGTGTCTCTTGATGCAGGTATGCTTCTACACTCCATGTAATTCCAGCAATATCTGCCATGAAAACACAATACAGTTGGTCTTTATAGCTTCAGAATAAACTGCAATTGATCCCTGTCCTCTCCAGCATGTAGGTCTGAAATAGAACGGAGTAGATCGAAAAGGTATCATCATAGGTTTTCAGCAATAAATACTATTGATTGGAAGCAGGTTGGGAATAAATATTTAATGGGAATATTCTAGATGGGAATGATTTACAGTAGTGGTTTCACACTAGAACATCTAACAAACACTGAATTAGCAGCTCATGTGTACAGTACCAGTCAAAAGTTTAGATATTCCCATCTAAGTGGATGTTGTTGGTTATCTTAATAACTCTCAGGCTTACACTTAACAGTTCCAACTGGTGAGATGTCTGAGACAATACATGTCCTGATATACCACATATACTCTTGATGGACCACAGTATTATATTTCTGCCATATCGCCACCTCTAATATATATTTAGTTGTGCAAAAACTTTAATCTCTTTTGCTGCTCTAGTTCTCCTTTCAGTTTAGTGAATATTCATGATGGACAGACCAACAGAGCTGGTGCAGAACTGCTTAGAAATAAACCTTGTTATATCAACCTCCACTGCAGGTTAAAAAAGCTGTTTTATCCTCCTGTAAAGTTCCATTTTGGAGTTTTTAAGGTGGACTGCATAATTCCATGAGATCTATTTTATAGTTTGATGTCCTCACTTTTATTCTAAAGTAAAGCATTAAAATAAACATAAAGAGAACCTTCTATGAGTAGCCATGTCTAAATATTTGACCAGTACTGTAAGAGGTCATGGATTAGTATTCCTGTGCACCTACACACAAAATCAGTGACCTTAATTAGACCAAAAAACGTGTCGTCTTAGTTCTCAGGATGTGCAGCCTTTTCATTTTTACTAATGCAGGTTAGAAGATCTCAGCAAGGGCAAACCAGTTGATCATTGAACACACAATGTAAAACACCTACAGTGAGGAGAAAGCTGCAAGCAAGTATTGATGCTGAAATAACGTTCTCCTGACTCAGACAGATCAATGTTCACAGCCTACACTACACACAGGACATTGCTGTGACCCTCGAGTCATTTCAAATAATTTTTAAGGCCTAAAAGTGTTTTCTTAATTTTGCACAAGTCAAAGCACAAGGATAGTTTACATATTATTGTACACTTTATTAGGTACACATTCTTGTATCTACACTCGCTGTCCGTTTTCAGCTTTACTAACCATATAGGGGCACTTTGTAGTTCTACAGTTACAGACTGTAGTCCATCTGTTTCTCTGTATACTTTGGTACGCTGTTTCTCAAAACTCAGGACTCCCATGGGACCACCACAGAGCATGTATTATAGTGTGTGTTGTGCTGCTGTAAGTGGATCAGGCACGACAGTGTTTCTGTGTACGACCCTGTCTAGCCCGATGAATTGCAGTGGCATTAATTCTACAAGTGGACAAAAGACATGTGGAGGGATGTTAAGCCATGCCATCTGGATAGTCACCGCCACCTCTGTGGTATTTGTAGGCGCAGGATCTTGGGTGTGAATGGACCTCTCCACCACATCCCATAAATACTAAACTGGCTTCCTGTCAGGCCACACCATTCAGTGAAAACTGGCGAACACCCAGCAATAATGTGGAAGACCAGTGGACCCAACCCACACCAGTATGGAGCCACCACCAGCCTGCACAGTGCCTTGTTGACAACTGGGGTGCATGGCTTCACACACAAACCCCACCATCAGCCTGAAACAACTGGTACCATGGCTCTTTGGACCATGTCCTCTAGGGTCCAGTTAACAACTTCACCATAGACTTCTAGGGTCCAGTTAGCAACTTAACGAGCCCAGGTGAAGCGCTGTGACCCTAGAAGACTGGCAACCAGTGTAATGGTCCAGTGTGGTAGTGTGGTGGTCCAGTGTGGTGGTGTTGGCAGAGGCACTGTGTTGGGTCTTTTGCTCACATATGCCATGAAAGCTAAAGAACGCTGCACTGACTTGTGGGATATGTGTGTGGGGCCTCCTGCATTGAATGTGAATGTGATTTCTGCCAGAGTCACTTGTCTGTTCACACAGACAATTCTAGCCAGACACCGGGAGTCACCATCATTAAGCACCTGTGGACGGCCACTGCACTGTACACGGTGGGTGGTAATGCTTTCTATGACGTATTCCCGGTACCCACGTGACAATGTGGATCAAGGAATGTAAAATGGCCATGCAGCTTCGGAAATGAATATGCCATCCATCAGGAACCCATTATCATGCCTCGTATGAACTCCAGTTATCCACGTTTCCTTGCCATGAGCACGCTGGCCAGTGTTTAACATCACTCATCACTGTTTAACATCTAGATAACATCTCACAATTTTAACAGGTGTGGCCGTTCCCAAGCCGTCCCCTGAGGTAACACCACTTCCCAAGTTCACATGACTTTTGGCATATCAGGGTAAATATCTGACTTCCTGCCACGTGTGATGACACAGAAAAAAAAGGGGCACAAAGAACATCAAAGCTTTGATTTTCCAGAGGAACTTTTTAATGAGGATGTCCCACACGGTAATTATTTGCCACTTTTAATTGTGATTGTCTTCTCGGCCTCTTTGACTGAGATCGCTGGAGAGTGCTGGTCATTTCCTCCAGCTCTTCAGCTGTTGTCATGGAGATAGACATCGATGTGCCTTTGCCCATGGCCTTGTGATACCGCTGGGTCATATGGACCTAATTACTGTACTTCTAATCGACTCCATTAGCGTCATCATTAGTTTTGACCCTGGCTGACCATTACAGGGGAACTTTTTCCTGGGTTTTATTCCAGTGACACTTTGTTAGATGGAAGTTATTTTGGTTAATAATTAGTAATCGGAGACTTGTGGAGGACTTTTGACCACCAGCGGATCCTTTGATCGATACACATAATTGCATAATAGGCATAACTGCGTCCATTACCTTGAACCCAAAGGTGGCAAATTGTTCTGAAATTCATGCGAATGAAAAGGACACAGCAGCAAGTCTAATGACAATCAGCACTGGTCTTTATCGCGCACATCATGTACCACAATTTCAAGGAATCATTATGTTGTTCAAGGCAAGCACCAGTTACTGTTCTTGTGCACTTTAATAGCCAGTTTATTAGATACATCTACTGTGTAGCTCCACCTTACTGGAGGACAGTCAGAGATGCATATGAAACAAATTGGCAGGCAAACACATTCAAGATCATGCCAGGAAAACATCCTCCTGACATGTACACTGCCACCACCACCCGGTGTTTGGCCCACAGTTGTCTCTGGAGGTGATTTTCGTGTGTAAAGGTGAATACGTCACTGCCCATCCACTTAATACAGCACATACCTGCATTTGTCCAAGAAGGCAAATGGTCTTTCCATTCCTCATGTGCCCATTTATGCTACTTCTGTGCAAATAGGAGGTGACCTTAACCACTTGTCTGCTTCATGGGCTCAGTGGTGATCCCCGCCACTTTCCTCTGTGCTCCTGTGTTAACAGCTCCACTGTGGAGCATCAATTGTTCTGTACCACATGCCATGAGTTGTCATTCCACTCTGGCAAACGCATTCACCAAAGCAGCTGTAGAACATCCCACAAAGTTTTTCAAGATTTCTGAGATGCTACCACCCTTCGCCTGGTGCCATATCATCATGCCCTTTGCCCATGACGATCGTTTTGCACTCTGCTACAACTGACTGGTGTACTCGCATTTTCTAGGTGCAGCAAACCCTGTCATGTGGCATGGTGAACACCCCAAACCAGGGATGCTCATAATATTCTGATATAATTGTGTAGGCGAATGAGTCCTCTGGAGTTCTATGGAGTCTCATGAGAGAGCAATGAATGGATGGAGAGAAACGTGGCATACTTTTCATAAAGAAACCCGCAGAAGTATAAGCACTAACAAATTTCAACCAGAGATCAGGAAAGAATGGTTCACCATAAAACTAATTAAGAGTCCCTTATTGGGTTCAAAATGAGCCTCTCCATATAACAATGGCCTTTATTACAATTCCCCCCCTTGCTGCGTGATGCATGATAATATCTCCTTCGCTATCATGCGTCCTGGAGTTGCTCACTGAAGCAAAACTACTCGACTGATCAATGATTAATTGCACACTTTCACCAAGGAATTAAATCTAATTGAGAGCATGTTTTTTGCAAGCCTCACCGCAAAATCAAGGGTGTAATAATGTCTACCAATCCGGTGTGTTCAGATCATGCTCACGGATTGAAATGATATCAAATAAATACAGTCATATGCAAACGTGTGAACATCCCTGGCCAAATGTTATTTTCATTTTTCAATGATATTTAAGTTAAAGTTAAATTAGCATATCCTTTACAGAGAACAACTTCTACATCAATTCTGTTTATTAACATTGTGGATAAAATACATAATGTATATACACTGCTTTGTCCAAAAAAAAAGGTCACACACTCTAATATTACGTTGTACCGCCGTTAGCTTTGATCACGGCACGCATTCGCATCGTTTCCACCAGCTTCTGCAATGTCACAACATTTATTTCTGTCCAGAGTTGCATGAATTTTTCCCCAAGACCCTGTATTGATGATGGGAGATTTGGACCACTGCGCAAAGTCTTCTCCAGCACATCCCAAAGATTCTCAATGGGGTTCAGGTCTGGACTCTGTGGTGGCCAAACCATGTGTGAAAATTATGTCTCATGCTCCCTGAACCACTCTTTCACAATTTGAGCCCGATGAATCCTGGCATTGTCATCTTGGAATATGCCCCTACCATCAGGGAAGAAAAAATCCATTGATGGAATAACTAGGTCATTCAGTATATTCAGGTAGTCAGCTGACCTCATTCGTTGGGCACAAAATGTTGCTGAACCTAGACCTGACCTGCAGCAACTGCAGCAACCCCAGATCATAGCACTGCCCCCACAGGCTTGTACTGTAGGCACTAGGCGTGATGGGTGCATTACTTCAGCCACCTGTCTTCTTACCCTGATGCGCCCATCACTCTGGAACAGGGTAAATCTGGAATCATCTTTTTTTTTTTTTTTCTTCCATTGCTCCAGAGTCCAATCTTTACACTCCCTAGCAAATTGAAGCCGTTTTTGCCGGTTCCTTCCTCGAAGATGATGTTTCCCCACTGTCCTTCCACTTTTTAATAATGCGCAAACCCGATTTTAGTAGTTTCAGCAATCTCCTTAGATGTTTTCTCTGCTTGATGCATGCCAGTAATTTGAAACATTAGTATGAGTCATTTGAAACAGATCAACATATTTTCCAAGACCACAGGATGTGTCTTTCGACATGGTTGTTTAACAAATGAGAAGCTACTCACTGGATCAGTTAGTGTTAAATAACTTGTTGCCAGTTGAAACATAATCACCCAATTATCCAATGGGAGGCTCTTACCTATTTGCTTAGTTAAATCCAATTGGTGACCTTTTTTTGGCGAGGCAGTGTATGTATTTTATATATTATATATTATTTGCATGTTCTCCCTGTGTCTGTGTGGGTTTCCTCCGGGTGCTCCGGTTTCCTCCCACATTCCAAAGACATGCAGTCAGGTGAACTGGAGATGATAAAATGGACTGGTGGCCTGTCAAGGGGGTTTCCTGCCTTCTACCCAATGAGGGCTGGGATAAGCTCCAGCACTCCATGTAGCCCTGAAGGATAAGCAGCTCAGATAAAATAAATTAAAACAAATAAATGAATGAATATTATATGAGCCATGTTGCACAGACAGACAATGTGTTCAAATAAACTGTAAGTTTGCATCAAAATGTAATGTATGTGCTGTATGTAGAGATTTTGTTAACTTACTTTAACTTATAAAATCATCAAAGCAGGTAATTTCACTAGGGGCATCCTAACATGCATTGATATGAGCTCACCAAACAAAAATGAGTCCCCTGTGACCGAAATGTACCTAATAGTGTGTAATACCTCCACAAGCACGAATAACAGCTGTGATTGGATTTGGCATGTACTGGACATGTTTCTGGATGTAGACCACATCAATGTTCAGCCACTCTTGCATGAAAGAATTTGGTGTTTTACTGGTTGCTCCATGTAGTCCCACAGATTTTCAGCAGCATTCAAATCCAGAAAGTTCAACATGCCAATCAGCCACATTTTCACCCCTGTGAATGTGAGAATTGTCATCTTGGAATACAGGGATAGGAATGTTAAGTTCCTCAGTAAGATAATGAGCAAGAGGTGAAACCTGTCCAGCAGCTCAGTGTAGGCACTGTGGTTAAAATCTACTGTCAACGTCAACCAAGAACTCATTTTCACATAATTAACACACTGTCAAAACATCACAGAGGGAACTTTTTGTCTGGGGAGCTTATAAACATTATATATCATATCAGTCTATGCTGATACCTTATACTAGCTTAAACCCAGTGGTGTAGTGAGTTACACACTACTTACAGTGCACTAACACATTACACTTACACTCAGTAAGTGTAATGTGTTAGTGTACTGTAAGTAGTGTGTTGGTGTACAGTAACTCAGTAAGTGTAATGTGTTAGTGTACTGTAAGTAG
>CM067487.1:14697197-14878165 GCA_034552555.1 Semaprochilodus insignis | reverse complement strand
ACATATATATATATATATATATATATATATATATATATATACATATATATATATATATATATATATATATATATATATGTATATGTGTGTGTGTGTGTGTATGTGTGTATGTGCAATTCAAACACTCACCGAGCCGAGAGGTGTGGACTGATGAGTAATAAACCACTGCGGAAACACCATAACATCAGTAGAGCTGGAGGCCAGTACCTCAGGCAGACAGCTGCACCACGTAGGACTACATGCATGCATTGCGTTATGACAACTGCCCTTAATGCCATGCCAATGTTGCCAAAGACTGGAATGGTGTCATGCTAGACTGTCATGGAGTGACTTAGAATGGCAACGTGTCATCTTCAGTGACTAGTCCCGCTGTTGTCTTGGTGGAGACGGTCAACAAATCCGTGTGTGGAGGTACCATGGTCAGCGCCAAGATGAACGGTTTGTTCTGGTGTCACACGTCCAGCAGGCCTGGTGTCACTCCTCCTCCACCCCTACCGCAAAATCTGTAGGACAACTGACTGCCCTTAATACCACGTCAACATCCTTCTACCCTCAAGATAACATTGTCAGAAGGGGGAATTCCTAGTGTTAAACTGGAAAACCCTCTGTAAACAGTACTGTGGCAGTGATGTGAGGCAAAGATGTAAGCATGTTTATAACACATGAAATTACCCAACTCAGGTAGCACAGCTTACAAAATGCAGTGATTTGTTGCTAAGATTATTATGCTGTGAATTTCATGAATCAGTAAACAGGGTAAAGAGAGGCTTTTTCACCCCTCCCTCTCTACGGAAAGCACCATTAACACAAGCTCAGGAATATGAGCATCGCAATTCAAACACTCACCGAGCCGAGAGGTGTGGACCGATGTGTAATAAACCACTGCGGAAACACCATCAAATCAGAAGAGCTGGAGGCCATCTACTCTACCAAAGAGCACCGCCAGCTCAGCTGACCATGGAACTGTCCCTGTAATTTCCTGACCGTATTCGCATTAGCATATTTATGCGAACAGGGGCACACAGTCCCGTCAGTTCTGAAGCAGCACTCTTCCATAGCAGCCCTCGTGCTTTTTTATTCGTGGTGATCTCCACACCTTAGCTGGAGTATCATCAGTCTGACTGGCTGAACATTAGCAAACAGATTGCCATGCTGCAAAGGCAGCAGTATCAAACATAGGCCTGAGCTGCATATGTGTACTTATATACACTCATCATCAAAAGAGCAGCTGCACCCAGAAGGAAGTGTTTGATTGTAAAGCTATTGGGTAGCAAGATAAAGGTCACCAGGAACAGTTAATGATGATAAATTTAAACTGATACGGGCAATATTTATTGAGCTACACATACAGAAGTAGTGTCTCTCAGTATGTTGTAGAGGTTCCTAATGGTGTCCTGTGATAATCCATCCCATGCCATTTGAATATTCTCACACAGTTCCTACAGATTTTGTGGCAGGGGTGGAGGTGGAGTGACACCAGGCCTTCTGGACATGTGACGCATGCTAACAAACCGTTCATCTTGGTGCTGACCACAGTGCCTCCACACACGGTTTTGTTGGTCGTCTCCACCAAGACAAGGGCAGGACTCGTCAATGAAGATGATCCGCTGCCATTCATAACAGGATGACTCAAGGAGGGCATCACAGCTTGCTGAATGTTCACAATCATGGATGTTGTGTCAGTCAGGTACAGCGATAAGACACATCCTTGCTTACGTCACATGCATGGCCGAGCATGAAACTTGAATCATTTGGATGTCTCACGATGTCAAACTTCATTCCTGTTGGTTGATTCCCTCTGGATACAGCTATTTGTGCATATAATGATGAGGGTATTTCAGCAACACACATGAACTTGAAGCAGCGCTGCTTCTCTAGCAGTCCTGTGTTGTAGTTTATCCAATCACATACATTACTGCAAACAACTTTATTTGACAGCAGTTCATCAGAACTGACACTACAGGGCCAGATATGAGGTCAGTAAGCGAATAATTTCACATTTTTCATACATTTTTAATTTTATTTACACTTTCTGCTCTGAGAAGTGAAGCGACAACACGACTTGTTAGAGAAAGTGTTTAAAAATGAATGAACAAAGAACTCTAAGTTCCCCGCTTTGAAGTTCCAGTATAAGTACCAGCAAATTTCAGGACTTAGGACAAATAACACGAACTCAAGGCTCTATGTAGAATATCCCCCAAAGTGCTCTCTATCTCTGACACCACCAAGCGTGAAATACTCATTGATAACAGCCTTTTTATAATTCAATTAATTTATCGTCATCATATAAGCTGATTATCCACCTGGGTCACAGTGGGGGGGATTCAGGAACTGCCCACATCTGTATAAGTAGTGAGGTGTTATCTTGTGAGTGAGGTTGAACACTGGCCAGTGTGCTTATGGCAAAGAGACATGAATTATCAGAGGCATGATAGTGGGTGCCAGACCGATGGGACATTCCATTTCCGAAGTTGTGTGGCCATTTAACATGCCTCAATCCAGAGTGTCACGTGTGTCCTGGAAATACATCATAGAAGGCATTACCAGGCGTCTGGCCACAATTGTCTGTGTGAACAGACAGGTGACTTTGGCAGAAATTACATCTAGCAGGTCAGTGCAGCGCTCTTAAGCTTCCATGGGATATGGGAGCAGAAGACTTACCAGAGTGCCTCTGTTAACACCACCACACAGGACAAAGTTCCTCACCTGGGCTTGTGAGGTCAGTAACTGGACCCTAGAGAACTGGGAACATTTGGCGTGGTCCGATGAGTCATGTTACCAGTTGTTTCGGGCTGACAGTAGGGTTTGTGTGTGGTGCCGACTCCATGAAGCCATGGACCCCAGCTGTTAGCAAGGCACTGTACAGGCTGGTGGTGGTTCCATACTGGTGTGGGGTGTGTTCTCATGACATGGGTTGGGTCCGCTGGTCCGTCTAAACACATCATGCCTTCATGGACTTCATGGCTGTCAACTGGACCCTAGAGGACTATGCTAGTATATGAGTATGAGTATATGAGTGCACGAGTATGTATATATATCTATACGCATGTCCTGGCTTTTAGTCTGACATTGCTGTGTATGTTATCCATAGCTGTTTAAAATTTCAGCACCTCCAGGCTTCCTGTGTCCTTGCCTGCCTCCAGCGCTGGATAGAAGTCGAAGAGCATCTGACGCAGCAAATTGTGTCTAAATATGTGGTCTCTATCTTCCCCATCGGCTCCTGCTGTGCTGCCCCTTTGGCCTGTGTGTGTGTGCAGGTGTGAACGTGTGTGTGGCCAGGTGTGACCACTAGCTAGGAGCTGCTATGTGGCTCAGAGTTTCCCTGCTGCCTTTGGCAGAGCACAGTTGGAGAGCGATTACAAATTGCATTTTTAGAAGCAGGTGAAAATGGGCTGACTTCGTTCACTTTGGCCTGACCGAGGCTGATAAAGTTGATGAAGTTGGAAGTGGTGGACTGCTCATTAAGCGAACTCTCGCCAAATTAACACACCTCGCTCTCATGCTGCGGTGTTTGAATCGTTGTGAATATGAATTAACACACCCTAATCAAATGATTTGATCACTACACTTCCTGTAATCATTAGCCCTGTCCCGAAACTGAGGAGTGCATTCTAGCGACACTGAAAATGTCAGAGTTGTAGTTGGAGTCAGTTACAGTCATATAGACCTCAATATGGGCCCATAGCGCACATTTTTCCTTTGAGGTCGATTTATCATATTTGTGTTGTATTATCTACCAAAACCAGTCATTAGTAGACCATAAGGGAAACAGTAAAATACATGAAGATACAATTGTTCATTAGTGACCGTTTTCTGACCACTCTTTATCCTTTTTAGATCAAACAGGCTGTTTTTTGTTTTATTGGCGCAACTGTGTGACATCATCAGAATACCATGAATAAGACAATAAAGACAAATGGCTGTCTCATTCAACAAACATCAGCTCATGCTATATTTATACAAATGTCTATGCTAATTTAGCATAGTTTGAATATGGGAGCAAGGCAGGTACTTAAGGTACCATCAAGCTCACGTAGGAACTTCAGCGGAGTTTGAAAAAGGTCTTGAGGCGGGTACTTAGAGTAGCATCAAGCTAATGTAGGAACTATCGTGGAGTTTGACCACATAGCGAGCCGAAATAAGAAACTTTCAAGCTAACTAGTTACTTTAGTGGATCTTGAATACTGTTGCAAGTCATGGATTTTGCATTAAGACAGCTGAGTTTCACCAATGCATTCATACACACTGCTTCCCTTTGCAATAATATTTCAAGCAAAGATACAAACCCTTATAAAACAACACGACTATAGCCAAAGTTTCCCTCTTGTCTCTGCAGCTTTGTGGCAAGAGCCAGTGCGTGTGCATGCATGTTTCAACAAAGTTTATCAGTCACCCAGCCAGTCAGTAAGTAAAAAATGTCTTTTCTAGGCCTTCCTGCTAGATGCTCCAAAAAAAACAAAAAACAAACAAAAAAACACATGCCAGCATCTATAAAAGGAATCAAAAACCTTGGTGGAATATAATTCAGAGGAATCAGAAAATCTGAAACCTAATTGGAGTCGCGGCCCTTGATACTCACCCAACTAAATTTTCCTTCAACATCCCCCAGGTACATGCTAAAGACTCTAAACTAAAGACACTAACTAAAGACAGTCAAAGCAGTCCAGAACCAGATCTACACTATCAGTCTTAATGACCATGTTAAAGACTCTACAGACTTACACTTAACTGTTCCAACCGATGAGATGTTCTAACCAATACATATCCTGATATACCACATATACTCTTATAGTATTATATTTCTGTCATATCACCACCTCTAATATATATTTTGCTGTGTAAAAACTTTTTGCACAGTTCAAAAGCTGTAGTTCCCCTTTCAATTCAGTGAATATTCATGATGGACAGACCAATAGAATTGGTCCAGAACTGCTTAGAAAAAAAACTTATTACACTCATCATCAAAAGAGTAGTGGCACAAATAGCTGCACCAGAAGGAATCAACCGACAGGAATGAAACTTGGTAGGTAGGTTTGACATTGTGAGACATGCGAATGAGTCAAGTTTCATGCTCGGCCACACATGTGACGTAAGCAAAGACAGGCCTTATCGTTGTACCTGACTGACCCAACAGCCACGAGCAGTGATGCCCCCAATGTGTCATCCTGTTAATGCCAGCTCCATTGGCAGATGGCTGCGCAGCGCAGGACTAAATGCACACAGACCGTAAAGACAACAGACCTTAACACCACATCAATGTCGTCAAAAAAACTGCAATGGTGTCGTGCCCGACTGTCATGGAGTGATTCAGAATGGTGGGTCGTCTTCAGTGACGAGTCCCGCTTTTGTCTTAGTGGAGATGACCAACAAATCCGTGTGTGGAGGCACCATGGTCAGTGCCAAGATGAACGGTTTGTTTTCACACATCACACGTCCAGAAGGCCTGGTGTCACTCCACCTCCACCCCTGCCGCAACATCTGCAGGCACTGCGTTAGAATATTCAAGCTGCATGGGATGTGTTATCACAGGACACCATTAGGAACCTGTACAACTCCATGCCAAGACATGCTAGGAGGCCTAAGCTAAGGAGTAGTTCACAATAATGCAAGTCAAAACTGGCCATTGAGTTCTAGATGGTCATATTTTCTTAATTGCAGTACAGCAAGCGTATTAAGCAATGAATTTCCTCATGCGTCTTTGGAAACCTCAGTGACTTCCTTTGTTCCTTTCTTTTAGTTTCTTTCTGTTCTGTATTGTAGCCACTTCTACACATCTATTTCTCCTCTGCATGTCTTTTATTTCAGCTTTGCACAGCAGGGAATCAAACCTAATGATAGCTGAACATCCCCTCCTCTGCTTCCTGCGGAGAGAGGTACCATTTTGCATTATGTTCCTCTCCTGAACCTGGAACAGTGTGCTTTTATGATGTTATTTTATAGTCAGCATGCAGTAAAGATACAGGTCTCCAGCTCTGTGATCTGTAAATTGTTCTTGCTAGGTAAACACCCAGAGCCCTGACGAGGTAATTGTTAAGGAGGAAAACAAGTTTTAATTAGGATTGATATTTGTTTGAAAGCCAATAGTCCATTCAAACAAAAAATGGTTTTGGAGAAGATGGACGACGGCTCAATTTGCCTTCATTTAGGCAGTAGTGGTGTCTGTGGCGAAAGGCAAGCATTTAGCAGCACCACCACCATCAGGAAGCCTGGCAACAGGTCTCGTTAGGCCACCTTTAATTACACGGGAGTGATTATCCAGACTTCATCCAGAGAAGACAGTTGGACAGAAGCTATTGGTTTTACCTCACAAAGAATCCATCCGGTAATTGAATATTGACTTCACAGGAACCAGTTTTAAGTGGCCACAACTTGAAAGGAAACTTGTTGTAGGTGTAGAAGGTCAGCACCAACATGTTACACAAGCTCACCCTGAGAGCGCTTTATAATAACAGGGCGTTTTATTAAAGATTGACTGAGCACGGTTATTGTTGCAATTTGTCCTAATAGAACCGAGTCAATGTAGAGCCATCTGCGAGCTAAGTAAATGTCGTTCATGAGTAATTATTGTACCCGTGGTGTTCATTAAGTGCATGTTCATCCACCAAAGTTAGGGCCCATTTACGCTGGGCTTTTTTTTTTGCTGATAAACCATTCTGGATGCTCTTTCCCCATTAAACATGTCAAAAAGAGCTGTGCAACCAGAAAGACAGTCTATAGCATGAGAACAAATGAATGCATTGGCACCAATGAGTCTGGTGACAAAGAGCCCATTGACTACGCAACAGTGCTTTTAACTTGTGTTTTTGAATTAGACTCCTACTCTGTCAGTAACACAGCATGATTTTTTTCGGTTAAGCCATCCCGGGTTTAGTCTTAAGCATAAGTGGCACATCATCAGCCATCCAGCCTGGCTGTAAGTGGCTATAGAGGCCATGTATTTGTTCCTAGACATTGCCTTGAGACAGATTGCAAGAAACGTTTGGTTAAAACACAGGAGGAATTCACCATAAAGGTCACCCAGGGTGAGTTGCTGTGGCTGAACAGACGTACAATAAATGTTCGATATAATAGACTATTCTCACACTTCCACTTTCTAGCGAGCCGTTTGTGACATCTTACCCTGTAAGACTAGCGGTAGAACTCAAGTGTCGCCACCAGAGTTTTTTGATATGATTCAACAAGAGAGCTAGAGAGAGAGAGACAGAGAGAGAGAGAGAGAGAGAGACTTTTCATCAAATGTTAGTGAGAACATACACTCTTCATCCACAGAATAGTTGCACAAATAGCTGCACCAAGAAGGAATCAGCCAACACTTGGTGGGTAGGTTTGACATCATGAGACATGCGAATGATTCAAGTTTCACGCTCAGCCGCGCATGTGGTGTAAGCAAGGATGGGCCTTATCGCTGTACCTGACTGATTGTGGACATTCAGTGAGCAGTGATGCCCTCCATGAGACAACCTGTTAGTACTAGCACCATTGGCATGACGGCTGCACAACGCAGGACTACATGCATGCGGACCGTTATGACGACTGCCCTTAACACCACGTCAACATCACCAAAGACTGCAATGGTGTCATGCTAGACTCTTATGCAGTGACTCAGAATGGCAGTGGGTCATCTTCAGTGACGATTCATGCTTCTGTCTTGGTGTCACTCCACCTCCACCCCTAACACATAATCTGCAGGAACTGTGTGAGAATATTCTAGCTGCATGGGATGGATTATTGTTCCTGGTAACCTTTTATCTTCCTTCCCAGTAGCATTACATTACCACACTTCCTTCTGGGTGTGACTGTGAGCGTAAGTGGTTCTGGTGTGGTAGTCCGAGTGTTTGTCCTGTTCTGATCATAAAGACGATTTACAATTAGCCATATGATTCCTTCAGCTTTCACTCAGGAACAAAAACTCCTTACTTTTTTCAGGTATGAAGAAGCTACGCTTTCTAGTTGTGAGCAGCAGAGGTCACGTATTCCGCACATGTTTTTGGAGGTTTGGAACGCTAGACTCAAATGAAGATCCCCGGGACTTCACTTGAGAAAAGCTGGAAATAATGAAACTCTTCCTGTCCTCTACCTTCTGTCCTGCGGCAGGGTTTCCATATAGTGTCTGAGCTTATAGTAAATATCCCCTTGTCACACACATTAATATAGTGCCAATGTTTATACACACCTCAAGCTGCATTTTGGTAAATTTATGTGTGTATTGGGAACACTTTAATTCCAATAGTAATCCATATCATCATTCTTAAAAAAAACTTTCATAGTTCTTTTATAGTTTCACTGGAGAATGTCTGCTAAGGACTACTGAACTATTGCTAGCACATTAAAACCGTATATTAAAACTCTTTCTGCTCTGAATAAATGCTTATAATGTCATGATTGATCATATAGCTGGTTGGTCTGGTTGTGTGCTTAAACAACCTCAAAAGTCTAGATGTGTGAACTGGAACGGAATTCGTTCCACATTGGTCGAAAAGGGCTTGAGTTTTATCTGTAATAGTAGACACACCGATTTTGCTGCTGCACCTCATCACCTGTATATCACCTGTAGCTATATCACCTGTATACTTTTTGTACTGACTGCCAACATTATTATATTTCTCATTATATTGACTGGCAAGGTCATCAGTATTTATGTGGCTGATGTAAGAGAACAGTAACAGTAAATATCTATACAATATCTGTGCAATATCTTTCAGTAGCTGTGCATGATATATATCTGGGCGATTACACATTTGTAAATTGCATAGCTTCTTATATTTCCCTTCTGTTTTAACTGAATATCATAGTACGGTGGCCAAGAAGTGCAAAATAAATTAACATTTCAGAAAACAAAATTAGAAAAAAAAAAATAATAAAAATTAATAAAAAAATACATTTCGGAAAACAAAATTACAAAAGTAAAAACAAATTTACAAGACATGAAACACTTTTACCAGTACTGAAACAGTTTTACAAACTGCGAATTCTGACAGAAACGGTAGGTCTAACACAGGAAGTGCTTGTTGCAGACCCTTGTAAATCAAACTGTTTAGCAGTGGTAGAGTGAGTGGAGTTTGGGATGGTGACAACGCTAAGCATGTTTTGTTCATTTTGTGGCATGCATTTTAGCCAGCTGGCATGCTTTTGTTTTTCCTGTTGAAGGTCTTTAGGGTGTTTAAAAGAGCAGACGGAAGAAAAAGTTGTGAAAAATGGAAAAATTCTTGAATGTATTTTATTTGTTTTTATTTTTGTAATGTTGTTTTCTGAATTGTTCATTTGTTTTGCACTTCTCGGCCACCGTATCCTAGACTGAAATTCTACATTGTACTTTGAAATAATAAATTCAGTATTTGACCGAAATGTAACTGATTTGTTCATAAACTATATTAAACTAATTTTTGTCACTCATTGTATTTGCTCTACACAACAAGGTGATCTTATAAGGTAATGTTTCTATTAAAGTGGCCACGAAGACATTTATGATTCATTCCAATTCATGGACTAAGACAATGGCTACACAGTGTTGCCAGTGGTTTTGAATCAACAGCTGTCACCAGTACTCATACAAACAGGATGTTTATTTGACCCACTCAGAGTGGAACTAGCCCATTCCTGATGCCAACAAATGTTAATTAGCGTTTATTTATTGTGCTGTCTGTCTGCACTAATTAACGTGAATTAATCCTTTTAATCAAAATAGCACTTTGCATCTAAATCTGCATCTCTGTCTCTGTTCAGCCACCTAGATTAACTTCACCAAAGTGTAATTTGACAGTCTTCTACACTGCAATTTATGTCTAATTACATGGGTTAATTAGTGGGCTTCTTGCAGGCAACAGCGCTACAGGGAAATTCCCAACTCGGAGAAAAATCACAAACACTAACAATTAGCTGTGTGATGACACACAGCTCCCGTAACACATCTGCCTCAAATTACTGCCAACTGCTGAGGACCAATAACAAAACATCCCAACTCTGCGCACTTCGCAGAGAATAACGTGGGCTTTAGTTCTCGCTGAGGATGCGGGGTATTTGTAGGATGTACATATCACATATCACTTCTGTGCAGTTTTAAGGTGGCACAGAGAGTTTGGCCTCTATGTAAAGCCAAACTATTGTGTTCAAAAAGGCTAACATGTTGGTTAAAGGTGATATCAGTTAATGATAAACTATCTTTACAATTACATTTGAAATATTGGGCTAAATTTAGGTGGGAACATCAGTGTAGGGACAAATTCAATGCTTCATAAAGGTGCAGCTCAAAGTAGGAGTAGACTGTCTGAAAGATGACATGTCAATAGTCTATGTAAGCTCACCAGACAAACACTGAGTCAGACAAAAATCTTGCACATTTAAAGTGGTAGTAACTTCAGACTCCTGCAGATGGCGCTGCAAGAGGATGATGGGGCTATAAATACCTGCAGGGGTGTGTGGCGGGATTGAGAAGAGGTGATACAGTGCAGTGAATGTCTCGTTTCATGTGTGGAAAATGGGTCCAAAGCAAATGTTAATGAATGGCTAAAAGGAGTGATTGCATATGGGCGTGCCAAAGACCATAGTGTGAAGGAAGTAGCTGAATCTGCAGGAGTATGGAAGCGTACAGTTATACGAGTCTACCAGCAGTGGCACAAATACCAGTCTACAAGACATTCTCCTCGGAATTGTGCCAGGGAAGAAATCCACCAAATCTGGACCAACTGCTCAATTCTTTGATGCAAGAGTATCTGAACATTAATGTGGCCTACATCCAGAAACATCCAGTCCATGCCAGATCCAATCACAGCTGTTATTGGTGCTTGTGGAGGTATTACACGCTATTAGGTAAGTTTCATTCACAGTTGTCTAAGCATTTCACTGCTAGTTGTACTGTGTATGGCTATGTATGTGACAAATACACTTTGATTTGATTTGATTTCAGCAACTCCAGTTGTCTTATTTTCCTTGGACTTTGCTTTTCTTTACACAAGAAGTGTATCTTATATTTAACATCCTTACAATTATCCTGGTGGCAGTCTCTGACTTTTGCACAGTACTGTTTCAAAAATACTCCAGAATTGTGCACCAAAGTCTGTAGTTATTAAGCCCAAGCACCATCATACTGTATATAAAATGAATTAATAATCACAGGAAATAAATAAATGAGCCTTAGTCCACATGGGAAAAGAGACATTCAGTTCAAGGTCTTCATTTCCTGTTTCTATCTCCATAATGTTCCTGCAAAGAGTCCGATTTGGAGCGCTCTGTAAATAGTGGGCAAACAAATAATAAAATAATAATAATAATAGATACAATAATGATCTCCTCATGTAACCATGGTTTCAAAGTTTGGGAAAATGAATTATTCAGACAGAGTGAGTTATTATGAATCATTTATCGAGCAGATCGGCTCCATGCCTGCCTGTGTAATGGGAATATCAATACTGATGCCGGAGCGTACTTGAGTGCAGCCACACAGCTGTTCCTCAAACTCTTGGAGTGAACTTATTGCAGGGTTCTTGATGGGATTCCCTGGTTCAGGGGTTGTAAATGATTCCTTAGAGGTTTTTTTTGTCTGTGTGTGTGTGTGCGCGCGTGTGTGTGTGTGTGTGTGTGTGTGTGTGAAGAACGAGGCTGTTAAAAATAAAAGAAAACAATAGAAATATGGATTTTTAAGTTGAATTATGGTCAGGGACGATTTAATGCATGGGCTTACCTGGAAGGAAGCCCAGGGGCCCTGAATGGCTGTTATTATTAAATCTTTATGAGATTTATTTATACCCAGTCCCCAGCTGGGCCTACACAGGCTGATCACAGGTGTGTTCAATCAAATGAGGAAGGAATATTCTAATACACCAAATTTAAGTGAAGTTGGACTTTTTTCTGTGAGTGCTGCCACTAGATTATGCTCAGTTAAAATTAAAACACCCTTCGCCAAACTCCACCTCCTTTCCTGAGTCCTCCAGTCGCTGCACAGCAACCATTGCTATGCCCCAAGCCATGTTAAAGTGAGATTCTATTTTATGCATTATGTCATTTCTTTAGCCATCCAAAGCCGAAAAACATCATAGTCACACCTGCTTTCTGTGAATGTGGTGCATTTTCACTATAATGGCCAACGTTACTTCTGTAGCTGCATTAAAGGTAGGACATGAAAGGACCACAAACAGTTTTTAAGCCTGTCATGTTGGCATGTTTTTGGCTTTGAGGATTAGGTTTTGATGTTAAAGTACATCTCAGTTGCCTGTTTTTAATTTAGCTTGCTATGTGGTGTGACATGGGGGGTGAGGCAGGTTGCAAGCACAGAGTGGTTTTATTAAGGGTTGTCCAAGAATCATAGTCAGAACAGGCAGTGGTCAGAACACAGGCGGGGATCATGAGAGACAAATCCATAATCACAAAATCCCAGATACCAGAGCATGGGTGAAAACTAGGAATGTACTGAAATGAAACTGAAACTGAACAAAATGAAACATTTATCTGGCAGCCCTTGCTCAATCTGACTGTACCGATTCAGTCCAACATTTGTATTTTCCTCAAATAATAAAGCAACACAATTCATGTAAGACATCTTAGTCCGCTAATGGGGGTCCTGTTGGTTCAGGTTGTAGCACTTAGAATCTCAAGCAGCACTTATTAAGGCATCTCACAAATTTGCATATATGTAGACCATCTTTTGAATGTCTCAAACGGGCACGTCTGCTGCACAAGCCGAGAGTAAAATGTGCCCGTCCTGGCTTTCTGCAGATATAGTCTCTTTTTCTTGAGTGAGGCTTCACTGATTGTTGCACTGCTCAATGCCGGCCTGGTGGAAGGCAATCAAAGTGCAGTGGCCCAAGTTGGATTTGTGCTGGAGAGTGGAGCTCTCTTTGGCTCACTCCTGCCAATCTTCATATTTTACCCCTTTGTCTCACTTGAGGACACACAACCACATGTGCACGCGGTAAATCCAGTATATATCATCCTGCCACTCGCTAATAGAATTGCTCTCCACATAATGCAGGCAGAGGACTTGTGTGCAGCGTGGCCTTTATCATTGACAGTCTGTCAGATATGGCAGACGAGCACAGGCATCAGTAAGCAGAAGCTGTTGAAACAGTGCCATGGCTGTTCAAGCTATTAGCTGCTTGTTTAATAATAAAGCTTAGCAGTTGAAAGTTCAGAGTCTTGAGATGTGAGAACTGACGCCCACATATGCAGCACTGCTCGTGGTTAATCTCCTGTAGGAAACATGATTAGTAGCTCTGTGGAGAAAAACACAGCATGACTAGATAAGGGGAAAAAAACGGCTCAGGCTTCATCCCACTCTGTTTTCTGCTTATATGTAGTGCATTGAGAAGACTGCATGACTGGTTATATTGTATTTCAGTTCATTTGTTCTAAATGCACTAAAGATATTTGGGTAATGCTTTACAGTAATAAGCAGTACTAAACAGTTGTAGTAATGTAGCAATTAATCATTACATAATAAATAAAGACTAATATTATTTTCGGTTTTATTAAGTAGTTAATAGTCCTCACTAAATGCTTAAGTAATGTCTCAATATTATTTCATAGTAATGATAACTGTGTGGCTGAACAATTGGGGCAGTAAAAAGTAACACTAATGAACGATTTACTGAAGTCTATGATCATTTCAAATTAAATTTCAATCTTAAATCTTAAAAATTAAGTCTATGTACCTTCATACATGCTTATAAGCACACCAAGTGCATATCAAAGTCATATGCAAATTATACATTGGTTTTGTCTTATTTATTAAACCCTGTTGTGCACCTATAAAGCAGTTCTTAAGAGACACATGCAGACAACTTCACAATAAGGGTCACAAAGAACATTAATGAATTATTATGCTTAAGTAATACATTTTAAAAACTGTAATATTTAAAATTAGAATTATATATAGCATATCGTCGCGGTCCAATAAAAAACAAGTATCTCCAAAACGGCAACTTTACAGGAAAGGGCAAAAATCTCATTTAATTCTAATTTAAGTCAATGGAACCAGACTTTTCTCCAGTCGATTCTGGGCCATTTCTGTTGGTCCATTCACCATGAAATTTACACACAGTGTAAACAGCAGCTGCTGTGTTCAAATGACGCATAAAAGTAAAAACAGACAAAAAGAGATGGGATGAGGAAAACTGGGCCATGATTTGCCAGAACAGTGAAACACATAAACAGGCAGGATAAGATACCAAAATCAGTATGTGGATATATGTGCATAGTGGTGCACATTTGAAACTGATGACATTTCTACTAGTTTTTTCTACTAGAAAGAATAATTTATTTTGATTGTTATTATTTATTATTAATATGACCATATAGGGGCACTTTGTAGTTCTACAGTTACAGACTGTAGGCCATCTGTTTCTCTGTGTACTTTATTACCCTGTTCTTCAGTGGTCAGGACCCCCACAGGACCACCACAGAGCAGGTATTATGTGGATGGTGGATCATTCTCAGCACTGCAGTGACACTACTACACTGGAGTAAATACAGTGGAAAATGGGAACATAGAATTGAAACTGGATCAAGCTTCATATAGCTGTTTAATACCTTATTAAAATATGGCCGGATTGGCCCTGATGGACCAAATCTCAGACATCCCTGGTTATAACTGCGGTGTGACAGTAATAATAGAGTAATATCAGCAGTTTCCGAAATACTCAGATCAGCCTATCTAGCACCAACAACCAACAATCATCCCACACATAAAGTCACTTAATTCACCATTCTGATGCTCGGTCTGAACTTCAGTATGCCATCTTGACCACATGCCTAAATGCATTAAGGTGCTGCTATGTATGCAGTTAATGAGCAGTTGGATGAGTGTATCAAGTGGCCGGTGAGTGTATATTGCAGAGGAACAAGGTTAACTTTATTAGTAAGAAGACACATAGCTTGGTTCCCTGGGGCTTTACATGGCTAAGAGAGAGACATTTTCTGAAAGGACCTCCATGTAATCAGCAGTGTACCGGTGTTTGCCACAGTGCAGTTGAAATTAAGTGAGTTAGAAAGCTGAGAAAGGAGTAATCTCAGCAGATCGAAGACTGTGTCAGACTCTGATCTCTCTTTCAGCTAGCGAGTGCGTGGGAGATCTCATGTTGTCCCCCCCACGGTGCCCAATTCCTTTTCTTCTGTTTCCTTCTTTTTCAGCTTTTCATGAGGGATGTGGACTGGATGGACTGACCCCTGCACTGAAACAGAATTCAAGCTCAAATAGGCATGAAAGATATATTGCATGAGCTCAGTGTTTTGCAAGGATGTAGCATAGGAACAAAACTGGAGGACACTCCTGCGCTCATGGAACAGTTATACCAAAAGCAAGTTCAGTGACCCCAAGTTGACCGTATAGTCAGCCATTGGTCAGTTAGATAACCTAAGGGAGTTAATTTCGTTAAGCCTGCATGGTAGTCCACTCTCTAATGAGGTTGTCGAGGGCCGTGGGCAAAAGTTCACACTGTCTACAGAATACTCAGCGTGGGCACTGAACCGAGAACTTTCTGGGACACACACCAATGAGGGTGAGTTATGCAGTATGCCATCAGCATGTCCTTAGGAACCCTCATATGATCTTGCTTGATATGTTGCACTGAATTCACATTCATTAGTTCCCATTTTTAGTACACTCATCATCAAAAGATTAGATGCACCCAGAAGGAATCAACCGACAGGAATGAAACATTGTGAGACATGCAAATTATTCAAGTTTCACACTTGGCTGGACATGCGACGTAAGCAAGCATGAGCCTTGCTGTATCTGACTGACCCAACAACCATGATTGCAGGCATTCAATCAATCAATCAATAAATCAATATTTATTTGTATAGTGCTGTTTACAACTAATGTTGTCTCAAAGCAGCTTTACAGAAAAACAGTTTATATGAAGGAAAAGAAAACAGGGAGGCCATGTAGAGACGTAGGGAAGGGATATCCGGGTCTGAGCCCCACATGAGCAAGCCAGAGGCAAACAGTGGCAAGGAAAAACTCCCTTAGAGTAAGTAAGAAATTCAGCGAGCAGTGATGCCCTCCATGAGTCCTCCTGTTAGTGCCAGCACCATCTTCAGATGGCTGCACGTCACAGGACTACATGCACACAGACTGTTATGATGACTGCTCTTAACACCATGTCAACCTTGCCAAAGACTGCAATGGTGTCATGCCAGACTGTCATGGAGTGACTCAAAATGGCAGCGGGTCATCTTCAGCGACGAGTCCTGCTTTTGTCTTGGTGGAGACGACCAACGAATCTATGTGTGGGACACCATGCTAAGCCCAAGATGAACGATCTGTTGTCACATGTCATGCATCCAAAAGGCCTGGTGTCACTCCACCTCCACCTCTACCGCGAAATCTGCAGAAACTGCATGAGAATATTCAAGCTGCATGGGATGGATTATCACAGGACACCATGGCGAGACGTGTTGCGTTAGCAAATATGGCAGCCCAACGCCATACTGAGGGATGCTACTTCTGTATGTGTAGCTCAAAAAATCTCATATCAGTCTAACTTTGTCATCATTTATTGTTCCTGGTAACCTTTAACTTCCTTCCCAATAGCACTGCAATCCCACACTTTCTTCTGGGTGTAGCTATTCTTTTCATGATGAGTGTACGTAAATGAATGAGCATCAATTATTTAAACCTGCAGTAAATACAGGCACAGGCCTAGCTTTACATTTCATGTAGCACAAGTCATTTGAAAAGCTCTTTGTGAAACTTTACATTGTGCAGGAGTGGGTTGCCAGATAATAATAAATAAACCGTGTCTGAAAGGCTAATACTGACACCCCAGGTGGCCGGAGTTCACCAAGTCAACTTGGTACTCTGAAAATGATAAATGGCTTGCAAGGGAATTAGCTTAGCTGTAGCACCGAAAGGGAACAACTTATGGGAAAGTTTCCACACTCAGAGAGAAGAGGACTGTTTTGTTTTTGTTTTTTTTTTGACCTACTGAATGTGTTTCTGAAGGGCCTTGTCAATTCCCTTCCCATTATACGTACAGTATATAGAGATCATGGCCATGAATGATTACAGCACGAGTTAATTCCTGCTTTGTGGGGTAAAGGAAATTATGCACATGCCTTTGTTTAGACCTTTTGTGTTGAACTCAGCGTTTTCCACTTTGTAATAGGATTGTGCTAGTTTGATTTCAGTGTGACTCATGGCTCTTGTTGATGTACTGAATATGCATCCCATGGATTTATTCACCATCCATACATATTTGGAGTGTGCTCTTAACTGCCCTGAATAAGGGGCCTTACTTCCCATAATATTTGCTATTGTATTTTTTTTATATTTGCTGCTATGCTATTGTATATGCATATTATTGTGAATGAGCCGCACTGATTCAGCTGTTGCTCAGGTTAGTGTTTAGGCTCTAGAATAAACAGTGGAAGGAGCACCTCCCAGCATAAACATGAGCCTCTCTACTGTTTTATGCAACTGTTAGTATGCACCTGTGGAGGTATTGTTCATATTGATTGGTTGAAGTCATAAAGACCACCAGATGCTCAAATGTTCCTCTCAGGTTGGCATAACAAGACCCAGTGGTATCAATAAGTCAATTTAATTATCATCACGGCCAGGCATAAACGCTTAAAGAAAAAGGGCAATAGCTGGTTTAATGGGCACCTGCGGGGAAAGCCTTGTCAGAGTGATGAAATATGTTTATGGTGTTTGTACTGTAGGAAACTGTAAGCCTCCAAATATGTGTATTGTTTCTTTGTGGCTCTGTGGAAGTGATTTGGATGGTAATGTGTCAGTGACCTATGGCCACATGCTGGCAGCCTGCCTAATTGGCTTTACAGTTGTATGCAAAAGTTTGGACACACATATTGTTGGTTTAATATAATCTCTGCGTGTAACAAGCTTAAATTTAGCTAACTGGACAAAAGATTAGTCCACTGTGACTGAAACATACCTAATAGGAGGTAATATCTCCGCAAGCACCAATAACAGCTGTGATGTACTGGACGTAGGCCACATCAATGTTCAGACAGTCTTGCATCAAAGAATTGGTGAGTTGGGCCAGATTTGGTGGATGCCTTCCCTGGCTCAATTCTGAGGAGAGTTTCATGTAGACTGGGATTTTTGCCACTGCTGGTAGACCTGTATGACCGTATGCTTCCATACATCTGCAAATTCAGTTGCTTCCTTTGTCCGGGGAACTTATTCATTTTCTGAAATTGAACATATTGGGAAGAAATAGAACCTAATCAGGCAGCTTTACTAACATTTTGCACCATCACAAACCTTTTCATGGTGTTAAAAAGTGGTTGCTGTGATTTACTTACAAGGACACATAGGCTGTTGTTGTTGTTGTTCAGACTATCATCCCAAATCTGAATTTTGCCATATCCAGCTGCTTCCGTATTTGAAAGACATTTCACCATCACAGCTACATAGTTACCGATGCCTACATCATTACCATAGTAACCCATGCAGACAGGTTGGTCATGTCTGGACATTCAAATCTGATCTGATCACTTACAAATAACAGTGCATTTTTTAGTGCAACATGCCAGAAGTTCTTAATGGTGTCCTGCGATAATCCATGTAGCATGTAGCTCCCATGCAGGCGTTGTTGACGTGGTGTTAAGCAGTCATCCTAGCCGTTGGGTCTGTTAGGTACAGCAATAAGGCCCGTCCTTGCTTACGTCATATGTGTGGCCGAGCATGAAACTTGAATGATTCGCATGTCTCACTATGTCAAACCTACCCACCAAGTTTCATTCCTGTCAGTTGATTCTTTCTGGGTGCAGTTACTTTCTCCAGGTACAAAAAACCTTGGGCTTCATTATTATTATAATGAAGCACCTACTCAGATTTACTCAGCCTCAAGATATATATCAACATCCATTGCAGGTGAACTGTTTTATCCTCCTGTAAAGATCCATTTTGGAGGTTTTTAAGGTGGACTGCATAATTTCATGAGAGCTATTTTATAGTTTGATGCCTTCACTTTTATTCTAAAGTAAAACATTAAGATAAAATAAGGAGAACCTTCTATAAGTAGCCGTGTCTAAACTTTAGAGTGGTAGTGTATGGCAGTGTGGCTCTGTTGTGGGACCTCCCTGGACCTCCTTGTGCATACATGGAAAGCCTAAGGCAGAGCAGCAGAGAAGACCCCTCAGGGCACAGAACAGAGCAGGCATCGGTGGCAACAAGCATGACACTGATTAAGTCAGACACAGCGAGGAGGAGTGGAGGTGGGCTGTGAGCTGCTTGCAGAGGAGCAGCGAGAACGGGCAGTCAAAATCAGCTTAAATAAGCAACCTGACGGATTCAGCCAATTATATGCTTCCGATATAAAGCTTCCGAGGATGTGGGTGAATGATCCACTATTGTAATCATGTCTTCATCAGTATAATGTTGATTTTTGAGATCATTTGAGATCTAAACAGACCTTCTTATTGAGCCTCTAGGTGTGACGTTAATATATCTGAAAACCTCCAACCAAATCCATCCAGTTAGCTCTCTGGCTTTTAAATGATTATTCCAGGTCTTACAGGGAGACTTACAGCGGCACACAATCACCACTTTTGAATGTGTTCTTGTTGCTCCATAATAAAAATTACATTACAAATGTAATGATTACATTAAGTAATGATGAATAATTTGTATTGGTAATTATTTGTAATTTGTATTATAAATTGTATTAGCACTAATAAACACTAATGATATATTTAGCATGCTAAGTACATAGTATATCAAAAATAGCACACTTTCAGAACATTAGTCAAGGAAGTATATTAAGTATACTTAAATTAAGTATACTTCATTGTAGTTTTTTCTCCTGCATGGTTTGCTCAGGTAAAAAATTAAGTATAATTTAAAGTACTAGAAATGTACTGTAGTATGTACTTAATATGTACCTAATATGTACAGTTAAGTACAATTAGCTCTGTCTAAGTATATTTTAATAGCACAAATAATATATTTATATAGCATACTAAGTACATAGTTAGTCCATTAATTATGAGTGCAATGAAGTATACTGAGCATACCTAAATTAAGGATGCTGCAATGTACTTTTTCTGCTGGGGATATTACATATATTACATACATACTGACTTGACAGTTTAATTGTCTTTCCAAAACTATTGGGAAACTTTTGGATCTGCAATCACTGTATTACTAAAGATACCTGTAAAATTCAGCTCAAACCACCAAAAGTCAAGACAAGATTTGGAAGATCAAGAAAAGTGATCTTTTCAATGTCTGAAGAGATCTGCAAAGCAAAACCCCCACATCAGTGCCAACAAACCTACAGGAAGGTCTGGCTGGCACGTGACTTCATGCATCAGCCCACTGTGCAATGTTGCTGGACAAACATGGAAGAATCAAAACAAACTGTAGATAAACCAAAGGATGTTTTGGACGTGTGTCAGCTGAAAAACAGAGAAACATTTGGTCAACCTGGTCACATTATCAGGATTCTGCCAGTTGTCCACTTCCACATATATGCATTTCTGTGTATTGTTTTGCTTTGGTCTGACGTAAATCAAAGTTTTGTCATTCCAAGTAAAAGTTCAGCCTAGTGAACAGTAGTCTCAGCCCCAAATGCTTATTCTTATGTGATTGTGACTGGTCGTTTTGTGTGTCAGTCGAATGTCCGTTTCTTGTATTGGCAGGCGATTCTAGACCACGTTAAGTGGCGAAAGGTGCAAGATTCTCCCTAGAGAGCCCAGCAATGCAAAATTCCATAGTCAGTAGACAGACTAATTTTGGACAAAAAGACGTTAGATAAGACAATAGTCAACCTTGAACTAATTTAAGGGGGAATCGCTGAGTGCTCAAGTCTATGTCGAAAAACAATAAAGGTGTCATTTGGCCAGAGGCACCCAAATGACAAAAAATCATGTGAGTGGCTGAAGCTACATCATCTGGAGAATGTTAAATGCAAGACCCAGCTGCAGGCCTTACCTTAGCCATTAGTCACTATGTTTGGGGCAATATTGCATCATATAGAAAGAACAGAACAGATAAGAAGTGACATAATGAGCAATGAAGGCAGGAAATAAGGCAGGATAATGAAGCTTTAGGACATTTTCTGTGTTAAGCATTGCTCATAGGTCACACTTTGCTTCTCTGAGGCTGACTTGAGCCATCATCATAAACTTATTGTTTAGCTTTGTAAACATGACTTTACAAAACATGGCTATTAGCTTTCAGCCTGGCTTCACTGTTAGATCCGGGGATGCATCGTTACCATTTACTTCACAGTATGAGTATATATTTTTAGTACTAGCTTAAAATCGAGTCCAATATCATTAAGAATTGCTTACCTACAACTGAATGGCTGTTAGTGTAAATAAGTGCAATGTACCTTAAGAGTTAAATAGCTGTTTTTTTTACCCTTAGAACCCTAAGCATGTACGTTATGGGCTGTTTGCATGGCTCTATACTATGCCCCATGGGTCATGAAAGGGCTAACCTACAAACACAATACATAGGTGTGTCATATCTGTAAGTTAACCAGAAAAGTGCTCCAATGCAGCTTTATATGAAGTGTATAAAAATCAACATATTAATATGTATACCTCACACTTCAGTCAAACAGAGTGAGGTCAGCATGTACAGACTTTGGTAGCAAATGTCATTTCCCTTCCATCTTGTTAGCCTACAATTCTCCACCCGTAATGGGAAAGTGGTTGTGACTGGGTGTGAATCTGCCAAGGCGGAATGTTTAAAGTGACCAGCAACAATGACTGTCAACATCTGGTCAGTTCATCACGTATCATGTCAAGTGTTTTTCATCGTCATTCCTCAATATAACTTCTACACTTTGGAACGAAAAGTCATTTTTCAGGTCTTATAGTGCAACACACAACTGCAGCACGCTATACAGGACTACAGAGAGTGCAGATACACAGCAATGTAAATAGTGCAGAACAAGATCAAGCAAGGGTCTTGTTCCAGAATTGATAATAGGACATAAGAGCCGTAATAAATCATGCTACTTTTACTCTAAAATGCCCAAACGAAGGAAACGTGAAGCGAGCCCACCAATCAAGGTACAGTGGTCACTTTGTTTTGAGCTTGTTTTTACCTGTTGGCGAGAGCTTGGTTCTAGCTAATGGCAACTGTTCTCCTTCAGTGTTTTGTGCTTTTGATCTTTTGAATAGACATCAGTGTCAGACTAATTAATGACCTTCTATTAAAAGACTGGTGGACTGAGAGTGACACTAGAGTCTCTTCACCTAAAATGAGCTGATTAAGAGTCTTGTTCCAGAAATGATAATAGGATGTCAGAGCCATAATACACCATGCTACTTTTAGGTCTAAAGGGAGAAACTTGTACTTTTACTGGAGAAATATTTTAACTTAGGGATCTCTACTGTAACTCAACTACATGTAGCTTGTGTACTTCATCCACCACTGCTCACTGGTCACAGAATTGAGTTCCAGTGGAAGGGGTTAAAAAGGATGCAGAGGTGCCTATAGTTGTGTATTTGAGAAGAACTGAATGGTTCATCTTCTGAGCCACTTATCCTTCTGGGTTGCGGGGTGTTCTGAAGCCCATCCCGGCGCTCATTAGGTGGAAGGCAGGAAACACCCTGGACAGGCGAACGGAAAGGTTGTATTTCTCTAATATTTCTCATGTCAGATGAATCTGATAAATAGAAAAGACACTTTTCATTGCACTTTTTTGCTGTCAGTATTCTTTATGTAGTTATATAGACTGTATAACTGTGTAATTGAGCGTATCTTCGATTAATGAGAAGATGCCTGAAGGTTCTTCTGTTTAGGCGAGCGAAGAAGGTAGCTCAAGAACGAAACCTGCGAGAAATCATTTCAGTGGGTCCAGTGGGAGCTGATTTGAATTAGGTCAGTAACAGTGGTACCGAAATCTGTCACAGACTGTCACATCAAGGCCTTAATGCAAACCTACCTCTCTGGCTCAGAGAGAAGAGCAGGTTCTTTTGATTCCTCGGGGGTTTAAGGAGGACTCATAACTGGTATGTGACTTTGAATGAAAGAAGTGAGCAAATGAAACATG
Source organism: Semaprochilodus insignis (assembly GCA_034552555.1). NCBI lineage: Eukaryota > Metazoa > Chordata > Actinopteri > Characiformes > Prochilodontidae > Semaprochilodus > Semaprochilodus insignis. The sequence continues at coordinate 14,855,195 of CM067487.1, read as the reverse complement.
AATAAATAATTTCCCCCCCTCGGGCTTTGAGTGGGGGCTGGAGGAGGAGGGGGCCAATCAGAGGAGCTGTCAGTGATTAGTTTGTCGAGTGTAGAAGTTGAAATGGAGATGAATTGTGCTCATTTCCTTCACCTGCTCAGTGTGTTCCTCTTCCTTGACCTCACTGTCACAGTCTTACAAATCTCTCCTCCGAGAGGACTGATGGGATTTCCTCCCACATTTTGAAGGCAGTTTATTCGAGAATCCCATTTGTGAGCTTCTACTGTCAGCACCATGTCCTTCATCATGTAGAACTGTCAGAAGTGTTAGGTAGATGATAATTCTGGGTTCCATGATTAACATTTTCATTGTAATGGAAACATGGGTTACTGGTCATTTCATCCCCTTCTTCTTCTTCTTGGTCGAGAGATTTTTTTTATTTTTGCCTGCCCACAGTTTACGAGATATCGTTCCAACTCTGGTCTGATCGGGAATGATGTGCTTGTGAACAGCTTTTTGATCCGACGCATGGTTTTCATAAACACTTCATTAAATTCCAGGTTTTTTCCCATTAAGAATGGATGGGGTGGAAAAGTACACGGCCATCTATATATGTACTTCTGCTCGACGTAAAGAGACACTGTTTTACATACACTATCCTTGGCACAAGTTCAATGATGAACTGCACTTGTCTGTTTCTTTTTTTCTCAATCCCTCTTTCCTCCCATAGAGTGCCATTCATTTTGAGCAACAATTAGAGAACCAACACTTTAACCACCATATAGTATATCTTAGCAACCACTAACCATTCCAGTTGGTTGCTAAGCATGTTGGATGCCATAGCAACCACCTTCCAACACCTTAGCAACCACTTGGAATGCCATCTCAAATGCCTAGCAACAGTTTGGTATATCCTAGCAACCGCCTAGCAACAACCTTTCATCACATATTTTCAAGTATCAGTATCGGGATATTATTGTATTAAGTGTATTAAGTATCGGTATTAAGTGGTATCAGATCGAATAGAAAATCACTGGTATGGCCGATCTACTGTGGCTGAGAAGTGCAAAACAAATTAACAATTCAGAAAACAAAATTACAAAAGTAAAAACAAATTTACAAGATGTGAAACACTTTTACCAGTACCGAAACACTTTTACAAACTGAATTCTGATGGAAAGGCTAGGTCTAACACACAGGAAGTGCTTGTTGAGGACCCTTGTCAATCAGACTGTTTCGCGGTGGTAGAGTGAGTGGAAGAAAGAGACAAACAGGCAACGGCAAAACCATTTAGAGTTGGAAATGTAAACGAAAGTAAGTGGGCTGTAATGCTTGCTATAGTGGATAACCAGCTAGCTAGCTTCAAATGGCTGAGAGCAAAACAGTCCACTTTTTACAGCCCAAGAGGTTTAGACATCGCCTGTTCGTCTCTTTCTTCTGTCTGCTCTTTTTAAAACTCTAAAGACCCTCCACAGGAAAAACAAAAGCGTTCCCAGCTGGCTAAAATGCAACAAATGGACAAAACATGTTTTAGCGTCATGACCATCCCAAACTACACTCACTCTACCACCGCAAAACAGTTTGCTTGACAAGGGTGCGCAACAAGCACTTCCTGTGTGTTAGACCTACCCTTTCCTTCAGAATTCGCAGTTTGTAAAAGTGTTTCGGTACTGGTAAAAGTGTTTCACGTATTGTACATTTGTTTTTGCTTTTGTAATTTTGGTTTCTGAAAAGTTAATTTGTTTTGAACTTCTCGGCCACCGTACCAGTAGTATCACCCATCACTACAGAACTGATGGAGGTATAGAGGAACATCATAACACCTGGTACCATACATAAGTCAAGTCATTATAAAGACAGGTGTAGGCCAGCGATTGGTCAGGAGTAGTGAATGCATGAAAGCTGTAGCTATTGAAGCCAGTTAAAAAGAGAAATAGTAATGTACTGTATTTCTGGGATTATGTATTTTGTTTGGGTGATTAGCTTGGTATGATATTATGTATGTTGGGGGCATATCCTAAGCACATGGTAAAACCATCAGATAAGGCAGTAATTGAGGAGGTCAATGTGAGTCAATCTGCTGCAGTAACAAAACAGTTTAGGCTGCTCCTCAACCTTTCTCAACACTTCTCAAGGACTCTCAGTGCCTCAATGCCAAACTTTACTTTGCTTCCCCACTGTACATAATCTCAAACATTTATCACCAGTTGTTTTGTTTGTGGACACTCTGGTTCTATTTGTTTTGGAGCAAATTCATTTTAATGCTTTACAAATCAGCGACTGATGCGTGTGCCAAACAAATTTTATGGTATGTTCTGCACTTGTTTCACACGGCCATGTATCTGTACTCTGTGGTTCTGTAGAATGTGTTGCTGGACCCTGTAGAACGGCATTTTGTTATATTGAGGAATGAAAATAAAAAAACACTTGACTTGACTGGTCTAAGGCTTACATTTCTCTGACAAATGACAAGCATATCACCACTTCATCCACTGAGGAGCATAGCATCTGTAAGAAGATGAGTCCTCAGTGGGATCCAACATGATACTGGTTAGCACTGTTAGCTCATGACCAAAATGAGTCAATCATTATAGAAAGTGACTTGAAGGGTGAGCCTTGCATTTTTGGACGTTTGATTTTTTCTGTTTTTACCATCTCTGTTGTCTCTTATGGAAGTCAAAATGGGTCGGAATGCACATCCCTAGCTAGAACACTGCCTCGCTTTTAATTTCAGCCTCATCAGTGCTCCATATAATAGATCTTCATTTGCAGCAGAACTATCAATACTGTTTAGCTGCTCCAAGGTGTGTGTAATCCATCACTGTACAGTCTGAAGGCCACCCACCATTTCTGAAAGCTTTCTGGTAGACTTTGAACATTCCCACAGTTACTGACTTATTTCAGGGATCTGTCTTATTTTCAATCCATGTGGTTCTATTAACCTCACTGATAAAATTACGCTACTTGTATTAGTGTCTGGGTAATGCACAGCCCTCTTCTTCTTCTTCTTCTTCTTCTTCTTTTTTCCTGGTACACAGTTTTTGTCCATTATCCTGATCTGCAGTTTGCGATATCTACACCGTACCAGCTGAATGTTCATTCTGGTGAGGGATGATGTGCATGTATACAGCTTTTTGAACCATGTCACGCTTTTAGGTTCTCCTCCTTGGGTTCTGCCTTCATCAAGTCTTGCCTTTATTGGTTATGATTGCTTGGATTACTGTGCTCTGGTTTACAGCCAACTCTGTGGCTTCTGACGCACTCATTGTAAATAAAACCAGTTACTCTTTTAGTAACTGGATACTAAAGCACAAATTCAATGTTTGTTTAACCCGCAGTGGTCTGTTTGTCTTTTTCCCCATCCCTCATTTCTCCCATATTCAAACCATATCCCTTGTTCCTCCCATGAATTCCCATTCATTTTTAGCAACACCTAGCAAACACTTCACAACACCCTAACAAGCATGTAAATTGTTTACTTCACTCTCTAAAATCTGAATCATCGTCATCTAACTTGGACACTGGTCAACCCTACCAGCTCATTCAGCCTTGAACGTGTGGGCATGTGAAACAATGGGCAGCACCCTAACAGCATTATAAGAGACTTAAAACAGGTAAATAGTTAGGATTGATAGCCTAAAGTGCTGATTGGTGGGGTAGTGATGCAGTATTGGTGCCTACTGTCAGGGACTGCTGTATGGCTATCCCAGCTCTTCAGTAGCACTGGGCAGCGGTCTCCACTATTGCCATGTTCAATAATAAGTATTTGACTAAAAGCTCCTTCTTTGCCAAATCGTTACACTGGTGTCAGAAGTGGGATTGTTCCCCAGTGGACTGCAGGGAAACCAAGCCTGGCTGGGGACTGCAGGAGAGGAGCAGCGCTGGCAGCAGTCATGGCTCGTCAGCAGAGCCTGGCTGGAAGAAGTCCTGACGAGGCTTGATTGCAAGGCTGGGGCCCTGGTGATGGGCTGGCGCAAGGAGGCTCTACAGTGAGACCAGAGCCAGCGCGTGTGGCTGCAGGTCAGGGCTCAGCAGACACATGCAGCTCTTTCACTGGCATTTGTGGCATGATGGATGGTAGAGAAAGTGGAGAGAGCTTGAGAGAGCACCGCAGCTGCAATTGCCACCCCGAATAGAATGATGCTGCAAGATACGAGGAGATCAGTCTCCGTCTCTCTGCTCTGGCGATTCACATTTGTGGAATTAACAGACTATGCAGAATGTCTCTGGTGGCCCTGTTTAACCTTTCACTACAGTTATTTTCCACCCGGTTACCTAAACAAGAAGACTCTGTTACCAGCACTTGCCCTAAGGGCTTTGTTCCACTTCTTCCTTTTTTTCTGCCAACTTCTTTCTTTGACTTCCCTCCATCATTGATACCACGCAAGCATGCCCATTAATGTCTGGCCACCAGCAGCCTACCACTGACAAGCTTCCCATCCATTTTCAATCTGCTGCTCTCTCCAGTACAGTAATCACGAGCTGCTGAATGTTGCTGTCTGTCTCCAAATGCGCCTGCCTCGCCGGTGTGAACTGGAGTGCTGCCCGGTAGGTTGTTAATTGCCATTTCCTCCATCTCAAGCTCCCTGATTGCACTCTGACTGTTAAAAATGAGTGCCTCCTGTGCTTCATGGCATCGAGTGGGCCAGCTGGATAACAGAGTGCAATAACTCCCCCATACCCACCCCCGTTTCACTGATATGAAATGGGTGTTATGTGGCTGATGAGGTGATGAAAGGATTTTGTATGTTTTGAAATGCTGAGAGCAAGCGATAATACACATTTGGTTGAATCTACTGAGATGATACGTTTTTCTTTTCCTGAGATTGAGAATGAGATTTTTTTCTCTCCTTAAAGTATAATGACAGCCCCCCATATGCTGCTAGGAGAGCTTCAATGCCTTTTAAGCTGATGCATATGTTTGAAGGCAAGCTAAGGAACCGTGCATCACTGAAGCATCCCTAAATAGAACAGTGTACATTCTCAACTCATGATTTTGATGTACAGGAGTGGAAATATCTGTAAATCCGTAGTTCCTATATAAGTGTTCAATAACAGTGAAATAAGGCCTTATGAAACTAATATCGTACTAACTCCACTGAGTTTACCTTTATCCATACATCCGTATACCTGTAATATATATATCTTGCATCTGATTAATCTTTTTCAGATTCCCCAAACTGCATATATGGGAATATATACGTCTGTATACCGTATCATAGCTTCTATTCATAACTTTATTTTACTGTTATATAAGGCTGCATATTTGGGTAACCTGAGCTATTCTGGTCTCCAATACTGTGTATATATTTATTGTCTAATGTGTATTTTGTATTTAGGTACTGCAAGAGACTATGCACCTAAGATTTTCACTCACCTTCACACCTGTGTAAATGTGACGTGTCAGTAAACATGATTTGATTTGAGGGTGACCCACATTTTTAATGTACTGCACCTTTAATCTAGAAAACTAAATTAAAAGAAAGCCTATGCAGAACAAATTGACAATAAACTCAAACCAGACAAATGGTAAAAGATTTAAGAAAATAATTAAGATTGAATTAATAAGTGGGGAAAATAAAATGGTAATACAATTAAAATGATAAACTAACTCATTAGATTGCAAACTACATTCATTGTGAAAAGTATAGTTGCACAAATGGCTGCGCCTACAAGGAATCAACCAACAGGAATAAAACCTGGTGGGTAGGTTTGACATTGTGAGACATGCAAATGATTCAAGTTTCACACTCTTATGCCCACGTAATGCAAGCGAGGACAGGCCTTATTGCTGTATCTGACTGTTAGTGGCAGCACCATTAGCAGACGAAAGCACAACGCAGGACTACATGCATGCAGACCATTACAACGACTGCCCTTAACACCACATCAACATCACCAAAGACTGCAATGGTGTCGTGTCATAGAGTGACTCAGAATGGCAGCAGGTCATCTTCAGTGACGAGTCCCGCTTTTGTCTTGGTGAAGACGACCAATGTATCCGTGTGTGGAGGCACTGTGGTCGGCGTCAAGATGAATGTCACACGTCCAGAAGGCCTGGTGTCACTCTGCAGGAACTCTTGAGAATACTCAAGCTGCATGGGATGAATTTTTGCAGGACACCATTAGGAACCTCTACAACTCCATGCCGAGACGTCTGGCATGCTGTGTTAGCAAACATGGGGGCCTGACACCGTACTGAGAGACACTACTTCTGTATGTGTAGCTCAATAAATATTACCCTTATCAGTCTAAATTTATCATCATTTATTGTTCCTGGTGACCTTTATCTTCCTTCCTAATAGCACTGCAATCCCACACTTCCTGTAAAAGGATAAATAGGCAAACTAAAATTAAAGCAGACAAATAAAATGATTGTAAGAAGTAATTAAATAAAAAAGAAAATGAGACAAAATAAAGTAAATTAAATCTAGGGAAAATAAAAATAACAATGATAATAAATACCAAAATGAAATAAAAAAAAGGACTGAAAATGAAAATAAGGATAACATGAATCATAAGCAAATGGATAAAAATGGAAAACAATATCTAAGATAAAAATGTATACAAATAAAATAATAACATAATGATAAGTAATAAATGTCCAGTAAAGCTATTACAGGCAGAGTGGAGGTGATTAGAAATTAAACGTGTAAAATGACAGAGTGACATCAGCAAGCTGAGTTGATTGATAACCCTGTAGCTTAAATAGGCGTAATAGCTCTAACTATCCTATAACCTGTCAAATGCAAACAGTCCATTCAATCATCTATTACAGCTGTTGGCACCGAACTGTGCTCACGGCGTATGCAGTGCTAACTCAAACAGACAGCTATATCATAAAAATATTTCTCAGACTGCATCAGCATAATTCATAACACCTAGATTTAGCTTCGTGACTTAATGACTCCCGCCTACTGCCAGCTGCTCTCTAGAGGTGTCTGGGGTGTCAAAAGGCATATTGAGAAATGAAAGCACTTCCACAGCATTTCGGAGCAAGCTCAGCTGGAATTTCAGGTGGTGTGCTCCGTGTCCCTCTCCGCTGGTCTATTTTTCACAGGCTACACTTGGGAACCGGCTCCAGAAGTAGGTCAGCGGAGCCTCAGCCTAATGACTTGACTTGGACTGACCCGAAGACTCCTGACAAGAGTAACTATAGTTTGAGCTCAGTCGCCGACCGAGAACACTGAGAGGAGCTACTAACCTGATTAAAGTGATGCTGTAGAGTCAAAACCATAGAAGCTAAATTAACAACAGAGCTGCAGTGTGTGTTAAGACATTAAACTAAATGGATTTAATTATGTATATATTTAATTAAGTGCACCCAGACCACAGAGATTCATTTCTAGAAACAGACTCGCCATTACTTAAACCTGCATTACTACAAGTCTAAATCTTACACGAGATCTTATTGAAGATGTGTCTGATGATAATAATAATAATAATAATAATAATAATAATAATAATATAAAATCAATTTATTCATTCACCTTCTATTCTTCTGGGTTGCAGGGGGTGCTGGAGCCTATCCAAGCACACTGGGTGGAAGGTAGGAAACAACCTGGACAGGTCACCAGTCCATCACACTCACACACACTCACACTTGGGGGTAATTTAGCATCTCCAGTTCACCTGACAGCATAAGCTTAGACTGTGGGAGGAAAATCGGAGCACCCGGAGGAGGAAACCCACACAGACAAGGGGACAACATGCACACTCCACACAGAAAGCACCCCGGACAACCCAGCCGGAAATTAAACCCCACGCTCTTCTTACTGTGAGGCAACAGTGCTACCCACTGCACCACCACGGCAGTAAAATTATGCATTTTGTTATGTAAATAAATTTTAAAAATACATTTTTGTATTTTCTTTTTTTCTTTTTCTCCACTTTGTACAATTTTATGTAATAATAATGGGTCATAATTTATTAGCACATGACCATTTTACAACCTCTTTTTAATCTTTTAGAATTAAACCAAAAAAAACCTAATAAAAAATTAGAAGATACAAAACAATAAAACAGGATTGCAATGATCATTTTATGATTTATACATATAAATCATTTATAGACAATCTGTGTGTGGAGGCACTGTGGTCAGTGCCAAGATGAACGGTTTGTTGTCACACGTCACACGTCACACGTCCAGAAGGCCTGGTATCACTCCACTTCTACCCCTACCGCAACATCTGCAGGAACTGTGTGAGAATATTCAAGCTGCATGGGATGGGTTATCACAGGACACCATTAGGAACTTCTACAACTCCATGCTGAGACGTCTGGCATGTTGTGTTAGCAAACACAGCAGCCCAACACCATACTGAGAGACACTACTTCTGCTCAATTAATTTTACCCATATCAGTCTAAATTTATCATCATTTATTGTTCCTGGTAACCTTTATCTTCCTTCCCAATAGCACTGCAATCCCACACTTCCTGCGATGACTGTAATTATTTTTTGCACGTTGTTTCAAATGCATGTGTGTCTAATATAATTTAAACAAATAAAAACTAAATTAACATTTCCAGCAGTGAGACAGCACCAACAGAAAGAGCAGGGCGAGCTGGGACGAGAGGAGGAACGACACCGGAAGATTATCACATTACTGATTAAGAGAGGAACTGGCATAGGGAGAAGAAATGAGCGAAGGTGCAAAACAGTCTCTAGAGGTAAAATCTGCATGTAAAAAATGAATGTTAGCTAAAGCCATTTAGTGTTAAGCAACTTGGTTCACTATATGCATAATCCTGTACAAATGCTGAGAAAAAAGGGATGGCCTGCACCCCCTTAATCTGAATGTGTAGAGCAATAGGTCTAGGAGCTTCGCTGCTGTGTATGACATTTGTGGAGCATATTGAGTGAATGTAGTGAATGGGCGATATTGATTGCTTCCACTTATCGTGCCTTTTAGTACACGTGTCTCTTCTGTAGTTGTACCTAATAGGCTACATCACCTCTTACAGTCAAATGTAAACCCATTTCTGGCCCTATTGTTCTGCTCATAAGTGATAAGTAACTTGTTCTGCATGACCGTAACTGTGCCATGTTTTTAATGGACTCTTCCATGAATGGCTTGTTCAGACAATAAGGCAAGTGCTTTCTATGTAGTTTGCATATGTACAGTACCAGTCAAAGGTTTAGACATGGCTACTCATCTCTTCAGAAGGATAAAACAGCTTTCTTAACCTGTAGTGGAGGTTGATATAACAAGATTTATTTCTAAGCAGTTTTGGACCAATTCTATTGGTCTGTCCATCATGAATATTCAGGGGAACTAGAGCTTTTAACCTGTGCAGCAAAAGAGATAAATGTCTTTTCAACAAGTAAATATATATTAGAGGTGGCGATATGGCAAAAATACAGTACCGTGATACATCAAGAATGAGGTATATCAGGATATGACATCTCATCAATTGGAACTGTTAAGTGTAAACCCATAGAGCCTTAACCAACAGCATCCATTTATATGGGTGTGTCTAAACTATTAACTGGTATTGTATATGGTACATGTATACTGTATATCTTTATATACAGTATATGGCGCATCAAGTTCAACTGTACTGGAGTCAGCAACCAAGACTAATTTTGTGCACATTTCGAGGAGGGACTAATTATCACATTTGTTTTCACTCAAGAGAATTTCATACGCCCGAACAATTTATATAGCTCCATATGTCACATTTATGCCTGCAGTGTTTTGCCAAATAGATAATGTCCATAACTGTAGATAGTTTGACAATAAACCGATGGTAATTGACAGTATGCTTATGCCCTTATTATGCATTTATTTTCTATGGCAGGCTAAAGACACTCTAGCAGAAGATGTTCTCTTATGGGAAGATTTTTAGCCATGCAATAGGACAATACATATGCATTTTTTGCGCTGCTCTCAGTAACAAGCGCTTTTACCGCTCCTTTCCGTCTCCATTTCCTTTCTCACCTTGAACTTGAAACTTGGAATAACAACTTGACTCACTGACCCAGGAGCAGATAGCTTTTTCTGCACTAGGCTTTAGCTGAACCCCAGAGGACCATTTTTAGAGGACCATTGGTGTGCATGTTTAAAACAGCTTTCACAATTAGCCAAACAAACCAAACCCTTGAGGCAAACAGTTCAAGTGTGAAAATGTCATGTGATTTCCAAAGGGTGAATGCAGTTTCCTGAGTTCTTCTCCGACATCCAGTGCGAGCAGCAGTGGTTTTAATCAATGACTATATACGGAGGCACTTAAATGTGTAATTTGTAAGACTCCACCTTGCCATGAGCACGCTGGCCAGTGTTCAACCTCACTCACAAGATAACGCCTCACACAAGCCGTCCCCTGAGGTAACACCACTACACAATCAATTTACATATTGATATCACAATACTTTTTGTATGTCAGTGCATATCTTACCAAACATGTCCATATAATGTACAGCTTGTGCTGCAAAACGTTTGAACTTGGGGTATTGCATGTCCCAGGATGATGGTACAGCTCTACGCTGCCACCATAGAATCTGTTATCCTGACACTTGCAGACTTGCAGTGCATCAGATCTGCAGAGAAGACCACTGTAGTTAACCTGTTGGATACACAATTCATCACAAATGAGCATCAAGACAACCAGACTACACAGAACCTTCCTCCCACATGCCATCACACTCATGAACAGCTAAACACTACAATGCACATTACAATCCACACTCCTCTTATTTTTTTCTCATTGTCAAAAGAATATTTGCAGCTAGAAGGAAGTGTGGGATTGCAATGCTATTGGGAAGGTTACCAGTAACAATAAATGAAGATATTTATAAATGATGATGACAATATTTATTGAGCTACACATACAGAAGCAGTGTCTCTCAGTATGAAGTCAGGCCGCCATGTTTGCTGTTGCAATAAGCCACATGCCAGATGTGATAGGGGTGGAGGTGGGGTGACACCAGGCCTGTGACACATGTGACACATGACAACAAACCAATCTTCTTGGCACTGACAGCGGTGCCTCCACACATGGGCTCATTGGTTGTCACCACCAAGACAAAAGTGGGACTTGTCACTGAAGATGACCGCTGCCATTTTTAGTCACTCCATGACAGTCTGGCACGGCACCATTGCAGTCTTTGGCGATGTTGAAGTGTTATGGGCAGTCGTTGTAACAGTCTGCGTGCAAGTAGTCCTGCGTGGTGCAGCTGTCTGCCATTGGTGCTGGCACTAACAGGATGACTCATGGAGGGCATCACTACTCACTGAATGTCCGCAATCATAACCGTTGGGTCAGTCAAGTACAGCGATAAGGCCCGTCCTTGCTTACATCACATGGGCGGCCGAGCATAAAACTTTTGATGAATGAATCATTTGCATGTCTCACGATGTCAAACCCACTAAGTTTCATTCCTGTTGGTTGATTCCTTCTGGCTGCAGCTATTTGTGCAGCTATTCTTTTGATGATGAATGTATCTTGAATTACATAAACGCATATAAATCCATATTTATCAACAAATTCCTTGTATGTATGAACACACTTGGCCAACAAAGCTTGATTCTGGTTCTGAGAGTTATATAAGGAGTTAGCTCCAGGAGAAGAACCATGTGTATCAAATAAACAAACTTCAACCCTCTCTTTGAACCGCTTAGATACATATACACAGCACTGGTTCTGAGGCATCAGTGAGACGATGCTTAGCTAATAAAGATTTAACCTCATATAACATCATACCACATTCATTCTTTTCATCCACCATCGGTTCAACACATGTTCATCTAGGAATGATCAAAGGATGGCATGTCAGGCTTACTCACAGATCACTGATATTTTGGTTCACCATTTACCATTAGTTGGGCTCTACAGTTTCCCATGAATGTCAATTTGGGATTCTTAGTGCTTTTAGCTTAGTGATTCTTGCCTGCAGCACTCAGCTCAAATATTGCTTACCAAATCTGTTTTGAGAGTCTCAAGCAAACCTCTGGTGTGAAGTGTTCCCACATCATATGACGGTTTACTTTAAGAAAGGTGGTTTAGTGTTGTGGCACTGTGCCAAAGAAGAGTCAGGTGAGGCCAGTCAGTTGGAAAAAAGTCCTTGAGCTATGCAAGGCTCATCACCCCTCACCCACCCATTTGCTCACCCCCACCCCTCAAACCAGCAATTTTGCTGCTGCAGGGGTTTCAGAATGTCCATAGTCCTAGTCAACACAAAATGCAGTGCACTTTTTGGCCAAGTGCCTACCTATTCCTCTGTCGCGGCACCATCCCTGCCGCAGTGGCATCTCAACATAGCCCGCTCTGGGCACAGTGCCCTGCTCTAACCCTGGTGGGCTGCTGGACTGCAGCTCTGTGGGCGTTCGGTCCATTGGTTCAGTGGGGCAGAGAGACAAGAGCTCTGGGTCCTTCTCCTAAGTGCACTGGGACTTCTCACAGCTTACTGCACCAAGTGCGCTGCTACAGCAGCCATGGCACTCCTTCTTATCGCCTCCCACTGGCAAGGCTGTAAACTCATGCGAGCTGCCCCTTCTTTCTGTTTCGGCTCTGCTATTAGCTGCAGCCTCCACACCCAGCGCTTCCATCCTTACTGATGTCGAGCACAGCAAACGGTCTATATGCATCTTATATAGCTATGTGCCAGAACTGACCAAAGCTGGCCGTCTGATGTGCCTTTCCCGGTGTGTGTGAGCATGCCTGGTCCTAGCAGTGTAATTGATAACCCTGTGCCGATAAGTGTGGTGAGTCGTTTGCCAGTTATGCTGCACTTAACACAAAGCCTGCCATGGCAACTAAACTTTCTGGCCTGGCTTTGTTTTCATCAGCTTCTGTTCTTCATTGGGCACTTTTATGTTTGTTTGTTAACACTTTTAAGTAGTGCCATTCCTCCCCAGGCTGCTGGAGAGGGGGGCTGCTATCCCACTTCTGACACTCAACATAGAATTAAGTCAAGTCAGGTGAAGTCAGGACAAGAAATTGCTCTATACTGAACAGCAGGCAGATAACAACACATGGAAACAACAGTAGTCACCATTAGCCCCACACTCTCACCCCATGGTGAACATCCCCCAAACAAAACAACCCATCCCCGGATATGTACCCCTACACTAACTAATGAAATGATCCCCCTTTTAATAGGGGCACATGCCCCCATGAGGTAACGTGCCCCATGACAGTCACCAATACAACCAACAAATGCTGCCCCTGAACTGAAGCACATAAACCCAAGACCCACGGCCTGCCACTGAGGATTACAAACCAATACACAGTTAAAAAAACATCTAGCCTTTTTCTAGACCTACTAACAACTGTCTAAAAACCGTCTTAACACCCAACGGAGATGAAGACGTTTTGTTTGGTTAGAATTCAACAATACAAAAGACAGTTAAGCTTCTAAACTGTGACGTCCTTGCCTTGTTGACAGATTTTCAGTTTGTATGGTGTATGGTCAACAGATCATGTGATAATATGTGAGTTACAAGGTAAATAAGCTGCGTTCTCATGTTGGAGAGGACTAATCTTTCATATACACTTTAAAGCTGCGGACAAAAACGGTGGGCAGAGGCGATTACAAATGCAGATTCCAAAATGTTTAGGGGAAAAAGGAGCCGGTAGCCCCCACCGAAGCTCTTTCCTGAGTCGCTGTTTAGAAATTGCTCACAATGAACTTGAGAGACAATCATAAACGCATAAATATGCATGAGCCTACACCTCAGGACCAACCCGCCTCTCACCGGTGTATTAAATTACAGGAGTGATGGAGCTTAAAAGCTCATAATGGCAGTGGAACTCCTTTTAATGACCTTGCCGTTGTCCACTTGCTCTTCGCATCACTGACATGAGGAATGAGTGTCAATCTGCTGAAACACCATCTGAGTCCAACATAGCAAACCATTGAAAACGTTATTTGACACATCTTTGCCAAAAACAACAAAGGTTACTTGTTTCCATAGTCATGTTTCTCATGTAACCATTCTCCATAACAGGTAGGGAAATAAACTTACCACGACTGAAATGTACCTAATAGCATGTAATACCTCCACAAGCACAAATAACAGCTGTGACTGGTTTAGACATGGAGTGGACAAATTTCTGGATGTAGGCCACATCAATGTTCAGACACTCTTGTTTCAAAGAATTGCTGCTACTGCCACTGCTGGTAGACCGTACACTTCCATACACATGCAAATTCAGCTACTTCCCTCACACTATGGCCTTTGGCATGCCCAAATGCAATAACTCCTTTTAGCCAATCATTAACATCTACTTTGGACCCATTTTCCACACATGGAACGAGACATTCACTGCACTGTACCACCTCTTCTCAATCTATGAATCCCGTCACTCACACCCCAGAGGTATTTTTCGTGAGACATGGGAATGATTCAAGTTTCATGCTCGGCTGCCCATGTGACCTAAGCAAAGACAGGCCTTATCACTGTACCTGACTGACCCCACAGCCACCCAAATTTAACACCTTTGGCTACATGCACACGAACCGTTAGTATGACTGCCCTTAACACTACATCAATGTCGCCAAAGACTGCAATGGTCTGCCAGACTGTCATGGAGTGACTCAGAATGGCAGCGGGTCATCTTCAGTGACGAGTCCCAGTTTTGTCTTGGCGAAGACGACCAACGAATCACCGGGAAGGTAAACGGTTTGTCATCACACCTCACATATCCGGAAGGCATGCTGTCGCTCCACCCTACCACAAAATCTGCAGGAACTGTGTGAGAATATTCAAGCCGCATGGGAAGGATTATCCCCGGACAACATTAGGAACCTCTACAACTCCATGCCGAGGCATCTGGCATGTTGCAGTACCAAACATGGCGGCCCAACACCATACTGAGAGACACTACTTCTGTATGTGTAGCTCTATAAATATTGTCCATATCAGTCTAAATTTATCATCATTTATTGTTCCTTCCTTCCCAATAGCATTACAATCCCACACTTCCATCTTGGTGCAACTAGTCTTTTGATGATAAGTGTATATTGTAGTCTAGGAAGTACATGTAGCTATGAAACTGATATGATTTGCCTGTGCTTGAACCTGTTATGGATCTCAAGAAATCAGCTTATGCTTGGACATAAGTCACTGAAGCCCTTTATATTCAGAACAGTAACAAGTATTGCAACATTTTCAGTGTGTTCACTGTAATTGCCTTGTTGGATTCCTGCTCTCAACCCTAACTGTAATTGACAACAGTGTACCACTGCGGTATTCTGTACACAGTGCTTGAACTAAACGGTCCATGGGTTTTTGTGTTGACCAAGCACTACTCCACCTGATTCCGCTAATTAGTTTGCCTGCTTGTCTCGAGACTTAATCAGGCAAATCGAGTGTTTTTTCTGCTTCATGGCTGGGCAAAAACCTCTAGGACATGAACCATGCTTTGAATGAGTCTGCCATACACCATGCATAAGCATATGAGCGTAAAAGAAATCCACAATTTATGGAGGTCTATCGAGCCAATTTGGGCCAAGCATTGGCTTACAGGCCAACCGACCTGTGGGGTCTTCATTTGTAAGGCTATATGCAAAGTATATTTGGTTCCTGTCTTCTCGTTGTAGCCAGACGTTGGTCCTAAAATTAGCAGTGTTGCTAAGATTTGTGCCTATGGGGTAAACCCGGACTTAACGATGGGACGCAGCTGGCTCTTCCAAATTTCTCTCCAACTCAAGTCTTGCCTGGATTAGGACCAGAATAAACCCACATACAGGCATCCCCACTTCTGTTTGTTTATGCGCAAGGTCATTTCTATTTATCATTCCGTTTTTTTCCCTGAAAAGAGGGCCGTTGTGGTGTGGAGTGCATGTCTGACATAGAAGCTTGTAAATAGGGGAGAATAGCCTTGTTTGTGATAGTCAGTGCTGCCCTTAACCCAAAAGCATATATAATTGTCATGATAAAAGGCATAATGCAGTGTTTTATCTGTTAGACCAAATGCTAGTTATGACCATCAGATGATTCATGGCAACTCTGTCACTGCAAATATTTAAAGATGCATAAACATTCATTTACATGTAATTAAAGGACTGTCAGAATTCTGTTGCCATCCTGAGTTTCTGAGTCATCTTTCTAGATGTGCTATAATTGGTTTTCCCAGGCCTGGTTAGGTCGGCTCTTAATAGATTCAGATAAAGTCATGTTGCTAATACATAAGCAAGCATTAGAGGAACCAAGACTCAAAAGGGGAACACAACCTCCTCTGGTCCACACTGGATAGCAAAACAAGCACAAAAGCAAAATATAAAGTCTGAGAATTCATAATTATATGCAGTATTGAATAAAGAATAACAAATAACTGAGTCCTATGAGAGTAACAATTAGAAACAAACCTGAAAGTCTGAATAAAACTGTGTCACTGTTACCAGTGAAACCAGTGACCACTGTAAGGAGTTTATTATAGTAAAAACCTTGAACATCAATAATTGTTTATAGAAGCAAAAACAGGATCATCTGATGGGTCAGCGGGATGCAGGCAAAGCTTCCACACAACATAGGACAACATGAAGCTCCACAGTGGGTAAAGAAATGCAGGCAAGCGGTGGCACCCAGTCA
Source organism: Semaprochilodus insignis (assembly GCA_034552555.1). Lineage (NCBI taxonomy): Eukaryota > Metazoa > Chordata > Actinopteri > Characiformes > Prochilodontidae > Semaprochilodus > Semaprochilodus insignis. The sequence continues at coordinate 14,838,680 of CM067487.1, read as the reverse complement.
AGGCAGATAAAGCAACAGCAACAGACCACACAGGACAGGCAGTAGTTCAGCATTACTGTATATATATATATATATATATATATATATATATATATATATATATATATATATATATACATAGACAGAGAGAGATAGAGAAACCCCAAAACAGCCCATGATTTTTCTCTTTTCCTATGTAACCTTTATGAACCATTATTGACCAACTCTGTATCTACTCACTCACTCTTTTTCATTAAACCCCCTTTAACTGATACATCTGAAAGCATCTGTTTAGTCCACCCAGCGTTCCACTTATGGACTGTACTCAAATACCTTTTTCAAATATCTGTACTTTTGGATTTTTGTAAACTTGTAACTTTTGACTCCACTATATTTCTACAAAGGTTCTCGTTACTTATTACTTTGAAGCATAGCTTTAGAAATGTAGTGGACGAATTTTCATTTCTAAAATGTGGTCGGCCATATTGTGTTCATTACAAGAGAAAAAAAACAATCATAGTAAACTAAACCTACACTGTCAGTCAAGTGTGAGCTGGTTGTGTGACACTATGTGGCATATAAAGATCCATGTCTGCATTTGGAATGGTTCGTTCATTAACTCATTCGCTATTCACTAAAGAGAATTTAGTACATAGTAAACTGACATTTTTAACAAACATGTCTGTGAGTGTAGTGGTTGCAGTTTTTATACTCTGGTTGGTCAAATTACGCCTTTGGATTTTTGTCCACTTGTTGTATTGTGGTCAATGTTATGTCTTGATTGGTCTTCAAGCGAACTGGTTCAAACACTCATTAACACACTGTGTTGTCTGACTTGGTATATTGCTGTGATGCACAGAGGGCGGTCACAAGTGCTGCTGTTAGAACAGCACGTGAAGGTGTACAGGAACCAGTTAGTTTGGAAGCCAGTTGGGATGTAACAGCAGGTCCTGTGTGAATCTGCTGCTGATGTGTCCTAGTTGTCCTAAGTGAAAATGCCAAGTTAACGCTGCTGACTAATACAGTAGGTTGTTTCAGAGTTATTAGCTGTTGTAAATGTGGTGTGGCAGTAATACAACAGTCCACTGACATTAAAAGAAAATGTACTCTTTAATACTTAAGCATTTTTAACGCCAAGTTCACCAGTACTTTTACTTCCAATAGCCGCCGATAGAGATATCTGCTTAGACAGAAATGTACTAATATGGCAATCAATCAATCAATCAATCAATCAATCAGACTTTATTTTCACTTTGAAGTACATTAAACCTGACCCTCATTTTCAGTGAAGCTGAGCATTTACATCTTAAAGGGACTAAAAATGAAAATAAAATGGAATTGAATCTGGGTAAACTAAAATGAGGAAGACTACATAAACAATAAAATCAAATAAAAAAAAATAAGGCAAAAATAAATAACTCAAAAATAAAAAAAGGATTATAAACTATAAAACTATAAAAAAAACAAAAAAACTATAAAACTATAAAAAAATAAACAGTTATACATTTGTAATAAAATAAAATTAAATAATATTAAAAAAAAAAAACAGAAATAATACAATTAAATAAAGACTAAAATTAATAAAAAAGATAAAGGAAATGATAAACTCAGCAGAAGCAGTTACTTCTACTGAAGGCCATTTCTGCTACTGAACGCTGTCTCTAGAAACTAAAAGTTTAAAATTATTTAGTGACACCAGCGAGTCGAGTTCTAGAGACTCCTGCAGAGAATTCCAGCTTGCCGTTGCTTTAGAGCTAAAAGCAGATTTTCCCAGTTAAAATAACATATACTTACCTTTCTGAGCCACTGTCTTCTTATGTATGTCTCTAAGCTGTTAGGCCTGCTTATTTAAATAAATTCAGGGTGTATAGTGTATAACATTAATGCCTTTATCTTGAAACACCTTGTCCTGAACGTGAACATCCCCCTATTCTAGTTTTCTCACCTCTAGGATAGGTACCATTACCAGTCTGGGGTAATTCCTTTTAGACTATAGATGCCTGAAGGAAGCTGTGATGATGTCCGGATAATTTCATTTTACGGTTGCCTCCTCTGATTTACGTAACCGGACACCGAATGGCTTTAGACTGACTCATTTCACGTTTGCAAGTGTTCTGCTGCAAATCACACTTTGCTTTGTATTAAGCAGGCAAAATTAAACTGCTCTTTCACAGCTTTTTGTTGACGACAGTAGGCCTGACTGGCATTTCCATTCGCGTCTCCATGGGGAATGAAGGGGGATGCTTCAAGGCTTCTTTGCAGGACTGATAAAGTCCTCCGGGATTGGAGCACTGAGGGCCAGATGGTCTGGCGTTATACTTTTGTTATGCTGACACCCTCATACAGGGCGCAAACAGAAATAGATAACCCCGTGCCCGGCTTTCTTCCTGCAAAACTATGATGTGCAATGTCTTAACGTTCTGAGGCGTTAGGCAGCCCAAGGGCGATACTTTTAAGATTCGGATTCAGAGTCTGATCTAGAGTCAGAGCTTGTGCAGTTTGCCTGTTTCAATACAGATTCAGTCTTTGTGTATGCACCAACCTGATTTGGGGTGAGTGAGACCAGTTACATCTGCTTTATCCAACTGCTGTGCTGATAAATCAGAACCAGGACATACTGCTAGGGTGGCCAGACGTCCGGTTTTAGGCCAGACAGTCCGGTTTTTCAACGAATGCCTATTAGTCCTCTTTTCGGGATGAACTATTTAAAATGTCCATGTTATGTGTGCCATTGGCTCACATCTGTATCAAAAGACATGCCTTGCAATTCATTGGTTTACCGTGGTCATGTGATGTTGTGACTCGCCTACTGACCCTCTAAATGCTAGTCAACATTTGCTGTGCTTTGCATGCTGGTATACTGGCCATTCTGGGTGTTTAGCTAAACTACACCAGACCTGCATAGACCAGCACAGACCAGAACAGAATGCAGGCCCGTTAGCCTGTACTGTAGTGGGCAGAACCATTTGCCTGCTAACTGCATTAGTGTTAGCTTAGCTCAGCAGGCTAGCACTCAGAACAAGAACTTGTTCAATTTCAGTTTCTGTCACTCCAGCATCGGTCTCTCTCAGACAGGAGTTTGTTGTTTACTCTTGCAACAGCAGAGCATCAGTTAGTCTGAAGCAAGCCTGTACTCTGATGTTTGGATCTGTAGGCCATTAGCTAAGCTAGGAGAGATGTGTTAGAGCATTAACAATAGAACATGGAGCAGTATGGTTCCTTGATCAAGTTTGGATTAATATTATCTAAACTGGCTCCAGTGTATCTTCTGTTAGTCCAGATCAAGCCTATTGTGTAATGAGCAAAAGTAGCTAGGCTACCGCTAACCAGTTTCTCTATCATAATAAGCAGCACCATTTAACATTTAGCAGTTGTTGGTAGATTGATGATTTGCCACTTATAGAACAGTCACTAAATAACGTGCACTGCTTTAATTTATTTGGAGACTGGTTTTAGAATGTGTTGGCATAACACCATTGAAAACATAGAACCAACCCTGATAGCAAGAGGATAGTGGACCATTGTGGGCCCACTAACTGAAGGGGGTTGGTCCAGTGTCATTTTGCTTGTTTTTTTTCTCAGTGGCCTGCCGGCGGTTAAGCATGGCCACTTTTCATCATTCGTTTTCCAGTTTACTGATTCTTCCTTCATTTCTTACTTTCATTCTCTTTTGTAAATTAGTTTAGTTTAGTTGTTTGCAATATTTATCTTAGGCTGCATCTCAGTTGTGTACTACACACTAAAACTACACAGTATATACTCTGTACTAATCCTAATAGTATGAGTTCTACAGGCTAGTACACACAATATTAGGATAATACATCATTTCTTACTAACAAGAAGTTATGAAGTCATACCGAGCTGGACTCTCATAGGCTGCTTCGGTGGAGGTTTATTTAGAGAACACAAACAAATAAACATATTATTTACTAGAATACATTTATTTTTACAGGCTGTTCTGACAGATTTAGGTTGAATGGTTATACATCATTCCCAGTCCAACCACCAACGCAGTCACCGTCACATCATCGTCCACCATTTCTACTAAATTTTCCAGACATGAGAAGCTCCTCCCTTTATGCTTCCCTGGTGGTTCTAAGTGTACATTGTGGATTTTTGAGTATACTTAACATTCACACCTGTACTATATACTACATAATCAAACACTAGTTAGTATTAGGTGTGCAACTGGGACACACCCTTAGTTAAAAACTAGTTAGTTATTGTATGCCACAGTCAGCAGACCTATATACTGTATATGCTCACTGTGGGAATGACCAAATAACTAAAACAGCCCACTGAATGATTCTCTGACCCTGAGCACAGGTAGCTAGCTCTCTGTGCCAACAAATGTCCATGTGGAAATGACATTGGAATGCTTACTGTCTATGCTCAGACCCGTTCGACCCACCAATGGAAAAAGTCCCTTTATCCTGATCTGAAGCTGGAAAAACAGTCTGATATAGTGATGCTGCTCTTCCTGTTCAGTTTTGGTATATAAAGTCCAATTTACCCACCATGGAATTGTTTTAAGGGTGTAGACACAGGTTTTCTCTGGTCACAGTTTTCTCTCTCCTAATTAAAGAAATAGTCAGAGAATTCAATTAAAAGTGCTCAGTACAAGGATGCAGGGCTGAGTTGGCTTTCTGATAAATTTGGAGGAAACATTTTAAGCATGGGTAAAGAAACACAAGGAACTGCTTTCATAAGCATGGTATACCTCTGAGTTTCCTCTAGTGAAACAGGAATGTCCCTGAACATGCCTGCGAATGGGACTCGGTTCCCTTTTAGTCCCAGAGCCTGCAGCGTTTTTCATTAGAAACATTGTTGTGCAGCAGAAGTGAAGCTATTTTCAGCCTCACTTTTTCCCCAGTCGTGTGGAAACAGGAGACCGCATGTTGTGGAGGGTGCTTCCTGTTTAAAGTTACAGTACCTCATCTTAGGCATGCAGCATGTGGTCAGAATTCATCAAGCAATGAAATTTCATCTGCAACATCTGATCGAAAAGTTGAGCACTAGGATAGAATAGAGGCTCAAATGAAAATATATGAATTAAAGACTGAATGTCTGCATACTCCAATATTCATGAAAGGTGAATATGAAATAAAATCTTGCTTCCTTCTTATTCGTTTAGCTTACTCAGTAGGGGTCAGGATTCAGATTTGCTCACAGTAGGTCATACCATAGATTACAATAACAACAAAACAGATCCTTCTTTTTAATTAAAAAAAACGAGCCCCTTCTTAATCAACTCATTTTAGGTGAAGACTCTAGTGTCACTCTCTAGTGTCACTCTTGGTCCACCAATAGAAGGTCATTAATTAGTCTGACACTGATGTCTATTCAAATGATCATAAGTACAAAACACTGAAGGCAAATAATTTCCATTAGGTAGAACTGTAAAATAACTTTTTGCAAACAAGCAAACTTTCAGATTTATTTGCAACTTAGTTACGAGTTTAAGTTTAATAAAAACGTAAAAACTTTAAACAGGTTCACAAATGAGTTTTCCTTTACTATATTGCATCTGTAGGTCTCTGTTCATAAACATAAACTAGCCAAAACAAATTTATTATAAAAGTAAATAGTGTTTGTATAAATTTAGAAAAACACACTTGCCAGTCACAAATGCATGTGTACATATTTCTATATTGTGGTGTATTTACCCACAAAGTCGAACAATATGTTTTATCTATTCACTAATGCTTTGATGTGTGATTGTCAGTCAGTGTTTGCATTAACCCCATCCTGTTTTACCTACCTTCCTCCATTTGGTCCTTGATGTAGTCCAAGCCTGAAATGGATATTTCGATGGATGCTAAGAATCCATGAATAAGCTTGTTTCATTTTGACATGTTATGTTTTTAGAAAGTAAGATATTTGACTTTGAAGTGTAGTGTAGTTCAAGTTAAAAGTCGTCCAAAATTGAAATACTCCAGTAAAGATACACAAACAAACTACTTAAGTACAGTAACTGCTGAGCTGCTGGACAACCAGGTTTCGCCTTTTGCTCATCATCTTACAGAGGAATTTAACATTCCTAACCCTGTATTTCTAGATGACAATTTTGGCGTTCACAGAGTTGCAATTGTGACTGATTGGCATGATGCACATTCAGGAGCATTCTCACATCTGGAATGGCCCACAAAATCCCCAGATTTGAAAATCTGAGGGACTACCTGGAACAACCAGTAAAACGCCAGGGAAGGCATCCACCAAATCTGGACCAACTAATCAATTCTATGATGCAAGAGTGTCTGAACATTGATGTGGCCTACATCCAGAAACTTGTCCGGTCCATGCCAAATCCAGTCACAGCTGTTATTCGTGCTCGTGTAGGTATTACATGCTATTAGGTACGTTTCAGTCTAAGGGGACTCATTTTTTGTCCAGTGAGCTTATGATTATGATTATGGTGTCAGAGCAAGCCCAGTTCTGTTTAGTTTATGTTCCATAGCATTTACTTCATGCTACGACCTCAAATGTCTTGAGGTAAAATAGGGCCATACTTTAAAAACCGGCCTGCCAGACCAAATGTCAGCATTTATTTGTTCCAGCTGTAAGGCGTCATCTTGTAAAAGGGTGTTAAAAGCAGTGGGCAAAGCTGTAAAGCCAATAAATCTAGCCCTAAAATGGTCAACAGTGTTTGTGGAACTTATTAAAAAATATATGGCTTCAGGGGGTACACAAATCCCCAAACAACATGAAACTTAACACAATAATAACCGTTTAATAAACAGGAGTAAAACAGCACTCAAAAGAAAACAGGGCACTCACCCAGGAGAGAAACTTTGAGAAAGCATATTAGCTTGCAAACAGGTCTTGCAAGTGGTTTGGTCTGAGGTTTAGCGGGAGGCTGGTGGCACAGGTGTGACCACTGAAACAACACTGGTCATCTCTGCCCTATAACTAGCTGGAGCACCCCCTGGTGCACCCGATCACAGCCCTCCAGGCACTGATCCTATGGAAAAAGGATAATGGAGAGATAAGAGTGCACGGGACAAAAACACCCTATACCCCCAGAATCGCAACCTTACGACCTTTAGCCTTTTGTTACAGGAACTTTTATTTTGATGAGCAGGACTATGCACTTGGATCCTTGTATTCGAGATCCTAAAAGGTATAAATCAGTAAAGTATGCTTATTTTATCCTATTAAAGTTGTAAAAGACCTAAGAATTTGTATTTACCACCAGCCAAATGGGACAGGGCATTAAACAAGGGCCAAGTGTTGCTGTCATCCATCCAACTAGCCAGAGAGCCATTTTTCCCCTTTGTTTTCTGTAAGCTTTAAACTGATTTAAAGTTTCTTTTTTTTAAACAAGCTATGGACCAGTTACTCTGCGGCTTCAGTGATGAAGCTGGGGCAGTTTGGTGCCCTCTTATGTCCTCTACGGCTACCAGGCACCTACATGTCTCAGTGAATATGGTAGCTGAAGCTGCCAATGAACCTCCAAAACATCTGCCTGAGGGACAGCATTATAATGGTTTGTGGAATTGGGCAGTTTGCCTGCAGCAATGGATTGCCTGCTAGCTGGTTGCAACAGCGGGCTAGAGAGACCAGGCTAATGCAACGCAGTGCCCAGCCGTGTAAGGAGCCTGGGAAGGTGGTTTGGTGAGCATGTGGCCTGCACACATTAAAGAAAGGCACTGATGAGGAGGGCGCCAGTGTGTAGAGTTTGGAGTGTAGCTTGGTGCTGGATGGATATGCATGTGCAGAGAGGCCGGTAAGGCTACAGCAGTAGCTGCAGCTTGTGGACTCAGTGTGCCTAGAGGATGCTTTATGGAGGGCAGTGGAGATGGAGGCAATGTTAGGGGAGCATGCAGGCCGCAGTCTGGTTCAGGTTCAGTTATTTGACTTTATGTTAATCACAGTTCCGGCGCACACTTTGGGGATTTCACTATTTCCCTGATCTGCTCATTGCCAGACTTAATGGTTGTGGTTGAGGATGGAAATTGCCACATTGTGGCATTTATTGTTCCTGGTAACTTTTATCTTCCTTCCCAATAGCATTGAAATCCCACACTTCCTTCTGGGTCCACTTATTCTTTTGATAATGAGTGTATACTTTCTTTTTTTCTTGATGTTGAATTTTTTTATTTATTGTACCGTAATGGTCATTTTGACCATAATAGTGTTAAAGCATCAAAATGTTCAGCAGTTTTAATTAACCAAAGCTGAGCCTCTTGCCCCGTCTTTGCAGTACTTGCTTATTAACCTTGTATGTGTGTATATTATACGCTTTATTCAAATCTACGTGTCCAGAAAGATTTCCATTGTGTGAGAGTTGAATGCATCATGTTTGTTCATCTGTTCCCCTTTTAGCGTGTGCGTTCCTGCTTCTTTGTACATTAAAATCTAATCTGATATGTTGCCAAAGCCTCTGGGTCTGTCAGAATGAGTAATCCACAGCTGCCGTCTGATCTGCTATCATTTGTGCGTTTGGCATTTTGAGCTACGCATTCATGAGCCCGATCTTCATCACCTGACGAGGAGTGGAGGGGAGGAGAGAAGCAGTGTTGTCTAACAGCTGTACATGATGCATTACAGCCTGGAACATTTGCATTTAGTCAACCACTTTATTAGGAATGCCCACCTTGTAGCTCCTCTTTTCTGGTGTACAGTTACAGCCTTTAGCCAACCTGCTGCTATTAGCATTTTGTCATTACACTTCCTGAGTTACTGTACACCAAAACACTACATACAGTACACTAACACATTACACTTACTGAGTTACTGTACACCGAAACACTACTTGCAGTTCACTAACAAATTATACTTACTGAGTTACTGTACACCACACACACTACAGTACACTAACACATTGTACAGAGTCACTGTACAGCATTGCATTATGTGATGTCCATCCTCCAGCCCTTCATCAAGGCCCAGTCACTGACCACAGGGCCATTCTCGACTGGATGTTTTTGCGAATGGACCAACCTAGTGGTGCCACATATATGTGCAAAATCCCCAGGAACACTACAGTGCCTCTAGCACACACACACACACACACACACACACACACACACACACACACTACCTTGTCAGTGTCAGTGCGGTGCTGAGAGTTGTCCACTACTGAAACAATAATGTGGCATTGGAGTACAATAAGGACATGCAGCAAACATAGCACTTTAAATGAGAGCTCTTTTATTGAACACGGCAGCAATACAGAGCACCACCAGTGCTGGCTGAATAGCTGAGAAGGTCACCAATCACCACACATCTCTACGGTATGACGGTAGACATGTAAATCCATCCCAAACATCCCCACAGAGCACCACATCCTACTGCATTCGCATAGTATCCAAACAGCAGCCACTATACTGTAAAGTACAGTTCATAAGGCTACATGACATCTGCATAAGTTGGTCATGACAGCTGACATAATTCCTACATAAATGTTTATGAATGAATGCTTAAAAAGGATACTTTAGCTAACTTTGAACAAAATTGGCAGACGTAACCTTGATGTCTATTGTATAAGCGGTTACCACAGCTGCGGAACTTCCCAAGAGCTTGTGCACATGGCCACGCCTTCCATGCGTCCACAGCTTCGCGCTAGCAGTGGGGGTAAACTATGATAAGCTAGTAAACACATATATGTAAACACATAATTCATGTCACCTTGACATCAGCACACTGTGTTCAGCCTCACTCACAAGATAACACCTCACAACCTATTCAGGTGTGTCGTCCACAGAGGTAACACCATTTCATAATTGTTTAATACCTCCAGGAGCACGAATAACAGCTGTGATTGGATTTGCCATGGACTGGACGAGTGCATCACTCCTTTTAGCCAATCATTAACATCTGCTTTGGGCCCATTTTCCACACATGGAACGAGACATTCACTCCACTGTACCACTGCTTCTCAATCTATGAATCTATGAATATAATATATTATTATATTACATTATTATTTCGTATTTGTTGTTATATATATTTGTTGTAATACGTTTTCTGCTTTTCCCCTGATGCTGGTGATTAGTAACTTGTACTCAGCGTCTGTTTAGATTTAAAAATGAAATGAGATGTTAGTCTCTTGACTTTTGCACAGCACTGTACAGTATATATACAGCAGCTCTATATAAGGTAGGTCTACCTCCTGGAGTGGCCAGTGAGTGAAAGCACGAGGTAAGTGTTTCTAGTATAGTGGATTGTCAGTGTATAACCAATGCCAAAGAGGGACAGACAGAGAGAGATGCCAAAGCTCTTCTCTAAGCTTTGCTTCACTTCATTGTAATGGGTGTGAAACAAAACAAATGGCCTGTCTCCTGCATAATGTATGAGATATGACTCAATCCACCACAGAGAGCCGCACTCTCACTCCGAAAATGAATATGCAGTGTGTTGCCATAGATCTACATTTCATACCAATATCTGTCAGAGGAAATCAGCCCCCACCCCCAAAACTTTCTGAATATGGAGTATTACTTTATTTTATTGCATCAAAGTTTTGTAATATCTGCATAAGATTTGTTAGCCAACATGGAATTATGTCCTGACCTGACAGGGAAAGGATTTCAGTTGGACTTGTCTTCTTGTCTGATTCCCAAGAATGCCTGCACTAACTTATTGCCTGTGGCAAGGATTTCATGCTTTCTAGTAGCAGGGGCAATGCACAGTTCATCATAATCCAATTACCCCACACAGGATTCAGGGAATTTCTTGAAGAGATTAAATAAGGCTATTTATAGCGATAGTTATTCAATAGTCTATTCTCTGCGTGTTAGGGTGCATTAGCCACTAACAATGGCTGAGAGCTGCTTTCTTCTCTTAGAAAAAAAACACCGTGGTGCATCGGCCATGGCCCCATCAGGCTCGCAGGCCCCCCCTCAGGCCATTTTTCCTAATCTCTGATACAGGACACTGGAAAATAAGGGACCACTCTTCTTCTGCTCCATCATATTGTCTTGATTGTCTACCTGAATGTGTTTGCAGGCAATGTTTTTTTCCAGGAATCCAGAGAGAACTGCACATAGCTTCTGTGATTTGTTTCAAACTGAACAAGCACATGAGTACATTCATCTGTTTGATTTTGTCTTGGGTAATTTGTCAGCTGTTGCGTTCAGGTTCGCGCACCTACTTTTGAACTGTTAGGCACATTTCCAGCAAAAAAAAAAAAAACTAAAAAAGTTTGTTCCCAGCTGGGCTGGAACCAAAGAATAACAGCACAAACGCTCTCAGGTAATCTATACGCGCCGCCATTTTGGTTCTACTGTTTTCTACCGCTGTGCGGTAGCTGTTGACGTTCCTTGGTTCTATTAAAAACTGGTGCAAAGAACGGGCTGGTTCTATGAATAGCACCAAGGTTCCAAAAAGCCTGAACAGAGCCAGTTCTAGAACCAGGATTCTTTTGATCGAAAAGGGCTATGAGACACTTGATTTTCTGATTATAAAGTAACCATAGGCCTAGTGCCCCTGCTGGCTGCAGTTGAATGTGCAGGCCTGCCCATCCTCATGTGTTCCAGTAACAAAATAGCCATTCTATCTACAGTGTCTATCTTCCTTATGCTGGTCACACTTGGGAACAAGGGTGTAGGTTTTGTCACTACACTGGTGGGGACATAGGTAGGGTAGCATTACAGAAAAGAGGGAGTCCTCTGAAAGACTACACTTTCACCCAGGCTTGATGTATATGGACTGACAGCACTGATAACTTACCGTCGGCTCACTGATCAGCTCTCTCCTCTTCCATGTCTGGCAGTGCGTAAGGTATTTCCAGGTCATGATGTGATCCTTCATATAGCCCCATCCCTTTCAGCCAAACAAATGCTAGCATGCCTAAACCAGTATTATGAGAGACATAGCCTCTCTGAAGCACATCAGATTCATCTAAATCTAGCTTTAAACATGAGACGTTGTAAGTGGCGCAAGAGGGCATGTGCCAAAAATGACACAATCATGGCTCTGTTCCCATGCACTGGCCTCGTCACTTGGCTTGGGAATGAGGTGACAGACAGCCTTGGTTGGAAAAGACCGGCTGCAACACCTGCATCATGTCCTTTCATTACATTACATACTATTTAGTGTCAGAGCTTGGAATTAACTGAACCACCGGACTTTGACTCTTGTCTCTACTCTGCAAACCCTGGTTTCAGTTGTTGAGGATCTCCAAGCCTGGACAACATATGGCTCAGCTGTCAGTTTGAACCAGAATCCCAACTGCGCAGTTCATGAAGCTACCTTGCACTTTCAGGAAGACACCTCCCGATCCCCCACAGTGCTGGATAAATCTGTGCACTCGTTAAAGTGTATTGAATCAATCTGTCTTCCCTGAAGGTCTGTTTTTTCTGTTCTGTTTTCTTTCCCCCAGCCGCTGATTTATGTGCAACATCTTGTGACATGGAAACTAATACGAGGACTCAAAAGCAATTATCCTACTCCCCTGCTGTGGAACAGGCATGTCCGTTGACTGAGTGGAGATTTCCTTGGTTATTAGGGCGTTGGAGTGACAGGATTGCTTCATTTGTCTGAGTAGGGGCTAAATAACTGTTAGACATCTCGAATCAGCTGTGGCTGTGGATTTCAGCTGACAGTGGCTTACCAAGGCATTGAAAACTACAAAGCTCAGTTCCAAACAAAAAAAGTTGAGGCAGTCTGTGAAATGCTAATAAACACGGAAAGCTTTGCCTAGCGCATTTTGTCCTCTTTTCCACTGTAGAGCTGAACATTTCCAACAATGCTTACAAACCACGTACAGTCCAGTTTTCTTGACACAGTTAGCCACTCGTGCACAGGGCCACAGGACTGTCTGGTAGATGGAGTAATCATGTAGCTCATAGCTTCTATGTTTACGCTGGGTATTGTGCCACTGCGTCCTGCATTATTTTTAAACTGAAAGCAATCATATGCAGCCACATGTATTAAAAAGCTTGGGATGCTGTGCAAAATGTATGCATGCTGCATTATCCTGCTGGAATATCCCATCATTATGGAGGTACATCAAGTCCATGTAGGGCTGCAAATGGTCAACAAGCAGTGAAACGTAGTAGGCACCGGTCAATGATGTGTTTAGTTGGACCAGTGGACCCAACCCATGCCATCAGTCAATCAATATTTATTTTGTATAGCGCTTTTTACAACCTATGTTGTCTCAAAGCAGCTTTACAGACAAGCAGTTTATATAAAGGAAACGACAACACACCCCACACAAGAATGGAACCACCTCCAGCCTGAACAGTGCTTTGTTGACAACTGAGGTCCATGGGTTCACTGGGTCTGCACCACACACAAACCCTACCATCAGCCCAAAACAACTGATACTGTGACTCATCAGACCATGCCACATGTTGCCAGTTCTCTAGGGTCCTGTTTGCAACCTCACAAGCCCAGGTGAGGGGCTGTGTCCGTCATTGTTGTGTTAACAGAGGCACTCTGGTGGGTCTTCTGCTTCGATATCCTGTGGAAACTAAAGAATGCTGTACTGACCTGAGTGTGGGGTCTCCTGCAGTGAATGTAGATTTGATCTCCGTTTGCACGGACAATTCTAGCCAGCCATTTAGATGAGGCCAATCATTCTCTGAGTTTTTGAGCCATTTCTTGCCATTTGTCCTTATACACAGAGGAATTTGTCTTCCGCACTTAACCCATCCGTGAAGTGAACCACTTACATACATACACTCTAGTGAACACACACACTAGCGGCAGTGAGCACACTTGCCCGGAGCAGCAGGCAGCTCTATGCACGGCATCCAGGGAGTGATAGGGGGTTAGGCATCTTGCTCAAGGGCAACCCTCCGGTTACCAGGCCGGTTCCCTAACCTCCAGCCCACGACTGCCCCAATGCCCACGATACCGCCGTCACAATCATTAAGCACTGGTGCTGTGCACTGTGGGAGGTAATGCTTTCTATGACTTCTACACACTTGACATCGTGGATGGAGGAATGTTAAATGCCCACATAACTTCGCAATGGAATGTCCCATTTGTCTGTCACCCAGTATTATGCCTCGTTCAGACTCTGATAATTCACGTCACCTTGCCATGAGCACGCTGGCCAGTGTTCAACCTCACTCACAAGATAACACCTCACAATTATTGCAGGTGTGGGCGTTCCCAAGTGGCTATGTTAAAAACATGTTAGCAGACTGCTGTACATGAACATTGTTAATTGTCAGCAAAAGAAATCTCCATATGAATTTCACCAACAGATCCTGAATGATATGCCAACAGTAGTTTTTAAAGGGCATCTTCAAAAATGCTGTTGCAGACAGCAGGTCACTTTTTTAACCTCAACCTAAAATGTTTTAGAGGAACGAGTCCTTGACTTTTCTCTCTGGTGATAGCATGCCCCGGAACACTGACCCATGGTTCTTAGCACAGTGCTGGCTGAGCCATTTAATGACACCTGCTTCGACCCCTAAGACCCACCCACTACTCTTGCTCAAAGGCATGTTTAAATGTGCTCTCGTCTGTAATCAGGCCCAGCACCCCAGCCTACACGCTGTGCAGGTCTTGGTTTGTGGTGCCCTCACATGATTCGCTTACTGTTCCTCTCCTTGCTTGCTTGCTCGCCACTCATTCCATCCCACTTTCCTGCCCTCTCTCTTGTCATCAGCTCTGTGGTGCTCTGAAGCATTAATGATGTTCCAGGAAAAATGCCCACTGGGCTTTGTTTGTTCTTCTGCTTTCTTCTGTTCTCTCCCTCACTTGCCGGCTGAAGTAAAACGAAGAAATTCCAGAATTTGCATGTTATGTCCTACTTTATATCCCAATTCATTAGTCAAAAGGCAAATAAGATGTGTGTGTTTTACTGTATTTGCTGTTATTTAATAGGAAGTTGATTTATTATCCTTAGTCCAATGTCACAGAACGCATCTCGTAGCTGTGCCGGGTCTTAGTTCATGGCTTTCGTCAATTGAGTTTAGCTGTCCAGCTGTGCTCGGTTGGTGATTACGCTAATTGCATTGCTAAACAGGGAATGCAGGTGCGAGTGTTTATGCTGACGTTCCTAAGATAATCTAGGCTTTAGCGCTGGAAGTGGAAGCCAGGTTGCCAAATCTAAGTGTGTTTTTAATGAATTAAAATGTGTGATATTCCCGCTGTAGCACTTGCACCATCGCAGTAGTTCATAACGCATCATGGGGATTGTAAGTCGGCCTGGCACTGGTTCCTCTTTGGCTTAGTTCCATCACTTGGACTTTAGCAACGTTGCCAAGCACCATTACAACGTTCAAGGCTCAGACTAACACTCCTGTTCAGAATGCGTTATTTCATCTCGCAGGCCGTGGTGTCACATCACTGCAAGCGAGTGTCGGCACGTCGTTTAGATTTATGAGGTGATTTTGCAGAAGGCTACTGATGCGTGATGTTCACCATTCCCTTGAGGACGTTAATTAGCACTGTAAATATTCTAACAAGATGCACTAATAATGTTACACTATTTTATGTGCGCTTTCCCACTTTAATCCCATTTAAATTTCACAGTGTTCTGCTTAAGACTAATAAGATGCTTAGGGCATGATTCATTTTCATTGTGATATATAGTCTCATTATGGGTGGATACTGAGTCAAACGCAGGCTTTTAGGTGAATCTCTAACCCTGTGTTCAGATTTCCTATTGGTGTACAGGATTTGTTTAGCAACAAGCAGCAAGCAATACAGCGTCAAGCGACAAATCGAGTTGAGATATTCTCAACTTTATGCAAATGAATTATGACACATTATGACTCGTTTCTGGCATTTATGGCATGAACTGAAGGTTTAAGTCTGACCCCGCATTGACGCTAGCCAGAGTGACAAGTGACCAGTCATTTCCTATAGGAATACGATTTGTAGCCACAATCTAGCAACACAGCGACAAATCGAGTTTTTTTGCTTTATGTAAATGAATTATGACACAGTGAAGCAACATTGTAAACGGCTGGCCCTGATGACGTTGATTTTTCTTGCTTGCACCGTAGGGTAGACTCAGGAGACAGGCCGAAGATTTTGAGTAGTTTATTTCAAGGCGATTGCAGTTGACTCATAGCTCTGTCCTGTCCAAAGACAGTATCTGGTCCCCGGGTTTTTATAGATCGTTTCACCACCCCCTTAATGTGCAAAGAGGGTGTATTCTTATATGGTTTTACCAGATGGTCAACTCTCCCCCAAAAGGTGTTTGACCTATAACCTGTAGAACCCTGATTACAACATTTTCCATGGGTCCAGTTCTCAGCAGTGTGGTGGTAAACATAGAGGAGAGGCTCATAACCGCTGTTTCTTCTTTCTTCTTCTTTTATGCGATGCGTCTTTGTACATATACATCTGAAGAGAAATGAAGCATGGAAGAAAGTAGCAGATATTGTTGGTCTCTCTGGTGAGTTAAGTCCATTGATAGCTAGTTAGGTTAGCCAGCATGCTAATAAAGCTAGTAACAAATGTAAGCCTTTACAATAATCCACCCCATGCAGCTTGAATATTCTCACACAGTTCCTGCAGATTTTGTGGTAGGGGTGGAGGTGGAGTGACACCAGACCTTCTGGACGTGTGATGCATGACAACAAAAGATGTTGGTTGATGATGAGTGTGGTTTAGTGCTTGCAGTGCTAGTGGAATTTGTGTGTACAGTTAAACACTGATCGAGCAGGTCCACTATAAGAGGTGATTGAACTATACCATTAAAGAAAGGAGCTGTTGGCCAGTCTGCTTTTTCTTTCCGTTCATGTTATGCACGGAAGGCAAAAAGCAGACTGGCCAACAGCTCCTTTCTTCTAATTGATCTAAGAAGGCTTAAAGGGCTCTTAATTATTGGCAACACAGATTCATCAGCATAACATTGTGTTTTATGTAATTTGAGCATGTTGTTTTATAGATTACTCAACTCTGTGTTGTAATGTGTTTGTATGATTTTTTTGGTTTGCCTGAAATGGACTGTTCTCTTTTAATAACATCAACCTGCCCAAGGACTGCAGATGAAAATTAGGCAGTTGGCTAAATCTGGCACATTCAAGTTATGGAAAAATGACGTAGATTAATGTGCATTGCCCCAGTTAATTCAAAAAAGTCAAGTTAATGCTAGTATGAATATTATACACATTTCTCAAACACATTCCTGGATCATACCTTGCTTAGAGGCCTTCTAGTGTGTGTTTTTTTTTCAGAGGCAGGTAAGGAGGTGATGTGACAGTAGGAACAAAATGGAGCTAGATAGAGAAGGAGTGAATGGGAAATGTCATCACATCACAAAGTTCTGATTCATTTAAGTGGAGCCAGAATGTGAAGGGCTTATCATTTTCCACTGAAAATGCTGTCTGTTCATAATGGAGCAAGGAAATCATCTAGGCCCATTTCTGTGCTGCTGCTCAGAACAAGCGCAGAAGCTCCGTCAACGGAAACCCGGTCACTGATAATGGGGTTGAGGTGTAGCCCAGCAGACCAGTGCTGAAAAAGACACCCAGTGAAACGAACTAAACATTATAGGTGTCTTCGTTTGCTGAGGTCCTGTAATAGGAATTTATATCACAAGGATCTTAAATATATAAGCTCACCAGCCAAAACATGAGTCACTTGTGGCCTCCATGAGCATGAATAACAGCTGTGATTGGATTTGGCATGGACTGGAAACATTTCTGGAAGTAAGCCACATCAATGTTTAGACACTCTTACACCAAAGAATTGGTCAGTTGGTCCAGACTTCCCTGGTCTTCCCTGTTTTTTCCAGGATTTGAATTTTGCAGGCCAGTCCAGATGTGTGAATGCTCCTGAATATTCATCATGCCAAACAGTCACATTTGCAGCTCTGTGAATGTGAGAATTGTCATCTTGGAATACAGGGATAGGAATGCTATGTTCCTTGGTAAGATGATGAGCAAAAGGTAAAACCTATATATACAGTATTATAACGCATTATGTCACTTTGTGCTATGAAGCTTTATACTGTGGTGTTGTAACAGTTTATGTGAATGGTTATGATCATTTATGTACAGCTACAAAGACTTATGTCAAGTGTTATAAAGCATTATGAATGCACTTATAATGCATTACAGACAGAAGAGTTATGTTGGTCATAAACAAATGTTTTCTTTTATTAATACTCCAGTGTAAGCCATTTGAGAGTGCTCTGCTATGCTGCTTAAGTCATGAACCTGTGATAGGAGAGGACAGCTGTTCGAGTGTGCTACAATACATTCACCAACAAGTTTTCCAAGATATGGTTGTCAAAAGCAAGTTGTTGCAGGCATTATCAACTCTGCAGGACTCCCAGCCATGCTGCAATGAGATTGAGAACAAAGCTGTTGCTCAACAGAATGTGTGAGGTGACCTCAGCCGTGAGATATCATGCTGTTTTGGTTGCTGACTGGATAGAAATGACGTCTTCAGAACAGAAGCCCATGATTTTGGCTCAAAAATGTGGCTGCATATCAACACTGTCTAGGGTGTATATGAAACAGGCTGACTTGCAGTGCTAGTAATTATCATTATGTTGTAATCTGAATGCACAAATGGCTTGTGGGATATGATCCGAAGAGCATTTATGCCTATAGGCAGGGATGGTTTGATCTGTGCTTTGCCATTCGTCTTTGTACACGCTTAGCCTTTTTCTTAAATCCTGAAAAAAGCCATGGTGAACTCCAAAAGCTTCCTTTCCTTCATGTCCCACCCTTCCCTGATGTGCGTCTCGTAATGATCCTCAAAAAAATGTCAGGATAGCCAGACATAACCGGACTCAGGAGACTGTTTTAGATGGACAGCTGATGTTATTCCTATCTGCACGGCTTGGAAGCACAGCCTAGTTGATCACGTGATTACTTCATACGGCCAAGCATCCTCATCCGCTATGCAGAAAAATAGATGTGTGCTGCCTTCTTATCTCTGTAATCCTGACAGCACCATGTCCCCTTCCTGAGAGACGGAGTGCGGAAGAGATAGCACACTCCAAAGAGAGATTGCTGAGAGATTACGGGCACCGGCTCCGACTCCAGCCTCAAAGGTTCTGTCTGGAAAAGCAACAACATCGCAGGGGATTCAAAAATGGCAGGGGATTCAAAAAAGGGTGTTTTGGTGTCCATGTGTTTAGATTTCCTTTGATTTTTTTCTCGCTGCTACTAGAAGATCAGTGTAGATGATGGGTTTAAAGAATGCGGATGTGCATGGAATGCACAAAGATTTCAGCCCCTCGGAATGAAGCTGAGGTCATTTATGGTCTGTTTGCTGAAACCACTTTGCTAAAACTGCTTTCATGTTCCAGATACAGTAACACGAAAGCGTATTTACTCAATTTTGCACTTAACCCAGATGTGGTTGATTGGTGACATGTTTGCAGTCCACATGTTGCTTCTTTATAGGCTAACATTGCTAAAACACACTGTCGTTGCTAACTAAACATCAGAGGCTATGTTCCTGACTTGTCCACCAATCAGAGACTGCGTTCCTGACTTGTCGACCAATCAGAGGCTGTGTTCCTGACTTGACGACCAATCAGAGGCTGTGTTCCTGACTTGTCAACCAATCTGAGGCTGTGTTCCTGACTTGTCAACCAATCAGAGGCTGTGTTCCTGACTTGTCGACCAATCTAAAGCTGTGCTCTTGACTTCTGGAAATCCAATCAGATTATTAAATTCATGCAAACGCAAATGCTCATTGATGATGAGCGCACCATCGACCCCTAGAAAGTAGATAAATACTCTGTGGTCAATGTTATGTGGTCAGTAAGTGACCAATGATTAAGGGAGAACTGGCTGGCTTGACAAATTATGTTTAAAAAAAACAGATGGGCTGCAAGATAGGTCTGTAACTGTGCACCTGTATAGAGCACGTAATGTGGGTGGTAAATGCAGGTAAAGGCAAAGGGGAATGCATACAGCAGCAGCTCTGGTGATCACATGGTTTGGATTTAATGATAATTAACAAACAAATCCTGCTGGTTACAGAGGAAACCACATGAATAATCCCCTTACCAACCTGATAAGTATCTTCTCTGCCTCTGCCTTTGATGTGAAATGCTTTCTTTTCCGTTGCTCAGCATTCACACTCTGTCTTTTGGAGAACAGCGGCATAATCCCTTTGTTTGACAAGCAAGTCCTACAATCCAAATCCCAACCACAAAAGCCAGACGAGGCATATTTATATAGAACTTTATTTTTATGCACTAGTACAACTTCAAATCCCCTGTGCTTGTATCTAAAGACATTTCAGATGACGTGGCTTTGTCTCGTATACATCACAATATACAGTACATCTGTGGCAGAACGGTAGCAGATGCAGTCCACACATTGTGCTTATTTTTCTTGTGTTTTCTTTTTTATTTCTTTATTTCTTTGTTTTTTTGGTTATTTTTTATTTCGGTATTTTCATTTCAACATCGTCACAAATCAAAGTATCTGCAGTATTCATAAGTCAACATGCGCACAACATGTTCTAGACCTTGCCGAAAAAAAAAACAAAAAAACAGCACGTTTAGAGTCAGTTAGTTTGTTGTTGTTGTGATTTGTATCTTCTTCATTGATTTCTGTAATGATTCTTTTCTATGTCTTATGGAACAACGCTACAGGGGGCCTGTACTCTTTTATAATCGGTTCATCATAAAAAGAGCATCAGCTTAAGATAACAAAGTGTACGTACATGATAACGCTGTAGATTTATGCCTGTATAGTTTCAAGTTCAGCTGCGACCCAAGGGACCTGAATAAAGTACAAAGGCTATTCAAACTCAATATGCTGCAGGGTCAAAAGGGAAAAAGCAAACAAGAAACAGTGGTTTACATGGTTTTGTATGTTTTTATTTCTTTTTTTTTTAAACTACACTGCAAAAAACTTGGCAAGTAAAATGATCCTATATCTACTTGATATATTTAAAATTCTTATTTTGAGATTGTTGAAAGCTCATTTTAAAATTTCTTAACCTACTTCCAGATTTAGCTCATTTTAAGTGATTTAGCTCTTTTTAAGTGATTTTAGTAAGCCAAATTTTCTCACTACATTTGCAGATTATTTTGGCTTGTTTCCAGCATGTTTCTTAAAATAAGTAAAATTATTTTCCTAAGTAATCTGACTTACAATCTAAACTTGACTTAAAATGCTTAAAACAAGTTCATAATATTAAAATTAGCTAAAAGTCTTAAAATGAGATATATTTTCAGATATATCAACTAGATATATGAACTTTTAACTTTCCAATATGTCATTTTTTGCAGTGTAATCTTTGGAGATTATCAGGTCTTGTTACTTTAGGTTTGCACTAGTATTACAAACGCAACAACCCTTTTAAATCCTGAAAAACAGGCAGAATTACCATTCATACCTTTTTCATACCAATTTTTACAAAACTGTGAAACACTCATACCATTCCTAACATCTGTGTGATGAATGCACCTTACAATATAACTCTTGGTTGACTTCATTCTTGTATATGTTAGAAGAATATTTACAGAGGTTGTAGAACGCATACCATACACACCATACCATAGTTAATCTGTTACAATGTGCAAAAAGTTTTCTGAGGTCTTGTATGAATGGAACATGAATATTCAACATTAAAATAAAGGGCTTCATAACCAGTTTCTTTCATTCTTAACCAACATATGAAAGCTTCAAGGCCGATAAGGTGATGTTAGCACAGTCGTATGCAAAACTTTGGCCACACTTCTGCATGTTTTAATGAACAACTGCAATTGAATTAGCATATTTGGAGGGACAATAATACATAAAATGCAAATAAGCTCACTGGACAAAAATGAGTCACCTTGTGTGTTTGAGGTGCTAGTCATTTCAGGCTCCTGCAGATGGCGTTGCACGAAGAGGTGGTACAGTGAAGTGAATGTCTCGTTCCATGTGTGGAAAATGGGTCCAAAGCAGATGTTAATGATTGGCTAAAAGGAGTGATTGCATTTGGGCGTGCCAAAGACCATAGTGTGAAGGAAGTAGCTGAATTTGCAGGTGTATGGAAAAATATTGTCGTTGTCCAATGAAAAACATGTATCTCCATTTTTGTTGATGTTTACTTTTATGTATCATTTGAACACAGCAGCTGCTGTTTACACTGTGTGGAAATTTCATGATGAATGGACAGAACTGGTCCAAAATTGCTTGGAAAAAAGTCTGGTTCCATTGACTTACATTCAAATTAAATTAGGTTTTTGCCCTCTCCTGTAAAGTTACCATTATGGAGATACTTGTTTTTCTTTGGACAGCGATGATATGGTCATGCGGGTCTAACAGCAGTGGCACAAACCCCAGTCTACAGGGAATTCTCCTCAGAGTTGTGCCAGGGAAGGCATCCACCAAATCTGGCCCAACTGCACAATTCTATGATGCAAGAGTATCTGAACATTGATGTGGCCTACATCCAGAAACCTTGTCCAGTCCATGACAAATCCAGTCACAGCTGTTATTGGTGCTAATGGTGGAGATATTACATGGTATTAGATACGTTTAAGTCACAGGGGACTCATTTTTTGTCTGGTGAGCTAAATAGAAATTGAGCACTAAAATTTATATTTTATATGTTCGCTGTAGAGAGTGGGATGACTTAAGGTGTGGGGGGCGACTTGCCTGTCTCCCATGACAAAAGTTTCACAATCCAGCCACCATTAAAAAAGGGAGGTCCGGTCTTTTAGACCCAGGTGGAATCTATACTACCACCACACGTTGGAGGCATGGTCCTGTCTCTCTTAGCAAACCATGAAAATGTTGCATTTGCGTGCGGGTGGTCAAACTTTTACATACGACTGTGAGGTGAGACTGCAGAAGTCCTTTCGCTTCCTGTTTGCTTTCATATATGAAAGCTTTAGCTCGAGTTCTGCCAGGAAGACGCCAATGCTACGTCGCTCACTCATTTATTACTCTGGCCAATCACAGTCCGCCACCTGTTTAAAAAAGATCCAGCTTAAGTTCCTGTTCTGCTGCTTTCAGGTGCTGATGTTTCAACGTTCTCCTCTTCCCCTACCACCACCAGTTTGGTCCCAGTCCTGTTGTCCAAGGAGTAGGCACCACCCCTGCTGTCCATATCCAGTAGGATCTGAACACTGGGCCGAGAATGAGCCCAAAGACTCCAATGACTACGCCAAAGACGCTTTATTTCTTAAGGATTATTATCCTTCAAGGACTAAAATACCACTTCTGAGTCTTTCTGGCAGAACTGTGAGTTCATCCAGACTGTGCAGCACATAAACCCAGTGCACATCAAGATTCTGAGTTTTTGGGATTTTCTTAGTTTTATTTTTTTTGCTGTTTGCCTACACAGTACACTGAGAGCAGTAGTATTAACTTCTGAGTCATGACAAAGATGAAACGACGTGCTCTCCATAGTTATACCAGGCACGGAATTAGAGCTGAATGATCCCGGACTAATTCAGTGTGCTGACACAGACTGTGCAGCGGGATTAGGAAGTGTGCATTGCTAATCTACACAGCCGCTGCTCAGACTGTTAGGTGACGGGAAAGAACACGGTGCTGTACACAGTAGGATTTTTATAGATGTGTCTGCGTAAGCGGACTCTCAGTCTGGAAAAAAAATAACCTCATGATGAAACAGGTACATAAAAATATCATCTGTATCTCTGAGGGTCATGTGTCAAGTATTCAGGGGTCGCATAAATTAGTTTAATGAGGAATTCAGCCCGTTTCTGCATATTTCTGCATAATTAAATCACTAAGATATAAACAGACTCATTTAGAGTGGTTAGATGTGAAAAGCTCCGTTCTAGAAAAACCTATTGTGTTGATAGGAGCTCCACACATAGGTGTCTGAGCTTTAATGACCCTATAACCCCCATCAACCTTTTGCATTAACCCATATTAGAATGGCGATGTGATTGGTTAGTGTATGAGACCAAATCAGCTAATATTAAAAGCTTGTGTTTTGTATCCTTAAGGTCTATTATAAACCCATTTAGCAGTTCTAATGTTGTGAGAACATGTTCTATATTACATGTCGTCACTGTCCAAAGAAATATGTATCACAATTTTTGTTGATTTTTACTTTTATGCATCATCTAAACACAGCAGCTGCTGTTTACACTGTGGGAAAATTTCACAATGAACAGACCAAAAGAAATGGCCTAAAATTGCTTGGAAAGACGTCTGGTTCCATAGACTTACATTAAAATTTAATGAGGTTTTGGCCCTCTCCTGTAAAGCTGCCATTTTGGAGATGACAGCAACGATAGAACCCATCTTGACCCCATTTCTTTAACAAAATGAAATTGATGTTGAGACATATGTAAACAGTACTTTGGCCTTTAAATAGTTACAGAAGATGCCATGTGGCCTCTTTGTCACAGTAAGACTGATCTTTCATACTGTTATATCTGATCCCTGTTGATCATTTCCCTTTAAGGGAAACGGTTTCGGTCTCTTATGGGTTAAAAAGCAAAGCTATGCTTTACTCATGTAAATTATGTAAAGTACAGGCCATCAAACAACACCATATTGTTTATGATTGGCTCAAATGGTTATTATTATATACTGTAGAGTTTGTTGCCTGATAAAGAGTTTTGATCCGAGAAGTGTTTTTTTTTTTCAGATTTACTGCTATTTTTAAAATTAATATTACATATAAAAACTCAGCAAACATGTGTGTATCACTGGTGGTTTGGGATACTACATAAAATAGCTGTTTTTCATGCATGTGGTTCCCATCACCTCCTCTCTACAACGCACTACAGTAGTATACCATACAATGCATCAGAACCACTCTGAATGACTGTGTTAAAGGTGCAGTCTGTAAGACTGTGTTAAAGGTGCAGTCTGTAAGATTTTTATCTTAAAATATTCCGTGGTTAACTAAAATGATCAACAGAATGTGAAGAGGGAGGAGGTGGGATGGTGCATTTCCTTGTTCTACATACAGTATGTCATACAGTACGTCACCCCCTATATGTTGTTAGGAGTATGAACTTGAGAGGTTGCAACATCTTACAAACTGCTCCTATAACACCTCAACCACTGAATCATGCAGAAAAATGAGGACAAAAAGCTAAATTTCCCCTTTAAGCTAACCATAAGATGTCAGTGACCTCTGAACATCAATACAAAATCATCTCCCCTTGGCCCTTTTAAGATATTCATAAAATCTCTCTATATATAATAATTTCAGGTCAAATAAATGTAGGTCCATCTTTATAGTCACTTTAAATGTACCCCGTAGGGATTTTAATATATTGCACATATGTAAAACATTTTCTTTCGTCTAGTGTTTTTTTAAATTACCTTTTAACACTTTTTAATATATGTTTTATATATATATATATATATATATTTGCCTACAGTCATTTTAAATCAAATCGTCTGGGGAGAAAATATAGCCATTTAAAACAATGCAATCATAACTGGCACCGATGATGATGATGATGATGATGATGTCTAACACTAAATGGTTTACCGTATCCTTTGCACTCCTGACCTGTCTAGGTGCACGGCATTTCGACAACCAAGGAAGTTTCTGTGTACATAGGTAATGAACCTCAAGCACTACTTCAGGGCTTTTGGTTGTAGTGTTTGTGCTTCCAGGTGCATTTGTGCTCTCGCATTGCCGATGGCTTCCAAGTTCCAGGTTGATTTGGATGCATCTTCCTCACTGTTTTTTTCCTTTTCTTTTCTTTTTAAAACACATTAAGGTTTTTTTTATCCAGTCAGTCAGCCTTCGATATGATTCTCATCCTCTCTTATTAGGGTTTACACAGAGCCATGTAGAGAGAGAGCTGCATCAACAGAAGTTCAAAATGCTTGATGGTCACATGAGTCGACTTCAGATAGTTCCAGGAAGTTATTTGCAGGCAATCTGAATGCATAAACTTCAATATGATTATCTATATAGTATAGTATTTTAGTGATCCTCTTTAAGC
This sequence comes from Semaprochilodus insignis, assembly GCA_034552555.1. Classification (NCBI taxonomy): domain Eukaryota; kingdom Metazoa; phylum Chordata; class Actinopteri; order Characiformes; family Prochilodontidae; genus Semaprochilodus; species Semaprochilodus insignis. Next base: position 14,812,927 of record CM067487.1, on the reverse strand, counting down.
CTAGTTTGGTTTCTCTTCAAGCCTAGTATAATTAATTTCATGATTCAGTTCAAATTTGCTGGCCTATTAAGGCAGAACCTCGGGTATTCAGATATCCGTTCGTTGGGTGGGTATTCGTGTTCATTTCATGATTGGGATATTTCTGCAAAATACACTCCACCGTGCTCACTCACACCGGAACTCTTCAGTTCAGGTTGGTGGCGGTAAGAGAAATACACAATAACAATCACAGAACCTGTAAACCTGTTCACAGTCGCTTCCTTATTTATTCAGCACCTCTGTGGGTTAAAAAGGGTTCAGTTCTTTCACTCCAGTACGCTTGATAACACGTCCAGGTCCATACCTCTACTGAGGTTCAATTGTTCACCATGCTGCAGTTCTGTGTTCATTGTAGTTTAAATCAAGTGCAGAAAACTACTCAGGGTTATCATCGTAGCTCTTTCTCTGAGGAAGCGACTGAAGCTGATAAGCTGAGTTACAATTCTTACACCAATGAAGAAAAATGAAGTTTGGTGGCAGTGGGCTCTAATGTTAGCTATGGCAAGTGAACCTAGCTAATATTAATAATAGCTGCCACTGCTAAACGCCAAACTGGGCCTTTGTGGAGACCCTTGACTAGACTGTATGTTTTATACGACTGTATGTTTATACGGTTTTTCTTGTTTTATGTTCATGTTCCAGTTGTTAGCTGGTTTATGTGCTGTCCAGCTTAAGTAAATATAACCATCGTTAACTGTGTGATAGCTATATAGCTAACTATCCTCATCAACCTCATCTGACTGACAAGCCTAAAACCCTAAAAACCCACAGACTATATTGAGTATCTGCAAAGGGGCAGTTTGGCTTTGCCAGTAGGGACTAACGTTAGCTATGTTAGCTAGTTTTGCTAACATTAGAGACCTGTGGCACCAAACTTTGTTTTTCTTCATTGGTGTAAGAACTGTAACTCATTACAAGGAAAGAGCTAGAATGATAACTGAGTAGTTTTTCAGATTCAGATCTATTCAAGTAAGTGTGGTAGCCAGTGCGGTAGAGACGAAGACCTGTACGTGAGAGTCGCTATACCACTTAACCAACTTCCCTCTCCTATTGCCATCAATCCAAAATCAGCTGAGCTGAAACACAATATAGAAAGGTAATAGTCAAATGAACCATAAAGCCTTCATTCAATCCAAGTTTACCCTGAAAGCCAGAACCTGATAGGGAACCAGCGTTGGCCCACTATCGGCAAAGCTGGTGGTCCACTGGTGATTTCTAGTTGCCCCTTTGTTGGGTAAGCAGCATATTAGACAAAATGCCACTTTCATTGCTTGTTTTCAAGGAGGAGTCCAACTTACTGATTTTTCATTCATCTCTAACTGTTGTTATTCTATAAATAAGCTAAGTAAATCATTTTTAGTCATCAACACCATTTTCAACTAAATCACTGCAAATCAGCCCTATTTCGGAGGAAAGAATTGTACTGTCAGTGGAAAACAAGCAATAAAAAGTGCTATTTTGTCTAAGACACCGTTTAACCACTGACGGAGCGCCCAAAAAACACTGAGCAAAACACTAGTGGACCTCCAACTTTGCTGTTAGTGGGCCAGCAGTGATCCACCATCCGCCATCAGGGATATTCAGGTGCCAATAATATCTTCCGTATTATTATGTAAGATTAGTTCGTACTCCAAAGTGGATCTCCTCATTTCACCCTACAATCACATGCCCCAATATAATATTTATATATCTACTATTTAACTCTCCTTGCAAATATCACATTTAAAAGACTGTTTCTCTCCACGACGTTGAAAGAAATGACAACAAGAATATCGAATTCACAATAATGATGCTATTTCCAGCTTTTGTTATCTGTTACTGTTCCCGAAATCTACCAGTTTAGTGGGGGATAATCCACTAACATGCTTTAATGCACATGTTAATTTGATTCAGATGTGCTGATAACATACAGTCTGAGTATTTAAACGTATAAGAGTGCACCACAAACGGTCTATTCTGCTGCACCTCTACTGCACTGCTATTATTCGCTGCTAATTTCCAGGAACTATTGAGAGGTTCCACGATTCGCCATTACTGGTCCATTGGAGAGAACGGAGATGATGCACCTCTCTCTCTACATGGCTCTGGGTTTACAGTACCTTTCACTGGTAGGCAATATGTGCAGATAAGACATAATACAGTTTTTTGTATTCTACACTTATTTACAGGTGATTTATAGAGATATTATTTTACAATATTCACAAGCTGCAATGCTTTTTGGGAGATAGTTGGAATACGCTGATGGTACAAAGGATTATGCAGTTATGTCAGAACCAGTCACAAACCACTTTATAATCACATGATCGCGTCCAAGGCTGATGTTCCTCAAGGAGCCCATGCAGTATGACTGTGCACTGCAAAAATGATATCTTAGCAAGTAAAATATATAGGCGATATATCATAAAATCCTTATTTTGATATTTTTGTAGCCTAAGATTAGCCTTTATTTATTTAGCTTTATTTGATTTTAGTAAGACAAATGTTCTCACTTTGCTGGCAGATCATTTTACTTACTGTATACTAAGAAATGAGCTTGAAACAGGCCAAATTATCTGCCAATACAGTAAACATTAAGCTTTTTAAAATCACTTAAAACAAGTAAAAGCTGCCTAATAATTAAAATTACTATTTAATTTTTCCCCTAATCTGGCCCACATTCAATGTATTTCTGAGTGAAAATAAAGGTTAATTAATTAAAATTATTTTTAAAAATCTAAACATAAGCTTACAACAATCTGAAAATGAGAACTTTAAGACATATCAACCAGACATAAGATATGTGCAGTTAGGTAACCCTGATAAAGTATTTGATATTGAAAGCATGTGACATGAAACTGTTCTTTCTGTCTGACGTTCTCCAACCATACAAAGTAAGCCATGGAAGATTTAGGGTAGCTGGCAGTATTGAGGCTCAGCTTTGATGTGCCGTTACAAAATCTGTCCATTCATTTTCAGAAACTTAGACAAAAAGAAATGGAAAATTCCTGCTTAAGAGATAAAGAGACTCTGATTTGGTTCCTTTGGTTTGGTCTATAACATTCTAATAATTTCTTCATATGCGTCTAAAGTCTGGCATCATGATCATTAATAAAATGATTTCATTATTTATAAGTTATTGGCTGTGCAATGCTCAGGCTGTTAATTACCTTCATGCTACTGGCAGAGGTAAAGTGTTCTGTTTGATATGACATGGCTGAACCATTGACTAATTGTGTTTGCACACAGGGGAATCTGTCCACTGCATTTTCCCATCCGTCCAGTGAAACACCCATACACTAGGGGGCAGTGAGCACACTTGCCCAGAGCTGTGGGCAGCCCTATCCATGGCACCCGGGGAGCAGATGGGGGTTAGGTGCCTTGCTCAAGGGCACTTCAGTCGTGTCCTGTCAGTTCAGGAATTGAACTGGCAAACTTTTGGTCAAAAGGCTGGTTCCCTAATCTCCAGCCAGGTGGAGCAACCAGCTGGACAAAGCTTGCTTCTTTCTTTTGCCAACTTCTTGTATCCTTAAGATTCTATTCCACCTTAAAAGGCATTGTAGTTACATTCTGGTGCCGGCACAAAAATCTAAATTTTAACTACAGCACATTTTTTTCATCCAATTACTGATTTTTTTTATCATATCACCATAATTGTCAGCCTCTCAAAATGTGGTAAACTACGTTTAGCATGGTTTAATCTCTGCTATATTTAGTTTAGACATGGCTACTCATAGAAGGTTCACTTTATGTTTATCGTAATGCTTTACAGTAAAACTGAAGACATCAAACCTCATGGTATTATATAGTCCACCATAAAAACCTCCAGAATGGAACTTTACAGGAGGATGAAACAGCTTTCTTAACCTGCAGTGGAGGCTGATATAACAATATTTATTTCTAAGCAGTTTTGGACCAATTCTATTCATCTGTCCATCATGAATATTCACTGAACTGTAAGGGGAACTAGAGCTTTTAAACTGTGCAGAAAACAGATAAATGTTTTTACACAACCAAATATATATTAGAGGTGGAGATATGGCAGAAATATAATACTGTGATACATCAAGATATAGTATATCAGGATATGTATTGTTTCAGACATCTCATCAGTTGGAGCTGTTAAGTATAAGACTGTAGAGTCCTTAACCAACAACATCCCTTTAGATGGGTGTGTAGTTTTTTTTTTTTTTTTTGCTAAGATGCTTTTGGGAAACGCAGCCCAGTTCAGGCTATATCACTGTCCTATAGATAAAATATGGATGAGCGTCTTTATGGGTGTCCCAGAACCATTCAAGTGTTGAGCAATTATGAGTTTGAATCCTGGAAATAAAGCTGGTAGTTCATGGTCATATTTTTGGCTATACCAATAAAACTTGAATTTCCAATTGTTGAGAACTCATATGCTATTAGCTACTATATATGCTACTATAGACCAGCTAGATCAGTCGGACTACAATGGGAAAATGCGGCCAACATTATTCCGGTTAGCCTAGATGTTCATAGCCATGTAGTAAACAGTATAGAAAGTGTGCTTGATATTGCACAAATCAAGCCCCCTATTAGTTGTGTGCTAGCATCTTCCTTTGCTGGCCGTGCTACCAGTAGAGGTCATTGATATTCCGAGCCACTAAACGCTGTGAAGCCAAGAATGCTTCACAGAGTCAGTCAAGTGAATGTGTTTTTTGACTTTTCACACCTCAAAGGAAAAGAGCATAAAATCAATTACACCACTGATTAACAGACGGGTGACATTTTCTCTCTCTTTTTCTCCAAATATTATAACCCTCATAATCAGAGCGTGGCTTCAACTGGTGTGTCGAAATAGATTAATTACATTACGCTGAGAATCATTAGAGCATGTCACTTCATCCTGTTTTGCAGAGTGAAGATTGACGGCATTTTTGTTTGGGAAAAAAAGATCTGCCAATGAATAAAAAACTCTATGCTGATACCTGCATAACTTATAATCACGTCTCAATATTTTATATTGATTTTCATATCGATATTTTTCTTTTATAGGTTGCATTTCACAAAAAAATAAACTTCTGTTTAAATAATCTTTATCCTATAATATTTTTTGGACTTTACATTGGATTAAACACTTTCTTCAGTTTTGATGTAGCATATCAACCCTGCTGTTATCATAGTTAATATCTGTGGTTATTGATTACATCCATAAGAATAAACTGAGATGTGATCTGTTGGCTTTAGTTGGTCCATCAATAGGAAGTAAAATGTAACAATCAATGTATGTTGATCACACTATCATTTATGAATGCAATCCATTTGTTCAGTGTCCATCAGAGGCAGTATGGGGCTCTATGTATAGTGTGCAGCTTTGCCCTTGTATTGACATTTGTGTATGTGTGTGTATATATGTGTATGTGTGTGTGTGTATGTATGTATGCATAAGTGTTTATTCTGAGATATGAACCTAAGTGCAGCTTATTATCATATTACTTTCTACACCATATTTAACTTTTCACCTCTTAATCCCATTTTAGAACATCACAATTTGATCAATATAGGCTGCAGTTTCAACACATGGTGATGAGGATGGTGTTGAGTTTCCATGCGCTTGTGCAGAACCATGACTAACTCCAAATGGAGAGTGATAAGGTGGACCGGCAGGAAATGGAGCACGGGAAAGCTGAAAAAAGGTGGATCAGGGATGGTCTTCTGTGCTTCCTGAAGTGTTGAAATCAAACCTGGCTCTCACATCCACCACGAGGCACCAGCTATTTTTAGCGGGGGGCACTGTGGGGACAACATGAATTATTTATGATACGGGTGTGCATTCGTCATCCGACCTTTGGACCACCTAACGCGACCGCTGGCGCCACGGACATGCTAAGGTCAATGACGGACATACATTTGTGCTCATATGTGCTAGCTCTAAAGAGGACACCACAAACCGAAAGACCAGGAAAGTGTGCTTCTCTTGTGAAACGATGCCTTTACTGGCAGGATGCTTGCGAGTCAACTTTTGAAGGTAAGTCAGAAACGATCCTCCATTGCAACGCCCAAATCAGAGACGAGTCTGAGGCAGTAGTGAAGAATTGCGTATGTTCACAGCTCACAGCTTTGTATTCCTACTCCGAGAGGGGTCCAAAGTTCTCCCGGAGCGCCCCCCATTTCCCTCAGAGGCGGTACTTGCGCAGCAGGTCAGCCTGCCACATGTACTTGCGCTCTGGGAAGTGGTCTGGAATCTTGATCTTCCGGAAGTCCTGGATGCACTTCTCCAGCTCCTCTTCCACGGTCAGCTTCTCCTTAGTGGGCCGCTTCTTGCTGGTGCTAGTGTCCCGGGCACTTGCGGTGAGGGTGCGGAGGAGGTCACTCTTGCGCCGCTGCTCGGACTGCTGCTGCTGCAATAGATGCTGCACGGGGCCTTTCTTGGGTGGCCGGTCCAGCGTCTGGACATGCGTCTGCCGGCTCACAGGGCCACGGATGACTGTGCCCTGGGGAGAGCTGGCTTCCGACTGGCTCTCAGAGCTAGAGGTAGAGAGCTCATTGAAGGAGGTGCCGCTCTCGCCCTCACCTTCGCCTTTATGGCCCTTGCAGCAGCAGTCGCAGGGTGGCGAAGACCAGCGAGATGGACCACCTGAAACAGAGAGATGAGAGTATGAATGACAATGAAGACACACTGATTGGTTTGCTGTCCACATTACGGATGTTCATGGACTCCCATAAGGTTATCCCATAAGCACTGCTTTGATCTAGAACAGAGAATAGGGTAGAGGACATGTCCCTGGTTTAACATACCTCTGGTTTAACAGCTGTCATCTTCCAGCCCAGTGTTCCTCAGCCCTGGTCCTGGAGGCACCCTGCCCTGCACATTTTGATGGATTCCCCGCTGTAACACCCCCTGAACTCTGAAAGGGCTTGGTAATGAGCTGATAAGCTGAATCAGGTTTGTTGGGAGCAGGGAAAGCACTATAATGTGCAGGGCAGGGTGCCTCCAGGACCAGGGTTGAGAAACACTGCTCTAGCCCACATCATAAGAACCACTCATAGCCGCTTGCTTTTGGGTGGCGGATACTCTCAATCGATATTATATTGCAATAAAACTTGTGTTATGATGAAATTCCACACATTCGTGCCACCAATTTTAGTACTCCTTTACAAGTGAGTTGACACCTTTGTGCATTACCTGAGTATCTTAATTCATACTTACACTCTTTATAAACTGCAAAGGTCTTGTCTGTCTGTCCAACTAAACAACAACTTACTTACAAGAGAGTGTAAAAATTCCTGCTCTTGGCTGCAACTGCTTGGACGACTGTCAGACTGCTGCTGAATCTTTGGATGTGTTAATGTGAACACAACAAGGAAACAAGGCCTATTTTGGCAGATTGCAGCAAGTACACAGAGCGGAATCGTGTGGATAATCTTGGAAACGTGTGAAAATAAACACTTGGGCATCGATGACGTTGGATGGCCTGCTAGTTGGTCGATGCATCAGTATAGAACGATGGACTGCTACATCCTTACTTCCGTTGGCATAGGAACAACCCAACTCAAAACTGGAAACAGCTGCATTTGACCCACCAGAAAATGATACTCAATGGAAAACCTATTTTGAACGTGTGACACTGAGGGTAGCACATTTTGCAAGCTAAAACGTTAGCGTCGCAAACAGCGTACTGCCACACTAAATAGTATGTAAAAAATAGTACCCACTTTATTTCAACATAGTGCCACATTTTATATATATATATATGTATATATATATATATAAATATAAGCTCATCAACTAAAAAAATTTGCCCCCTGTGATTGTATGTACCTAATAGCATGTAATAGCTTCATGAGCCAGATTTGGGCCAGATTTGGTGGATACCTTCGGCTGGGATTTTTGTCATTGCTGGTAGACCCGTATGACCATATGTTTCCATACACCTGCAGATTCAGCAACTTCCTTCACACTATGGCCTTTGGCACATCCAATGACATGGAACCACACATGGAATGAGACATTCACTGCACTGTATCACCTCTTCTCAATCTATGATTCCCGTCACTCACCCCACTCGTATTTATAGCCCCATCATCCTTGCGCAGCAGCATCTGCAGGAGCCTGAAGGCACAACCACCTTAAACATGCAAGGTGGCTAATTTTTTGTCTATGGAACTTGGATCGCTTTTATGATGCAAGAATTGAAACCATAACAGCACAATTATCTATAAGCACAAACAGTCAGTCAAACTCAGAGCCAATTTAAATCTCTATTTCAGCTTGGGAGCAGGACGTTTCCCAAAAATGGAAGAGGAAGAGAAGAGCAGCACCCACCATCCCCAACCGAGCTAATGCATTTTGCCCCAGCACTTATAAAGTGTGCGGCGCCATCCCTGAAAGCCTATACTGTACTCATGTCCATTATGAAGAGACACCATCTGAGGTGGGAAGGCAATTTCCAGCACGATTCACCATGCACAAGGATCCCTAATGAAGTCAATTACACAGGCTGTGTTTTCCAAGGGCCGTCACCGAGGCATTGTGTCTTTTTGCGCCTCCCACCCCCTAACTCACTGATCTACACTATTTCACAACACTGATCCATGTCAGATTTTTAATTATGCAACTTCAGTCCATTTGCATTTAATTATGCAAATTCCAGTCCGGATGTCAGAAATGATTCACAGCATGCGGGCCTCCTCTTGATTGGATCCATTAGTTGTCTATATGGATGTTTATGCACGTAATCGGCGGGCACACAGACTTAATTGAATGTATTATAGAAGGTAATTGGGTGGTTATTGTGTGGTTTTGTCCACATGTGGAGGATACCTCTCTGGAAGGCACCTGAAACTCCTGCCTCGCTGAATTCGTCAGGGAACTACATGAACGTGACTTTTTAGGCGGGAAGTAGTGTCTGCTGAAGCACAAAAGAAGTCATCTTCTCCTGAAGCTCCGCTCGAGGAGCCAGCAATCAATAGTTCATTACTGCAAACTTTGTTTTAACTCCTCTAAATGATATTTCAATGGTAGCAGCGCCACTAAATATTAAAGGCTTCGATTCGTCTCCGGATTGATGAGCTATTGATTTGAGCTGAACAAAGTGCAATACAGTGCACTGTTATTTGCGGTGGATTAAAAGTTAATGAGAGCATATCAAAGAGGCACACAGACAACAGTGAGAAGAGACCTGTACTGCTTACAGTCATATACACTCACCGGCCACTTCATTAGGTACACCTCCTTGTATCTACACTTATCAGCTCCATTTACCATGTAGAAGCACTTTGTAGTTTGACAGTTCAGACTGTAGTCCATCTTTTTCTCTGTATACTTTATTACCCTGTTCTTCAACGGCCAGGACCCCCACAGGAACCCACAGAGCAGGTATTATGTGGGTGGTGGATCATTCTTAGCTCTGCAGTGACACTGAAGTGGTGGTGGTGTGTTAGTGTGTGTTGTGCTGGTGTGACTGGATCAGAAACAGCAGTGCTGATGTGGACATCTCAGTGTCACTGCTAGACTGAGAATTGTCTCCAATCAAAACTCCTGTGGGCAGCGTCCTCTGGACAACGTCCTGTGACCACTGATGAAGGACTAGAGGATGATCAACACAAACTGTGCAGCAGCAGATGAGCTATCGTCTCTGACCTTACATCTACAAGGTGGACCAGCAAGGTAGGAGTGTCTAATAGAGTGGACAGTGAGTGGACACAGTGTTTAAACACTCCAGCAGCACTGCTGTGTCTGATCCACTCACACCAGCACAACACACACTAACACACCACCACCATGTCCGTGTCACTACAGTGCTGAGAATGATCCACCACCCACATAATACATGCACTGTGGTGGTCCTGTGGGGGTTCATGACCATTGAAGAACAAGGTAACAAAGTATACAGAGAAATGGATGGACACCAGTCTGTAGAGCTACAAAGTGTTCTTATATTGTCAGTGGAGGCAATAACATAGACAATGAGTGTAGATACATGGAATTGTGACTGATGAAGTGGCCGGTGGGTGTATATATAGCATAATAGACTGGAATATGTCCCTACGGCATGTCCCGAATTACAGTCATACGTGATGGTAGCATTTGTGATAGGTTGTCATCTAGTGGCTATGCGAGTGAGTGTTGTCACTGACCCAGAAAGCCCCTTAGCAACGCAGGGCACCTTTCTATACACCAAACCACAAGAAGAGGTCCAGCAGGAGCATCAGCAAACTAATCCTTTTTTGCTTTTCATACAACTGGGAGTGGAATTCATTTGTGTCATTCGGAATAAAGAGGAAGCTTTGATCGATGAGCTGGAGGCTTATAATTGGTATTTTGAAAAATGGGCCTTGGCTTGGCAGAACAGCTAAATCCGCTGGTAGCCAATTTTCCTGCCTAAATAGAATTAACAAGATGCACCAAAGCAGCTTTGACAAATACCATATAAAAAGACCCTTGGTGAATACTCTGGCCCAACCATACAGTCGTCTTTCTGGGGGAATTCCCTGACACGCTGTTGACATTCTCCTGCAAATGACACCCTACTGTATACATGGCAAATATGGAAATGCAGCCACTGCCTCAACCTACTAAGCTATGTAAGCAGCTGCTTGGAACCCCATGTCCACCAGGACATCCCCTAACAACTTCTGGGTTATTACTGTTATGCGGTCTCAAGTTAGGGGGAACATTAACTGTTTCATCATGTTTCTTAAAAGAACTCTGGAGAACTCAAAAGATAAACAGATGACAAGAAGAAAAGCTTAAAGATTAAAATATGTTTATGTGGGTTTTTTTTGTGGAATTAAAGGAGCGATATGTAAAATTTTTAGTTTCAAATATTCCAAAATGAACTAAAACGATCAAGAGAATGTAAAGAAATGACTATACTGATGCTATGTCAAAGAGGCCTATGCATGGTGTATTGTGTATTGCAGCTGTTATTCATGCTCCTTGGAGTATTACACGCTATTAGGTACATTGCAGTCACGGGTGACTAATTTTTTTGTCTGGTGAGCTTAATGACTGTTGGAAAGCTGTAGTACTTGTGTTCTAATGTTTGTAGCTTTATTGATTAGTCCACAGGGACCTAAACCTGCAGAAGAAAAGCACTTTAGTCAAAAGGATCCTATATGTTTGTATTACGATTAGCCATAAAACAGTACCATCACATAGCAATGTCTAATACAGAAATCGCTAATTTGATAATGCTGCTTATATTGTCACCATGCTAGCTAGCTGTGTTAGTGTCAGCAATAGTTTAAGTTTGCACTTGAAGTCTTTTATTATTCTAACATTACCCTTGTAGCTGGTTCGCCTTCTGCTACCTTCTCAGCCTACTCCAGAAATGGCAAAATATGGCCAGTTACAGAGAGAACATAACATGTAAACCAGTTGAAGAGAATCTGTCAGGAGATGGTAGTGATGCTCAGCTGGCACTTGGTGGCACAGATTTCAACTCTAAATGCTGAGCCTTTTCAAGGAGCCATTAAGAAGCCACATTTGCTTGTCTGCTGAAGCTCTGTGCTATTTAAGCTTGCATCATTGTTCTTGAAGTCATTTTGTCTTCACTTGGCTGTACCAACAGCAGCACCGTTGTCCCAGGACGCTTTAGAGACATTTAATAGGACAAAACAATAAGCACTTTTTCACTGACTTGGCAAACAATGGTAACAAATGGCACTTCAAGGAAATGGCAACAGACAACAGCCATCATCATGGAACACAGCATTCACAAAGAAAGTAAGACTTTTCAGATCGTGATGGGTAAATTGTAAATTACCTCAGGTTCCTCAGAGAACTGCCCTTTTAAAAGAGGTCCCAGAGGCTCTCAGAGACTTTCAGTGTGGCAACCTGTAGAACCCCAAAGGATGCCTCCAGTATCCTTTCAATTTTACAGCGTACAAAAATATGTAGAAAGTAATACATTTAAAATAGTTAAAAAAAGCAACACATTGGCTAGTGCCACCACGGTTACATGTCACCTGTGTAGTCTGTAGCCCTGCCCTGGCACCAGGTGTTTCTTGCTAGTTTCCCCATGTATATACACCTAGCAACTACTTCATTAGATACACCTCCTTGTATCTACACTCATTGTCCATTGTATCAGCTCCACTGACCATATAGGAGCACTTTGTAGTTCTACAGTTACAGACTGTAGTCCATCTGTTTCTCTGTATATTTTAATACCCTGTTCTTCAATGGTCAGGACCCCCACAGAACCACCACAGAGCAAGCATTATGTGGATGGTGGATCGAAACAGATGGACTACTGTCTGTTACTGTAGAACTACAAAGTGTTCCTATATGGTCAGTGGAGCTGATAAAATGGACAGTGAGTGTAGATATAAGGATGAAGTGGCCGGTGGGTATACATCCCTAGTGTGCTTTGTGGTATGATGGTGTTTTGTCTTGTGAAGACCCTTTTTTCTTCTTTATTCCCAGTTTGCTTCAAGTCTACTTGTCCTCTGTGTTTTCAATAAAACTACTGACTGTGCACATGGCTGTGCACAAGCTGTGACGGTTATTAGATCGCCCCTAATTTTACAGTAGGATATAAATCCTGTTTAGGGTCCCCAAAAGGTTGGAGCTTGACATTCTGTGACCATCTATGTCTAACATGCCAGTGCCAAGATTGAGGTGTAGTTGTCTTTTTAGCAATGGCATGCGGACGTGTATGTCAATTTCAAGCTTCCGTAGAGAAACTGATATTGTATTAAAGGTGAAACAGAAAATGCCAGAAACGGACACTGCATTACGTTTGGGTTGGAACACAAAGAAAGCATGATTAGTGTTCCAGATGTCAGCAGAACATTCCCTATTAGCAGTTTCCTCCTTTCTGTGTCTCTAGAGGTGTGCCTGTAGGATGTTGGTAATAAGACCCCTAACGATGGCGCTCATTTCAGAAGCCACTAAATTGGTAATTGCATTCTTTAACAGCATCGTGCTGCAATGTGTGCAGAATCGCTAGCATCAAAGCCCTCACAGTGTGCTACAGTGTCCGCTGTTGTCTGACAGAACAGCTTGCGCATCTGTGAGAATGCTCACTGTTTCTGTTTCGCACACATGAGGCATACCTTTGTACATGCAGGCTACCTGCCATTCAACTAAAGCACAGGTTTATGATACTAATATTTTCTGTATAAACCTTTTGTTGAAATACCTGTAGTTGCCTAATTAGGCAATGATTTATGGTATATACACTAACATACCAAAAGTCATGTGATAGCAGTATGTAAATTGATTATGAAGCGGCATTACCTCAGGGGATGGATATCGAACGCCCATACCTGTATAAATTGTGAGGAGATTGAGTGAGATTGAACACTGGCCAGCATGCTCATGGCACAGAGACATGGATCATCAGAGTCTGAATGAGGCATGATAGTGGGTTCAAGATGGATGGGACATTCCATTTCTGAAGTTGTGCAGGTATTTAACATTCCTCCATCCACAGTGTCACTTGTGTACTGGGAATATGTCATAGAAAGCATTACATCCCACAGTGCACAGCGCAGTGGCCGCCCACAGGTGCTTAATTATCATGACTGGCTAAAGGGCCTTACTGATGACCCTATATAGAAGCATAATGCCATTATGTCACTTGCAGGGTTGGGTTCTAATGGAGTACATGTAATGACATAGGCAATCAGGACACACATATCAAAAATGTATTTCGTTACAGTTATAGATAAAAGAGTGATTACCTGCAGGATTCCTTTTAAACCACATTCATGCAAAATTGTCCCATTTCAAAATAATATTGTATGAACTGAATAAAATGTCACATGATGTAGATTTTAAGAATTTTTAATTCTGAGAATCCTGTAGAATCCACCCTCCCCGCAGCAGGGCGTGGTCTTCGGCCAATCACAAAATTCCACGGTTTGACTTGTGCCACAAACTACCCCCTCCTGGACTTGCGTGGTACTGCATATGGTGAAGCAATTGTTCTTCTTTTCTGGCTCCACCCTGGCCCCGCCCACTTTCCTCCTCTCTCACACACCTGCAGCTGGGGGTGTTAAGACTCCTTAAGACCCCCATATATATCCCTTTGTTTGCCCCCATCTGTTCACAAGGATAAAACAGCTTTCTTAACCTGCAGTGGAGGCTGATATAACAAGATTTATTTCTAAGCTGTTTTGGAGCAATTCTGTTAGTCTGTCCATGAATATTCAGTAAACTGAAAGGGGAACTAGAGCTTTTAAACTGTGCAGAAAAAAGATAAACATTTAACAAAAAATATATATTATAGGTCACGATATGGCAGAAATATAATACTGTGATCCATCAAGAGTATATGAAGTATATCAGGATATGTATTGTTTCAGACATCTCATCAGTTGGTGTAAGCCTGTAGAGTCTGTAGAGTCTTTAAGATAATGTTTTGACACCTGCATGTTGTATAAACTTGTATAGACTAGTCGTATGGACTACAAACATTCCGCTCTTTCTGGATTACTGAATGATGCAAGTACAATGCCAGACTGCCTGTTAGTATTGATAGTCTAAATCATCTGCAGGCAGTTTACGAACTTCAAGTTATTAGGTTAAATTTCCCCATGCAAAGCCTGTTATTGGAAATGTGGGCTATAATAAAAACTGCTGATATTACAATTTAAATATTACACTCTTTCAAAGTGTGATACATCTTCCAGCCCTAATCGGACTTCGGGCCATTAATCAAACCTTTGCTTACATTAACCAGCCAGACTGTAATGCTGAAACAAACTAATGTAGCCCAACAGTTCCAAAATATGGAACGAAAACAAACTCTTATGAGAAGCAAAGCTGGTTTGGATTCTGCCCAGATTTCTTTCTTAAGTAGTTTTTAAATGATGGGTGCATAACATTTATGACAATTATTATTATTATTATTATTATTATTATTATTATTATTATTATTATGTAAACGTTAAAGGTGCCTCAGAATAGAAAACTGTATTTACATTTGCACAGTATACTATAATAAGGATAGCCAGGTGCATAGAGCTGACATAGCGGGAACCTCAAACACTGTGTTTCCTCCTTCAAACACAAATCCTGTTTTTCCAAAAGAGTAGGTAACCGGGACGATTTCAAAATCCTAACCTGTTACAGAACAGAGAAATCCAGCGTGGAGAAATCCAGCATGGAGAAATCCATCGTTCCAGGCTGTGAAGGGGATGTCGGCACTTTTCATTCCCTTCCCAAGGAACCAGCAGTACTGTCAGCAGTACATGGTTAATATTCATCTTTAAACCAGACTGAAGTTGCTTCCTATTCACCAGCTTCTTAATCCAATATTCAGTTCTACTTTAAATGCTGCAGCTTGCACATGCCCCAGAATGTTACTGTGCCACCATTTAAGGTGGAATGGAACCTTATTCCTGCCTGTGTCTTTTTCCACTTGTTGCTTCTGTGTGAGCCATTACTGTGATCATCGCTGAGGGTCTCACTGTAAACCAGCCAATCAGAGCTCACCTAATTATTCATGTTCAACAAAAAATGGAGAACAGCTCGTTTCAGTCTTGGACCAAATCATAGGATGGAAATGGGCGTGTAAAACTGCATCTGGCCATTTTACACCCCAAACAAGGTCACATACCTTTTATGTAGAACATTAGAGAGCGATTTAATTACTGAATAAATGCATTCTATGTACCATATATCCAAAAGGATAGAAGGAAGTGTGGGATTGCAATGCTATTGGGAAGGAAGATAAAGGTTACCAGGAACAATACATGATGATAAATTTAGACAGATATTGGTAATATTTATTGAGCAGCCAATCACAGTCAGTAACAAAAACAGCCTGTTTATTTCCGAGCTAGGCTGGTAAATGATCAGGTGAAGATGAAATTTAAAAATAAGTGGACCTCAAGGGAAAAATCAGGATGTAATATAAATGTATGATATGGACTTTATAAAGTAGCTCCCCCAGCCATGGCTAGCTATACGTCCGGAATGAGGATTCTGAAGACTAGCAATGCTCGCTCAGAGAATTCCAGACCCTCCCTCCTCCCCATTCAGAAAGGATGGAGATGACACCTATCTCCTGTTGTCTATTTAGCCTAGCACACTTGCTGCAAGCACTCACTCTACACCAGGCTTTGCTCCACTGGGTGCCAGCTTTGTCTGATCCCTTAAGCTAAAGACTCTATTTTTACTCCTACAGTCCCCAAAGACATTCATGTGTTTATGGTGACAGAGGCGCATATTCAGTGCAAGTATTAGTCAGTAGAGCCAGGAGCATAGCTAAAACTTTCAGAATGAGGTGGCCAGGTAAGACCTAGATTTTACTGGGATGGCACTATTAAAAATAACTAGCGATGAAAGGGTTACCAGTTTCCTGTTAGATTACAAGTATGTCTGTGTCACGCCTCCGGGTCTCCTTGACACCGCCTGTCTCCCGGCCTCCATTTCCCAGAATACACTGTCCGATGATGTCACACCCACATGTCCCCAGTCACCCAATCACACTCCATTCTCTCGGACCGCCTTCCCTGAATTCTAAATTACACACACCTGCTGCTCATTCCCCTCACTGCATTTAAACCCCTCACAAATACTCAGTCACTGCAAAGTTTTGCCAAACCACCTGTTTGCATCTTTAAGTGGTTCTCGTGTGCCTTTCGCTAATATCTCTGGTAATGACCTCCTTTGTCTTTGACACTCTCTCTTTTGCTCATCTTTTGCTCAACCTTTGATATGTTTGCCTGATTGTTTTGCCTCTCTGGTTTTTGACTCTCCTTTTGTTTACCTCTACTACTCTCTTGGATATTTGCCCCTATGGATTCGTTCGCTGGTCTGTCTGACTTCCTGATTTTCGACCTCTGCCTGTCTCTCTGTCTACCACCCTGCATTACCCCTTTTATTACGATTGCCTGGGTTTTGCTGTTGTGCTTGACTATAGTCTTGTCAAATAAACCTCGTTTGGCTTCTAGCTCTGTGCGCGTCGAGCCCAGTTCTTTGTCCCTGACGGTCTGAAAATAAGTGAAATAATATTAAAATGAGCTTACAACAATCTCAAAATGAGAATATTACAAAATATCAGTTAGATATAAGATCATTTTACTAGCCAAGATACTTTTTAGCCATGTAGTTAGCATGATAAATGATTACACTGTAAAAATAATATCATAGCAAGTAAATGATCTAGGTGATATATGTTAAAATTTTAGTTGACTCATCTTACCATTTAATATTCTACTGCATAATGTGGCTCCTAGAGCAGCACTGCTGAAGGGACCCAGTGCACATTGGCTTGTTTGCTGAGTAAATTATGCTAATTATTCAGATATGCTAATTATTAAATATACATCACCATCAGACTGTACTGACTGACTGTTAACTTCCCCAGTGCTAGATTTTCAACAGGTGCTGTAGTGATGATGGCTGACTGTCTCAGTTGTCCATAATTGGGATGTCCAAGGGTGGACCCATGACACTTTTAGCAGTTACATGGGAAACACACTCTGTATAAAAATAAAGGTGCCAAAAAAGGTTCCTTATTCTCTAAAGAACCTTTCAAAGCATAGTTCTTAAGAGAACCACTTTTACAAATGAGATGCATCAGTGTAAAGGACATTTATGTAATTTAGAAATCTAGAAAGAACTCTTAGATTAGCAAAGAACCTGGCAGAACCTTCCACCGAGGAGCTTGGGGGGTGTGGCCATGCAACAAGGCTATCACACAAATGGACGTTCTGTGTTGTTAATGTTGTTGTTTGCTGGTTAAAGTTTGTGTGTGTGTGTGTGTGTGTGTGTGTGTGTGTGGTTTGCTGTGCGTTGGTGAGCGTGTAATGGCCGCCGTCAGCAGGGCTTGTATGGTTTGTAGGGTCTCCCTGTTGTTTACACACTGCTGTGATGTGTCTTTAATGCTGGTGTTAAAACAGAGCACTTCTCATAGCAGAAATCATGGGCTCTCCTCCGCGTCTCCTCCCTTTCCAAGATGCTACATTCTGAAGGTTCTTCATACATTATTCACACTTACAAATCTTTTCCAAACATGGTTATTTTATGGTATTGCTCAAAAAGCCCATCCGTGGCACACCTTTAAGTGTAGCTCAGTGTTTCCCTACCAGCTGACGCAATTTAGTGTGTTCTCTGATTTAATCCAAGACTTTGCTAAATTTAACTGGGAGTTAGAGCAAAGGACGAGGGTTGAGAACAACATTTCTAGATCAAGAGTGAACACTGACAGTGTGTTCCTGCTGGTCTTTTGCAATATGTATAATTAATATGCTGCAATGTCTTAGAACAAACTTAATTCCTGCAATGCAGTGGTCAGCAACTCTGCTCCAGGAGATCTACTTCCGTGCAGTATTTACACTACCAAAAGTTCAGAATCACTTGTCATATTAATAATTTGTGTTATTTTACATACAGTCATATGTTACATAACTCATATAATGTAAGTACAACTATAATAATACTCACTGCCCATGTTATCAGCTCCACTGACCATACAGGAGCACTGCGTAGTACTACAGTTACAGACTGTAGTCCATCAGTTTCTCTATATACTTTATCACCCTGTTCTTCAGTGGTCAGGACCCCCACAGGACCACACAGAGCAGGTATTAGGTGGGTGGTGGATCATTCTCAGCACTGTAGTGACACTGAATTGGTGGTGGTGTGTAAGGGAAGAGATATACTTGCTGTTTGGTAAAGTGTTTATGTAGACAGCTGGCTGCATCATGAACGTAACTGTTCACATACTTGCCTGTTTGCTATGTGTGTTACTGGAGGCTTCCTCTATAGGGTAGAGGAATGTGTTAGCGTACTATAGGTGGTCTTTTGGTGTACAGTAACTCAGTAAGTGTAATGTGTTAGTGTACTGTAAGTAGTGTTTTGGTGTACAGTAACTCAGTAAGTGTAATGTGTTTGTGTACTGTAAGTAGTGTGTTGGTGTACAGTAACTCAGTAAGTGTAATGTGTTGGTGCACTGTAAGTAGTGTGTTGGTGTACAGTAACTCAGTAAGTGTAATGTGTTAGTGTACTGTAAGTAGTGTGTTAGTGTACTGTAAGAGTGAAACTAGAGTCTCTTCACCTAAAATGAGCTGATTAAGAGTCTTGTTCCAGAAATGATAATAGGACATTAGAGCCATAATAAATCATGCTACTTTTACTCTCCACATTTAAGTACATTTGAAGGTAAATACTTTAGTACTTTTACTTAAGTGAAGGTCTAAAGGGAGGAACTTCTACTGACACTGGAGGAATATTTTACCTTGGGGATCTCTACTCTAACTCAACTACATGGTTTGCCTTCTGAATTCTCTGATTAGCTAGAGGTGGAACTTGCAAGAAGGTCCAGGAGGAGAGTCGGTGACCGTGGATATAATGTCTGACATTTGAGCCACACAATCCCATCCCTCCCCAACCAATTCTAAGTCCTTCAATCTAAACTTCAAGCGTGTCCAGACATCATTTGCTGAGCTGTTATCAGCTCACAGCAGTAAGCCTGTCTGCCTCAGAGGTGGTGTCCCTATGAGAGCTGACAGGGTGGCACCGCCTGCTGGCTATCGAGCTCCGATCAATCCTCTCCTTCGGCCTACACGGCCACAATCCATCTGCCCGCCCTCAGACCCATCTATCTTCCGCAGCTTCTTGGCCTTATCAATTCATCAGCTGGCCGGCAGAGATGTAGAGTCGCTTGGCTGTTGACTGATCCCTGCCATAAAGCATCGACATGTGCCAAAAACACAAGAGAAGATAGACGAACACCGGCGGCGAGGGAGAGAATAAGCCATTTTTTAACTGTTTGTTTCACTTCGGCCCATCAAGTCGCTGATGTGTGAGTTCTGGATGCGCAAGACAGCAGAGAGAGCAGGAGCTATAAACCTGGTGGAGGATTCACTACCCACAAGCTCTGCGGAGCTGTGAAGTACCGAACGGTCTGGAGTGGCGACAGTTACTGTACGCTGCCAAAGGCACCGGCTGACTCATTACCAACTGTAGGAAGCTCTGCACTTTACGAAAAGCACTCTGAATGTCAGTTAGAGTCTAATTGGTTTTTGATTTTGAACATTTTGGAATTTTCCTTACAGTTAAAGTTAAAAGAAGTGAAAAACAATCCACACTTTCCACAGCATTTCTAGGCTTGTTACAATAAACTATTAGTTAAAAATAAACAATTGTAAGAATGAGGCATATACACTCATCGTCAAACAGTTGCACAAATAATTTAACCCAGAAGAAATCAACCGACAGGAGTGAAACAGGTTGGGTAGGTTTGACATCGTGAGACATGCAAATGGAAAGGATGGGCCTTATCGCTGTACCTGACTGACTCAACAGCCACGATTGCGGACTTTCAGCAAGCTGCAATCACCTCCATGAGTCATCCTGTTAGTGCTAACACCATTGGCAGACGGCTGCATGACCGGTTACATGAATGGTTTGTTGTTACACGTCCAGAAGGCCTGGTGTCACTCCACCTTCACCCCTACCACAAAATCTGCAGGAACTGTGGGAGAATATTCAAGCTGCATGGGATGGATTATCGCAGGACACCATTAGGAACCTCTACAACTCTGGCATACAACTCAGAGATGTCTGGCATGTCGCAGTAGCAAACATGGCAGCCCAACGCCATACTGAGAGACAGTACTTCTGTATGTGTAGCTCAATAAATATTGCCCATATCAGTCAAAATTTATCATCATTTATTGTTCCTGGTAACCTTTATCTTCCTCCCCGATAGCGTTGCACACTTCTGGGTCCTTCTATTCTTTGGTTTCAGCTGGAAGTGGTGGACCAGCGGACCAAAGTGGTTCTCCTAAAAACCAGTACAAGTGCCATAGAACCAGGACAGACGGGATGGATTTGGGTATATGGTCCTTTGATTGATGAAACTAGCCCTTATGCAACCCTGGTATGAAGATCTGACCTGGTATCACGTCCTAAGAAGCTTTGCGTTTATATATTGCGTTTATTAGAAGCGGTGAGTAACAAGCATTCTGAGCATTCTACTGGCAAAGCACAGCATGAAACATTTCATGGCGTCATTTAAAATGCAATTATAAAGGATGTTTCGGGAGTATTCTTTCATTAGGCATCGCTTTTAAGTCAAACCCACTTTCCCTTCCTGCACCGCGGCAGCTTCTTTCATTCCTTCTGAGCATCGGGCTGCTCTCCGCTCAGCTGAAGCAAGACTGCCTCCACTGCTGTGCAATATGCCAGCCTTCAGCCAGCCCTGCTGTGTGTTTCTCTGTTGTGACGAAGTAGTCTTAATTAGGCCCATCTATTTCCAGCCATGAAAGCACTGCCATATTTTTCGGTTTATGTTTTTGTTTGTTGTCTTGAGCTCCTAAAAACAAGAGCTTTCACACCAACTGGATGCTCAAAAAATGCCGGAGATCCAGCTTGCCAGTTCCTCCTAAAACCAGCACAGGACATCCACCTGTCTTACTATAAAATTCTGCATAACGTTGTCATTTCCTCATGGCAGCGTGCATCACACTCTCAGAGAACATGGACAAAATACACGGACATACCAAAAGCAATGGGACAGGAACTAGTATTATGTAGAACTCCCACCAGTCTGACAACTCGACATGGCATCAACTGGACAAGTGGACAGAAAATGTCTGAAGGGACGCGGAGCCATGCCATCTAGACAGCCATTCAAAAGGTGCAGGACCTCATGTCAGGCAAACCAGCAGGCTGCACCATTTGTCGGAACTCTACAGTATGTTCCTCAAACCAATTCTGGACAGCTTGGGCCCGATGGCACAGTGTATTATCCTGCTGGAATGTGGCATCATTGTGGGGTACATGAAGTCCATAAAGAGCTGTAAATGGTCACCAAGCAGTGAAACATAGCGGGTACTGGTCAATTAGGCGTTTAGGCAGACCAATGGACCCAAACCACGCCACCAGAACCAGTATGGAACCACCACCAGACTGCAGAGTGCTTTGTTGACACCTGGGTTCCTTGGCTTCATGGGGTCTGTGCCACACACAAACCTTACCAACTGGTACTATGACTCATCCGACCACGCCACATGTTGCCAGTCCTCTAGGGTCCATTCAGCAACCTCACAAGCCAAGGTTAGGCGCTGTGTCCGGTGTGATCGTATTAACAGAGGCACTCTGGCAGGGCTTCTGCTTCCATATCCCATGGAAGCTAAAGAACATTGTACTGGCCTGCGGGTATGTGTGTGGAGCCTCCTGCATTAAATGTGGATGTGATTTCTGACGGAGTCGCTTGTCTGTTAGCACTGACAGTTCTAGCCAGATGCCAGCGGTCACAATCATTGAGCACCCATGGGCGTCCAAGTGCTGTCCACTGTGGATGGTAATGCTTTTTATGACATTCCTGGTACACACCTGACACTGTGGATCAAGGAATGTTAAATGCCTGCATAACTTCGTAAATGTAACATCCTGTCTATCTAGCATCCACTATCATACCTTGTTCAAACTGATAATTCACGCCTCCTTGCCATGAGCACGCTGGCCAGTGTTCAACCTCACTCACAAGATTACACCTTACAACTTATACAGGTGTGGGAGTTCCCAAGCTGTCCTCTCAGGTACAACACTTCATAACCTACATACTAATATCCCTTTCGGTATGTCAGTGTAGGTGTCTGTCTCATTGCTTGCGGTAACAGAAAAGCTGGAACTTGACACTAGCAGAATCAGTTCCCCATCACACAATCATGCATGCAATTCAAAAGTTCCTTAACTTGAATGATAAAGCTGCCTGTTCAAATAGGAACTTTTGTGTATTGGAAATGTAATAAATCTGGTTGATCAATTGTATACTTGTTGGTCAAGAGTTAATTGGTCAGTCATTTAATGTTGCTGGTTTACTTTACTTGCTGTCCAGGAACCTTAAACCTTTGTTCTGAATTTAATACCATAAACAAAACCAGATTAGTCACATCCTGTAAATCTATGCACTTAGCCAGAGTCATTTAAACACTAGCAGGTTTCCAGGTTTCTCCCCATGGATTGGTTGCCAATAAATAAAAGCTACTCAAACATATGAGCTGGTCCACTCCCAACCTCACTCAAAAATACGTGTATCTATGAGAGAGAGAGAGAGAGAGAGAGAGAGAGAGTGAACAGTCACCCGCCTCATCACAGAGAACTCTCCCTGCTACTTATGAAGTGGCTCCTGCTGCCAAGGGCTCTCCGTCTTCCTTGTTTGTGTCACTCTCTTGCCGTCCGCCGCAGCCACATACAAAGAGCAAACATATTGGCCCAGCCAGCCTGACTTCTTTATCTAGCCGGCCATGGGTGGAAAGTGTTGATGCTGCATTCGTCACGGCACTTGGTGATGGATTGAGAGTGGCGATAAACGATGTGACAGGAGGGAAACTAGAACACCATCTCTCTTTCTTGCTCTCCCCTTCTCATTTTCCCTCACTCTGGCTCTCCTGTATGCCCATGTGATGGAAACCTTCAAACTAAGAGAGTTAACCTTTTTCTGCAGGCCCCCTAGTGGCCAGTGGAACAGGAATTGGCTCAGATGCTAGAGCACGGATAACAGCTGTGATTGGATTTTGCGTGGACTGGACGTTTTCTGGACGTAGACCACATCAATGTTCAGACACTCTTGCATCAAAGAACTGTGCACTTGGGCCAGATTTGGTGGATGCCTTCCCTGGCACAATCCTGAGGAGAATTTCCTGTAGACTGGGATTTTTGCCACTGCTGGTAGACTCATATGACCGTACGTTTCCATAAACCTGCAAATTTTGCTACTTCCTTCACATGATGGCTTTTGGCACACCCAAATGCAATCACAATCATTAACATCTGCTTTGGACCCATTTTCCACACATGGAATGAGACATTCACTGCACTGTATCACCCCTTCTCAGTCTGTGAATCCCGTCACTCACCCCGTATGTATTTATAGCCCCATCATCCATCTGCAGAAGCCTGAAGTTCCTACCACCTTAAACACACAAGGTAATTCATGTTTGCCTGGTAAGATAATTTTCTTAACAAGTAATAGCATTTTAAAATTTGTGAAGAACTGTTCGCTTTCAGTTTTGTAACAATAAGTTTAATTGAGGAAATGTTGGAAAGGTATCTTGATAGGAGGACATTAGTCAAACTGATATAAAACAGATCAATATAGTGCAAGGAGCAACTCCCTCCTTTTCAGTGTCCTCTCCATACAACAGATCTAGTTGCACAAATAGTTGCACCCAGAAGGAATCAACCGACAGGAATGAAACTTGGTGGGTAGGTTTGACATTGTGAGACATGCGAATGATTGAAGTTTCACACTTGGTCGCGCATGTGATGTAAGCAAGGATGTAAGCTTATCACTGTACCTGACTGACCCAACAGCCACGATTGCAGGTGAGTCCATCCTCTTAGTGCCAGCACCATTGGCAGATGGCTGCATGACACAGGACTACATGCACGCAGACCGTTACGACGACTGCCCTTAACACCACGTCAAGGTTGACAGACACTGCAATGGTGTCATGCCAGGCTGGAGTGACTCAGAATGGCATCCTCAGTGACTAGTCCTGCTTTTGTCTTGGTGGAGACGACCCACGAATCCGTGTGTTTAGGCAACGTGGTCAGTGTTGTCACGCATCACACGTCCAGAAGGCCTGTTGTCACTCCACCTCCACCCCTACCGTGAAATCTGCAGGAACTGTGTGAGAATATTCAAGCTGCATGGGATGGATTATTGCAGGACACCATTAGGAATCTCTACAACTCTATGCTGAGACGTCTGGCATGTTGTGTTAGCAAACATGGCAGCCTGACGCCATACTGAGAGACACTACTTCTTTTGTGTAGCTCAATAAATATTGCCCATATAAATCTTAATTTATCATCATTTATTGTTCCTGGTAACCTTTATCTTCCTTCCCAATAGCATTACAATCCCACACTTCCTTCTGGGTGCAACTATTCTTTTGATCATGAGTGTATGAAGGAGGAAAAGATGTTAAGACCAATCCCATGACATGGCTCATGTCTGAATAGTTGTTATTATTAATGATAATAGTGAAGCCTCATATTTCAAGCATACAGTTCTCAAGCGATGCTTGAGTCTGAACATGCTGTGCAGAAGTATTGGTTTTGCAGTTGGTCACAAGCTGTCCAGTTTCTCCACCGTGAAAAGGAGTGAAGAAGTGAGACAGCACATTGGCTGGTGACTGGACCAGCTCTGAATATTACACCAACACTTTGTTCTTCACACAAATGCCATCCTTGGATTTCAAAGGAAAGCTGCAACCATTGGGAACTCAATGACACATTGGGAAATCAATGGTTTCTCCAGAGACTCATTACAACTGGCATACGAGGCACAAGCTTGGGGAAAGGGTTCAGAGGCTTCAGCTATGTGCACCAGGGTGAGCCTCAAAATCGGGAAACTAATGCGCCCTATAATTAAGCCATGTGTTCACTGACTCCTCTAAGATGGGTTGCTCAAAGAAGGCTGGGCGCAACTGAGTGAAGTAGTCATCGTCAGATATGTTCTTTTGCTGGGAACGCATGCATGCATTTGCATTTTGTGTCCTCTTTAAGGAGGAGAGCCATTTAAGGCGAAACCCATCAGTTTTAAAAATAATGGGCTGCTTTTTCAAAAACGCAATTACAGTTAAGGAAATGAACGAGAACTCTTTTAGCCATATTTTCTTACGCCTGTTTTTGCATGCTCATATAGTTTCTCAGACTGGTTTTCAAAGCAAGGTGGATTAGGGGACAATTAACCCATACAGGATAAGCCAATTTCATTTCAACAGCATGATATTGTGCCATCAGTGCATGGTTATTGTAGGTTATTTGGTTTATTTGTTATGCCTTGTTCTTTTAAAAGGCTCTTGCTGCAAAGGGCGGGGCTAGAACTCAGGGCTGTGTGTTCTGTAGCAAGCTTCACTGTAACCCTGCATTCACATTAGCAGGGGACAAGTTGCTTATGTCGCCGCAGGTTTCTCTCGGGGGTACGTTCGAGGTTGCTTGTGTTGGCGCATGTGGGCATCTACAAGGTCCAGGAAAGCTAGCTAGCTTGAAAGCACATATTATTATTGATAAACATATTTGAAACCTAACTGCTTGCATTCATGGCTAGCTTTATTGGCTGGTTAGCATGCGGTTATGAGCTTCTCTTCCATGTTTATCACCACGCTGCTGAGAACTGGGACCAAATGCTGGTTGGAACAAAAACCTCAGAGAGCAGAAGCTGAGGACCTTGGACCCCCATGTCTACGATTGGTCGGAAGAATTTGTTGGAGCCAATCGTTTAGAATGTCACTTCACCGCATCATTTACATACAAGTCATTTACATAAAGTTGAGACAATCAACGTGTACTCCCATAGGAAATGACTGGTCACTTGTCACTCTGTCGCCTGCTAGTGTCAATGCAGGGTCAGAGCTGTGAGCTAGCCTGAGGTAAAACTGCCACTTTGCTTCTTGTATTCTGTTTGCTGTGCTATGTTTTAAGCAGTGGTGGACGAAGGACACAAACTATGTAGTTGAGTTAGAGTAGAGATCCCCAGGGTAATATATTTCTTCAGTGTCAGTAGAAGTTCCTCCCTTCAGACCTCCACTGGAGTAAAAGTACTACAGTATTTACCTTCAAATGTACTTAAATATGGAGAGTAAAAGTACAATGATTTATTATGGCTCTAATGTACACCAACACACTACTTACAGTACACTAAGACATTACACTTACTGAGTTACTGAACACCAACACACTACTTACAGTACACTAACACATTACACTTACTGAGTGACTGTACACCAACACACTACCTACAGTACACTAACACATTACACTTACTGAGTTATTGTACACCAACACACTACCTACAGTACACTAACACATTACACTTACTGAGTTACTGTACACCAACACACTACTTACAGTACACTAACACATCACACTTACTGAGTTACTGTACACCAACACACTACTTACACTACACTAACACATTACACTTACTGAGTTACTGTACACCAACACACTACTTACAGTACACTAACACATTACACTTACTGAGTTACTGTACACCAACACACTACTTACAGTACACTAAGACATTACACTTACTGAGTTACTGAACACCAACACACTACTTACAGTACACTAACACATTACACTTACTGAGTTACTGTACACCAACACACTACTTACAGTACACTAACACACTACACTTACTGAGTTACTGTACACCAACACAATACTTACAGTACCCTAATGTGTTACACTTACGGAGTTACTGTATAACAGTGGTTTTAAGTAATGCTGAGTCATTGACCTCCAAGTTTCTTGGGACATACCTCAACATTACAGTATAGCATTATACAAAGCAAGCATTTGAAAAGCACTTGCAGAACAAAACTGAATGATTTAGAAGTAGACTTTTGAAGGTGACCTGTCGCCCTGTGCTTTCTTAAAATCTAAAGTATCAAAAAACCTTCTCAGACTATCAGTCTCACATCTGCTCTCCAACAAGGCATGGCCATTATTGGAAATGCTGCTATCAGCACTCATATATCTTGAGCGGTTCTGGCTAGAGCCAAGCCCAGGATGGGGTAGGTCATCATGTAGAGCATACTTTGGCTCTCCTTGACTTCTCAGCTCAGAGTTGAACAGACTTTTGCAAGCTCTCACAAAGTGGCAGCTTTTCACACATCTGCTCATTGTCAGGCTTCAGGGTTGCTGAGCCCCGTCACACTGTATTTCACTTGCCATGACTTGGCAGCTGAAATCTCTATGTAGGCACCAGATGCTCTGGTCTGAAGGGTTACATCTTATCCTCAGAGATTAAGCAATACTGAATTTCTTTTTACATATAACACTGCGGTATATACAGTGTATTTGTACATGCATTTCTCAATCTACAGTACACATAAGGGCACTTTCACACCCGCCAAAAGAGGTGCTTTTGGTCTGGATCAAACTAACCCATGGTTCGATTTGTTTGCAGTGTGAAAATGCTTTCTTGGAAAATTACAGGAAGCTGAGACAGGTTACCATCATATATATATATATATATGATGGTAACCTATATATATAACTACATAAAGCTATTTTACAGGCTTATGCCCAGTATTATAAAGCGCTATACATGTATATAAAAGAGTAATTTTTTACAGGCTTATGCCCACTATGATAAAGTGTTATATATGTAATCATAACTACATAAGAGCAATTTCACAGTCTTTTGCCTACTATTATAAAGAGTTATGCATATAATCATTTTCTCTCTGCTGTATAGTCTACAGTGTGCAGCCACATGACAAAATATTAGAAATTTTCTAAAAGGCTGATGATATGGATTTTAAAAGTCATGTAGTGTGCACCCAGCTTCATGAGATCATGTCTGGCCTTGTAAGACTATACTACCTAATATCTTAAGCCTCCTGATGCAAGAGGGGCCATTATCTTCATTGCCCCTGCCGTACAGGTTCTTAGAGTAGAGCCCACTGATTTAATTCAAGCACACTTATTTGAAATCTGAAGAGAAAATGCATGAAGGCTAACAAAGGCATGGTCTGGGATCGACTGTCAATGTCTGACACACCCCAAATCTGCAATTCCAGCCTTCATCTTATTATACACCTATCACCCTTCTCATCTGGCAAGGGCATAACCCAGAGTGCTCTACTCAGGAGAAGTGCTTAGATGTGGCATTTGCGAGCGCGTGTCTGTTTGGCCTGTTAATTCCGCTCTATACACATACTCTGTCCTTACGTAGCAGATCTGTCACTTTACAAGCCCGGCTCATCCATATTATAATGCATAAGACACCGCTGCATTATATTAGAAAGGTGCCAAGTGCAGAACAGGGAATTTCCCAACCGCATCCCCTGAGTAGCGTATGGCGTGTTCTTGCAGAACATTTGTGTATGGAAAATTCCAGGCTGCAAAGCGAGAGCGCTTTGGATGGTTAGATTTATGCAACACTGGGGACTGAACGCACCGGGTCTACTGGCGCATGACCAGCTCTCCTGTAGTTTTATGTCTTCCCATTTGCAAACGCAAGAGGCCCGGCAAGACTCATCAAATCCCCATTCAGATCCTCGGCACAGCTGACAGATGCTGCCACATCATAAAGGTACGATAAAGCTGGCGTGGAGAGACCAATGGTTCCAGGCAGATGCCACTCCCTTAAGCAATGTTTTAGTCAGAGTAGCTGGAATGTTTCTCCAGTTCTGCGGCCAGATGTTGCGGCTCAAGCATCAACACTGGCGTGTCTGACAGGTGTTCCGGAACGCTTCTCTCTTTAGTCTGATCTCCTTTTGAGAACCAGAATGGCCGAAAGGTGCCCGCCAGTTCGGGATCTTCATTCTCTAGTAATAGGCAAATGATCACTGCCATTATCTGAAGCATGGGACAGAGGAATCGATGGTGTGCTGAGGCCAAATTGTATATTATGTTATCATAAGGAAAGTATTGCGGCATCCATCACCAGAGAGGTGAAAGCTACAATCCAATATGGTGTTGTTGAGTTCTTTTCGACTAATTTGTAACATCCATCAGTCTGCAGTCTGACTGATTCTCTCTTACATCCGTTTTTTTTTTTTTTTGGGTTCTCAATTTGGTGGGGAGGCGATTAGAAGATTTCAATTTACAATTCACCCAGGTATTGGCAAATGGACCCATCTGCCTTTGGTTTTATGAGGTAGTGCCTTAATTGCGGGTTTTAATGGACTTTCTTATAAGATCTAAATGAATGGAAAAGCGGCTTGAGTGAGGAGCCAGACAGAGGCCATTTAGTGAGGAATCTTGAAATAGAAATAGGGATGTCAGTGCCCATTAATAATTTAATGACCACTGACATTGCTATATTGCTAATGTTCTCCGGAGTGGAATGTTCTCCCACTGGCAAGAGGAGAAGATGAATGTGGGCATCATCACGGCCTTGTGGCTCCGTCTTGCAACATGAGATGAGTAGTGCAGAGTGCTGGTCGAACTTCATCCATCTATCCGTCACATCCACACCTCTCCCAGTATGCTATGGATCATTTGCAGAATCATTCATATAATCCATAATGCTAGCCCAGTGAGTGACGTGCTATTAAGGCAGGAAGAGAAACATTTCCTGTCACGGATATGACACCTATATTATTTTATAGGTTGCAGAATACACGCAACAGCATAACGTTATTAGGACCAGGGCTGCACAATATATCATTTCAGCAGCATCATCATCACATCACACAAACTGCGATGTCAAGTAAGGCGAATTAAATCCAACACGTCAGCTTTCCTACCGCTTGAAACAAACAAAATCTTGCACACTTCTCCTGCTACATGACTAATCTACAAGGGAAGTCTGTCTGGCAACATAATTTAATTTATTTATCGAAATGTAAAAAGTTTAAAATTTAACTAATGTGTGCTAAACTACAAGATATGAAAATTGCACCCCTTGCTGTTTTTCAGAGCGTCACCACTCCCCAGTTTCAGTTTCTCAAATGTTTCATCCCAGGGATGCACAACTCCTTTCCTGGAGGGCTTGTGTCCAGCACAACTTGAAGGTTTCCCCTCTCAAAGGCCCCCACTAAACCTGACAATAATTATCTCATAATTAAATCACATGACTCATTACCAAGAATTCCTTGATCCTTTGGTCTGAAGATGCGAGAGGCCTTGGTGTGATTCCGGGTGACCAGTTATCTTTCTCAGCCCATAGTGTGAATCTGACTGCATCAGATTTAAAACTATGATATTTGCCTACAAGCCAAGAATGGACCAGACCCTGTCTACCTTATGGAAATGGTCGTGAGTCAGTCTCTACCTAGAGTCCTTTGAGTTTCAAGTACACCTTGACCTGCCATCACTCAAGATAAGCTCAAGGGACAAAAAATGAGTCCCCTGTAACTGAAACATACCTAATAGTGTGTAATACCACCACAAGCACCAATAACAGCTGTGATTGGATTTGGCATAGACTGGACAAGTTTCTGGATGTAGGCCACATCAATGTTCACTCTTGACGCTCTTGCATCAAAGAATTTGGTGAATTCCTTCCCTGACACAATTCTGAGGAGAATTTCCTGTAGACTGGGATTTTAGTCACTGCTGGTAGACCCGTATGACCCTACGCTTCCATATATCTGCAAATTCAGCTATTTCCTTCACACTATGGTCTTTGGCACGCCCAAATGCAATCACTCCTTTTAGCCAATCATTAACATCTGCTTTGGACCCATTTTCCACACATGGAACAAGACATACACTGCATTGTACCACCTCTTCTGAATCTATTGATCCTGTCACACACCTCGCAGGTATTTATAGCCCCATCATCCTTGTGCATCTGCAGGAGCCGGAAGTTACTACTACCTTAAACACACAAGGTGACTCATTTTTTGTCTGGTAATCAAGACTCTTCTCTGTCCTCCATGTTGCTCTCACTTCTAATAGAAAGTTGGCCACCCAAAAGCACCTTTGGGTTTTTGTGAGGAGCCTTTCTCACAGTTTTTATGGCGCAAACAAGACAGCGAAATTAAGAGCTCATCTGTTTTCCCACCTGCCAAATGTGACTAGCAATGCAGACTCTATCACCACATTTGTACGGCTATACACAGCCATCATTAAGACACGGAACACTTTTTTCCAACCGCAACTTGTAACACGGTGCTACAACTTCCAAATGAACATCTTCTTTAAAAGCTGATTTATGACTATAGATGTCATGCAAATAAAATCTAGTCCAATTAGGCTGATATTACCTTATCTACTATAAATCACCAGCATTTGGCACAGCCTGTTCCCACTAACCATGTTTATTTTCATGTACATAGTATTTTTACGTATTCAGTTTGGAAACCTCATCTGGCTCAAACAACACAGAACTGCTCTGAGAGCAAGAGGATAGTGGACCACTGTTGGCCCACTAGCCTCAAAGCTGGTGGTCCACTGGCATTTTGCCCAGGATTTTCTGGGCAGCCCGCTGGCGGTTAAGCAGGGTATTAGACAAAATGCCACTTTTCATCACTAACAGTCCATTAGGTTGTTTGTGGATAATGTCACATCACTGTGCTGCAAGATGGAGGGCAGGCAGTGATTCTTCACCTGGGGGGGGGGCGCTATCACAAACTCTCAGAATGCCTGTGGTTTGCATTGTTTGCAACTGTTCACAATCAGTTTAAGCGAGGAACGACGAGGAGCTTTTATCAAGTACCAGACGTTGGTGTTCATGAAAGAGAAAAATGCATGCTGCTGCACCTTTTAAGGTGGAATGGGAAAACTGGTGAATAAAAAACTGCTTTAGCCTGGTGCGGTGGTGAGGAGCAAGGGCTGTATGGTGTATTGTACACAGTGGATCTGCGGGAGTTCAATGGTGTAAAGTTAAACCTGATGTTACGGTGAGTAAACAGCCATAATGTTGAGAGGCACAGCAGTGCTGAGTGTTTGCTGCTAAGTTAATCCACAGCACATTAACATAAAACCACACAACAGTCATTGTCGAAAGTGCTTTTGTCTGCTTGCATTTGTTTTTTGAAGGACAAGTCAGTTCTTATATCTGCTGCCCCCAGAGCAGAAACATCACCTCCAGCATATGCTGTGATTTTCTGTTTCTACTTTTCTCCCATAATATTGTCTAAACTAGTACAGTACAGTCTCCTCACCTCCATCTCATCCATTCTGCTTTTCACTTACTGCCCTCCATCTGGAATCACGTCTTTTTAGTTTCTATTTTTTCTCTCTCAGTTGTTATTTGTATTTGTATTTGTATATTTGTCTTTGGTTTTATTAAAGGCTGAACACATTTAAAATCAGTTTGAGGACATAAACAACTAGTTAGATCTTATACGCAGGGCAATAATTTGGGTAGACTCAGGGTGGACCAGCATTGGCTGGGGTCAACGGGGTGCCAACCTTATCAAGCCCATATAGGCTTTCTATTTAGGTGTGTTGTATTTGTAACTGTATTTGAACAAATGTAAACTGTTACAACTAGCCCCTCAGTTTGTTACATGTAATCCCACCTGTGGGACAAGTTTCATTCCCACCACCACATTCATATGAAATATTCACCAATCCTATGTGCACACAGTTTAGGTTTAATCTATAGCAGAGTGCAGAAATATTTACATATGTGTGAGTGCAAAATAGCTGCATCTCATTTACAAGCTTTGTCACAGAAACTACATCATTATTAATGTATTCTACATTTAGTTTGACTTGCAAAAACGGTTAATCACATTGTAGATTCAAAAACATGGCCATGACCAACTAAACTGGCAGTAAACTCTTCAGTCTGTTTTAATTTATTGTCACTGTATTGCACAATAGATGCCACTGATAGCAGTCCACCATGGTCTATACAGAATAGCATACAGGCTTTGTTTAGACTTGGCATTTATGCAGCGTTCACATATTGGCATTGAAAATGCTGTTGATCCGTGCCGCACAGCGACACGCTACTGAGGGCGGATTCATTCCGATTATTGATGAAGACTGGAGTGTTCATATGCAGACTGTAATGCGAGACTCTGTTTACATGCGCACTACAAGTAATTAAAAAAAACTCATAGGAATGTTCTTAAATACAATTCTTGAATATTCTTTTAACTTTTCTTTTTTCTTTTCTTTTGCTATCGTGCTGCATTTTACAGCTTATCATGTACAGATGAAAGAAAACTCAGTGTGATCATTATTTGCAGTAGTACAGTATGCGGTGAGGATCTATTAGTTTGGTCTTTGCAGCTCATTAGTTAACATGTCTGCTAGACCTACTGTAGAAAATACCATGGCAGCAAGCATCACGTGAGTCCACTGAGTTACTGGAGTTTTCCATCAGCACACTTGTGGTTGTAACTGCTTTAAAATTATGGCAGATTCAGAAAAACGTACTGCACATAAACTTATTAAAGCGAGCTTTACAGCTGTCCACCCTGCTAACTATTTTTAACTCCTCTGCAGACCAGCCACATCATGTTGAACGTTTTAAGCATCCATTATGAAGCATATGCAAATGCTCAGAATGTACCTAAGCAACATTACACTTGAGGTTCATGCTATAACATAAGATATTGGCTCTGGTGTACTGTGGCCATAGGGACAAGGCCACAGGCCGAGTCCCGAAGATCAGTACACCAGTGCCAATATCTCACATTCTGTGCATGTACATGTGCATCATAGCGGTTACTGTACGAAAATCGAGTGTGTTTTTGTGATTATATTGCGGTTCTGGAAACCACCTTTTACTGTTAGTATTTAAGATAAAGAGGACAGATAAAACTATTGTTTGTTTATCAAGGTAAACCTATAAAGGTAAAATAGTTCTATTCTATCAGACACCCCGCTGCTAAAATATCATCATCAGTCTGTCAGTCTATAGTCATAACAGTCAAGGAACAGTTCATAATTTCCCATCATCAGGGTTACAAGCGGCCAAAACATTTGGTGAAGTTATATTAATCCCATGACTATACACACGCCAAAGCTGGTACATATTAAGAACTTACTTTTATGTGCTGCTGCCGCACTATATTCTGTATTTACCTTTAGTGGTGCAGCAGCCCATACCTACCTACCTACCTACCAACCCACCTACCTACCTATCTACTTACCTACCTATATACCTACCTACCTATCTATCTACCTAACCACCTGTATACCTACCTACTCACCTACCTACCTAACTGCCTATCTACGCACATACCTACATACCTACCTACCTAACTACTCACCTATCGACCTAACTATCTATTTACCTACCTATATACCTACCTACCCACCTACTTACCTGCATATCTACCTACCTACCTATCTACCCACCAACTTACCTGTGTATCTACCTACCTATCTACCTACCCAGCTATGTACCTGGGTATGTACCTACCTACTTACCTACCTAGCCACCTACTTACCTGTGTATCTACATACGTACCTAACTAATGACCCACCTATTAACTACCTATCCACCCATCTACCTACCTACCTACATCCCTAACTACCCATCCACTTACCTTCCTACCTACCTACCTACCTACCTTCCTACCCACCTATCTGCCCACCTATCTACCTACCTACCTACCCACCTACCTAGCACCCCTTCTGATGAGTACTGCTGTTTTAACCCCACAGTGTCTCTGTTTAGTGTAATTGCGTGTGGCTTGGGGTGCCATTCATTTTTCATTCATTTATCAAAATGATTTATGTGGTGATTAAATACAGCTGAAATACTAACATTTTAGTTTCAATAAATTCAATTCATTGTTATACAGTTCAAATCAGAGTACATATTCACGTTTTAGCAACTTCAATCTAACATTTCCCTTCACTACCTACTAGTACAACCCCTTTATATTAGAAACACAACACAGAAGGCTGCTAGTTTAACTTGCAATTTCATGTACTGTCTATTTTAATAACTGCCTGAGAATAACCACAGAGAACTGAGGAACTTTGATTGCCAATTCATTCATAAGCTCCCGAAACCTTTTCACCCGCCATCATGGTGAATGCACAATTGTATTATGTCAGGAAACCTTAGCCTTATTATGCAGCAGGTAAAAACCCCCAGACGCTTTCATTTCCGCAGTGATTTCTTACAACAGGTTTAATCTGTCGGTTTCTGAGTCCTCTAATTAAAGCATGTTACATGTGGCCTTAGCTTCAAGACCTCTAAGGCACCCAGCCTAAACTAAATTCCCCCAAAATTCTCAGTCCAGAATCCATTAACATGAGCCCGCACGGCCAATTGCTTGGCCTAAAGTGGCTTTAAATAGGGATTACCGACGTGACCTTCCTCAAAGACTGGGCTTTGCTAAATTAACTCTCAGCGCAAGAACATTTACAGCTTGAAACCATGTTTTCTCACTTGTCGCACGTGGTCGGATGACCAGAATAGCAAATTTTTCTGATCCCTCAGGGTACCGCCAGAGCCAACGCGTCAGGAATTTGGACTCGGACCAAGTGTGGTTTGCTTAAACTGGCCCTTCAGCCAGACAGATGAGGGCACAAGTGCTGTGACACTGATGGACATGCTGATAGTACCTCCTAATCACACACACACACATGCTATCAGCAGCCTGGATCAAGCATGCAGGGTCTGTCTGAAGGGCATATAGAAATAGCTGAGAACAGACAGAAGCATATGAGCATGACTGTCCAGAGCTCTCTCTCAGTCCTGGCTGGCTGACCATACTCCTAATCAGACGCTGAACCAGTGTAACTACACCCACCTTGTTAGCTCTCCCGCAGATTTATTATAGGATCAGTGACAGGTAAGAAACAGCAAAAAAAGATGGAGATATTAATACCTTTACATGCTTCTATAATTACTGTTGGTCATTTTATTAAATATGGGATTTATTCATTTGTTACATGAGGATTTCTTTTTTATCCAGTAAACAACATAGACTTTTTATTTATCTCATTTTGAGATGGTTGTAATCTAATATTAAGATTTTTAAACCTCATTTCCAGTTTTTACTTGTTTTACGTGATTTTAGTAAGCCAGATTTTCTCACTATATTGGCAGATTTGGCCAAATTGTTTTTTCAATCTAGTGAGAAAATTTGTTGCACTAAAATCACTTAAAACAAGTAAAACATAATATCTATCTTCAATTATGTTGACTGCCTTTCTACATCTGTCTACCAAAAGAAAGATTATTCAATGCTATTTAAATGTATTTAAATTTTCCTTGATGACTCTGCAAAGAGGAAACGGGATGAATGACTGAATCTATAATAATAGTATATTTTTATCTATTTATTGATTTTTTCCTTAGTCAGTCAGTAATATAGTAGAAACCTTGCTAGCTAGTGTTTTTTTAGTGTCTACTCACTAAAAATGCAAGCTAGCAAAGTATGATTCGAGTAGTTCTGCTAGCTAGCTAAATTTATCTGAGAAATCTATTTTCCCAAATTAAAAAATACACCATTTGTAGACCGAACCACATAAACAAAAGGTCAATGTCTGCAGTGACTAGAGTACTGCTATGACAGCTGAAAAAACATATTTCAATTTAGGAAACGAAATCATGTAGCAAACTAGAAAATTGCATTTGAAAAAACTGAAGAGAGTTTTTGGATCTGTCCTGAGTGAGTACATGCAGTTTGGTGTCTGTAGGGGTTTGAAGGGGGATGAAAATAAATGGGACTATGAAAGAAAGACAGAATGGAAAAAAAGAAAAGAGACAAGTGCAGGTCAGACCAACACTGAATTTGTGCTTTTGGGTCTGCCCCAAGATGCATGTGAAACAGCGTCGGTCGGTCAAGCAGATTCATTCCAGCCCATTCATTTCTAAGGGGGTTTTGGGAAAACAGTATGTCGGATCAAAAAGCTGTACGCAAGCACACCATTACCGTTCAGACCGAACATTCCGGAGTTGAAACGATGTTGAGATCTTGAAAACTGTGGGACTAGTTAACAGACAAAAACGTGTACCAAGAAGAAGAAAACAGATAACAGAAGTGTTGCGTGCATTGTGCAATCACTAATGACATATTAAACTCTGGGTTTAGTCCACAATGCCCCTCTAATTGAAACAGTGACCCACAATCCAGCATTTCCCTGTCCCCTTCACCTTATAGCACTCTGTCTCTCTGTAGTTGGAGCAGGCAATGCGGTAACGGATATACTCTTTAAAGGATCTGAAGGATTTTTACAAAGTACAAAACAAACGTGAATTAATTACACACAATGTTTTTCCAGGTTGGATAATTTGGAGTCACATTTAAAGAAAGTCATTAAGAATTATGAACATGTGCATCCCTTTGCTGTGCATCCCTACAACCAGTTAAACAGAACAGGATTCCACATCCTGACGATACAACAAAACCTTAGACAGCTGTACAACTATAGTCTGAAAGTTGTGCAGCCTGATATTTATGATTCCCACTGCCAGAGCAGGTCTTATTCAGTCACTCCATCAGTCCTACCTCTCCGTCAGTGTCCTGACCTGAGGAAGGTAATGAAGCGAACACCGCCACATAGCACGCAACCACCTTGGCCATCTCCCTCCCTCCACTGCACCCCTCCACTGAACATATTCAGGGAGTTCAGCTGAGGAAGATTACTTATTCACATGGAGCTTCATAAATCATGGATCAGAAGACGAGGATGGGGAGCAAGGCGCACCTGGGGCCAGAGCGCTCTGAGTACACAAACTGGGAGTCAAATGGGTGTCGGCAGGATGGCGCACAGCTGTGCCAGAGAGAGCCAGGCTAGTGGTACACGCTGCGGAAAACTGGCGATCTTTACATGGGAGCTAAAACAGGCGTGTTAGTAGCAAAAACAAGCAAGCCTGCATACTCAGCAGCTGGTTTAGACAGTTAGCCATTCAGGCTACTGAGCCTATGAATCCTGGGGCCACAATAATAGGAAAACATCATTGGCCATGTGACATGGACTGCAACAGTTTGAACACCCCTGACCAAACTTGAAAAAAAGTTAACACGCCCTCTACAGGGAACACACTTATATATGGCACTTCTTGCTAAATTTAGTGTGGAAAATATCATCAAGTGTTTGAATATGATGCCAGGGACATGTTTTAAAAAACAGGGACATTTGGGAAAAGGGACTGCAGGCAGGTACATTTTATTTTAGAAAAGTTAGTTTTAAACTGAAAATATTTTTTTTTAAATTGTTTTTCGAAAAAAATTGTTTTCAGATATCAGATGTTATTTATTACAGCCAATAAATTCTGACAAAATCTGGTTTAACGGCGATAATTCCATGTCAGACCTAACCGGTTTCTTAGGACACGCCAAATCTCTGAACATTGCCTTTACTAATGTAGTTAAATATGTAATAAATTATGATTTTACAAAATTAGAAAATTATGCTGTTACTTTGAAAATGCCAGTTTTTGCCATGATAAACATTGTTGGAAGTGAACTTTACACATACAAAATACATCAGTGGGCTTCATTCAGCAAACATTCTTAAGAATAAATGTCTTTTCACAACCCACTTCTGCAGTTTCCACAAAGATTCTGACCTTTGCTTATTTGGGATTTGTTCTTACACTGCAAAAATGATATCTTGGCAAGTAAAATAACTGTCTCATTTTTGAGACTGTACTGTAATTATTAGATTATTTAACTTATTTCTAGTCATTTTTAAAGTGGTTTTAGCAAGGCAAATTTTCTCAACATATTGGTTTTTTTTTTTTTTTAGGAAATGTGCTTAAAACAAACCTAATTATCTGCCAATATAGTAAAAATGGCTTGCAAAAATCACTTAAAACAAGTAAAAACCATCTGGGAATAAGTAAAATAGTCTTAGAACTAGAAGTGTCAAAGTGAGACAATTAAGATATATCAACTGCAGATACAATCATTTTACTTGTCAAGATCTCATTTTTTACAGTGTAGGTTAAACAGAATCTACACAGCAAAAAATTAGATCTTGGCAAGTAAAATGATTGTATATGTAGTTGATATATCTTAATTGTCTTATTTTGAGACAATTGTACTGCAATTATAAGACTATTTAACTTATTTCTAGTCATTTTGTTCTTGTTTTAAGTGATTTTAGTAAACAGATAAATTCTTCTGTGCCCTCATCGCATTTTATTGGCCCGTTTCAAGCATGTTACATAAAATATGCAAATGTATCTGCCAATATAGTAAGAAAATTTAGCTTCTTAAAATCACTTAAAACAAGAACAAAATGACTAGAAATAAGGTTAAATAAGCTTAAAATGAGCCTACATATTATGCCAAGATATCAATTTTGCAGTGTAAGTATCTATACCCTACATAGTCTTACACTGCAAAAAATGATATCTTGGCAAGTAAAATGATCATATATCTATCTATTATATTTTAAATTTTTTAAGAATTACTTACAACAAGTAAAAACTAACAGGGAAATGATGTTACACAGTCTTAAAATTAGCCTAGAGCTTTCCGGCTGCAAGCTGCTCACCCCAGTCAAAAACTCTACTTGCTAACATGCTAATATCTGAAGGCTTCATCTGCCGCGCACCGTTTGCTTTGGTGAAGACGTCGCAGCTGACAGCGTACACAACCTGCGAGCCATCTAGCCTCGGCACACCTGGCAATTTCTCCACGCTGCTCCTTTACACACCAGTGGCTGCGCCAGACAAGCAGCGGGCTGCCAGCAATCGTTCCTCGCCGCCTGCGAGCACGACATTAGGGAGAGACAGATGGAGAGAGCAAAGGAAAACGGGTGGCGGCTGGTGGGCTCTGGAGGAAAAGGAGGGGCGGCAAATGAAGAAGAGTGGATGGAAATAAATAACGATAGACAGCAGGGGAGGGTGATGACAGTCAGTGCCAAATGAGGCCATGGTCGCATGTATAATTGCCTCCATTAGCACCATTACTCTGGTGTTCCAATGCTGCTCCCTTTTTGCTCTGCATCTCACAAACAGTCCCAGAATAGCTCTGAATTTTACATCAGTCATTTGGTGGAGAGATTGAAAATGTTATTGGGGAAAAACAAACGACCAAAGCGATTATTTCCCGTTCGTTTTTCTTCTTCTTAAATTTATAATAAGTTTCATGACTCGCATCCCTGTGTGAACTTTTATATAGTTGTGATACAGGCTAATCTTCATCTTTAACTTCAACACTAATCTTTAACTTTTAACCATTCTCCACCTTCTCATGTCTGCATACCATACTGACATATCTAGCACCCATGTCTTACCATGTTCTTAACATGTTCTCATATCTAATAGTTTGTGTTTTACCACATTCTTCTTGCCATGTTCTCATATCTAGCACCCTGGGTCTTACCATGTTCTTCTTGCCATGTTCTCTTATCTAAAATCCTGCCTCTTACCATGTTCTCAGGTCTAATAGTCTGTGTCTTACCATGTTCTTTGTACCATGTTCTCATGTTTAGAATCCTGTGTGCTGGTGTACTATGTGTATACAAAGGTATACTGTATGTACCAGTCTCAGCCCTGGTCCTGAAGGGACCCTTCCCTGCACAGTTTAGAGCAAAATTAAAAACAATATTAACAACATTTTAACAAAATTGAACACATAAAAGGAAATGAGTTACTAAATAAGAAGGTGTGACATGTGAGTATGAAGTAGATGCCTGTACTGACTAATGTACTAACAGCAGTAACAGTATTACTATTAGTACATACTCAGCAGAGAACAAACCCGGCGGTACTTTACTGGAGTACACGTACCTGAAAACACTCAGCAGAGAACAAACCCGGCAGTACTTTACTGGACTACACGTACTTGAGAACACTCAGCAGAGAACAAACCTAGCAGTACTTTACTGGAGTACACGTACCTGAAAACACTCAGCAAAGAACAAACCCGGCGGTACTTTAACTGAGTAAACTGCCCACCTCTCTTTGCTACTACTGTCACCCCCAGCTTGCTCCATGTCATGTCTAGGCACAGGTTCCTGCTTTGTGACAATGTCTATTGCAGAAAGCACTAAACAAATAAATACAGAATGGAAATGAATAGATCGGCCTCCGTGTCACTCTGTCTTTTTGGAATTCGTGGAACGAGGGACATCTTGATAGCCCATATTAACTCCAATAAGAGAGGGCCCCATTTTGGTTTTGTTTACATGCTCCCTGCCACCGCCTCCACAATTACCGCCGAGTGCTTCTCCAAGCACTCTTTCATTACGAATGCAAATATCGTTTTGTTCGTGGCTTCACGTTGGCGGAGTTGAGGCCCCTGCAGCAGGTTTGTGCTGCGCTTTATTCTTTTTTTTCCCCGTTTGGCTAGCGTCTGAGATACATCCAGAACTTAACCACGCTCTGAAACTATTCGTTTACATGAGGGGGTTTGCCTGGGAGTGAAAACAGAGATATTATTATATAGGACAGTGGGGAATATTTGAAGGACATCTGGGGGGGCTTGTGCTACATGTTTTACGTGCAG
This sequence comes from Semaprochilodus insignis, assembly GCA_034552555.1. Classification (NCBI taxonomy): domain Eukaryota; kingdom Metazoa; phylum Chordata; class Actinopteri; order Characiformes; family Prochilodontidae; genus Semaprochilodus; species Semaprochilodus insignis. Next base: position 14,771,170 of record CM067487.1, on the reverse strand, counting down.
TAACATGCTGCAGTCTCATAAATATAACTCAGGTTGTCTCGGTACATAGTATGTCAGTCCTTCACAGAGTTCTTCTGATCATTCGGTATCTGTACCTGGCATGTTGACCTCAGTGGCCTTCTGGCTGCACCCTAGCTCTTGGCCTTATCATCATTTGCACCCATGTCGTTAGCTCATTTAAGTCTCTGTTTAAATAGCCCCTCCCTGAGTCTCAAATCCAATACTTTCCACAGTGTACTCATCTAGTACTTGTCAAGTAGCATGTTCAAACTAGATTAGTGTGGTGTTAATACCTGGATGGTGTACTATGGCAAGGGTTCTCAAGGGTTCCCACCCCAAAGCCCACCTGTTTCTATCTACAAAGCAATGGGGCCCAAAGCTAAAAAGAGGGGCCCACAGTCCTTTTAGCTTTAAGGATTTTGTGATTCCTTAGAACTAGTCAAACCATACTCCGGCTCCACTTATAGGGTTTTTGGAACGATGTGTTACCCCAGTCAACAACAATAAGAAATCTTACTTTGTCATTAGCATATCAATATTAACCACTCGGGTTGCTGATGCTCCCCCAAAAATATGTTTTATAGACTTTTATGATACCTTTATGAGAGAAATGAGTGTCTGTAAAGATTAAGATTAAGATTAAGGCAGATTATACGGCTAGTACAGATGTGCTGCTAGAAGAGTAGGAAAGCCGGCACCATCGATAAATTCCCTCATTTGATCATAGAATATGTTCCCACCAGTCAAGTGAGTGAACTGAACCCTGTGAAGAACCCTGAGAACCTTTTCTATCAATGACCATCAAACCCATGATTATTAATTATGAATACTCATATTGATTGTTCATGTTAATTGTAATTTGAAAATGTCTCAGCTTCGATTCTTAACCGCTAAGCTTTTTTTTTTTTTTTTTTACACGTATGACATTATAGGCCCATTACTAACTGCCTCTCCCTGAATACATGCCCACGGACCACTAGGGGTGCTAACCCTGTACTAAGAGGAGCCAGGAAAGGCTGCTGCCAGATTTTCAAAAGAGGTAGATGTCTTCTTCTTATTTCAGAATAAGTTATAAGTAACACATAGGCTTGCACTAGGCTAGGTGCTAACCTTGGAGTAATTCAGTGACATGGTCTACATTGGGCTTAGGCCTTTCACTAGCCACTAAACAGAACCATACACTGTAAGACTATACTAGTGTGTCTAATAAAGAGAAGTTCCAAACCAAGATGCTTCCTGGTCCAGTCTCTTCCCCGCTCACAGTATACAGCACAGTCTCCAAAATAAGACACAATGCCTGTTTTACAGTATATCGTGACCCATTACATAGTTTGGTGACCATTATCCGTAATTGTTAGCCATGTTACATGCTTGCCAGTATAACTAGTTTCTCTTTTATCCCATTTCCAATTAGCTATATTCCTTATTCTTCTTTTATATTTTATCAGGTTTCCCCATTTCCTTCTGCCCTTGTTTGCAGTACTTTCTGGTTTCAGTTTGTGGTACTTTCCAATTTCCAGTTTTGGCCTTATTTGCTGGTCTCTGGTTGAAATTATCATTAGGGCTCCAACAAACTATTTTGACTATACCAAAACAAATAATAAATTTTTCAGATTACAGATCGCTTAATTACCAAATAACCCTTACACTGCAAAACATATCTTGGCAAGCAAAATGATCTCGAATCTAGCTGATATACCTTCTTATTTTGAGATTTGTTATATTACTGTAGAATGCCGAATTTTCTCACTATATTGGCAGATAATTTTGCTTATTTTAGGAAGCATGCTTAAAACAAGACACTTTATCTGCTAATACAGTGAGAAATTTTACAAAATGAGAATTAGGCTAAATATAAGACCGCCTTACTTGCCAAGATATATTTTTGCAGTGTTAGTAGCTATCAGTTAAATAATTTAGCTTGACATTGTTTTATGCATTTGCCAATAACAATGAAGACAATAAAGATGAATACCTTATTCAAAAATACACTTTTAAATTCCTTTTTAAAAGATATTAACTTTTAATGAACTTCCCTGCTTTTGCTCTTGTGCTCTTAAGTGATTTTAGTAAGTACATTTTTCTTAATATATTCACAGATAATTTTGCTTAGTTTAAGAAATTTGCTTGAATCAAACCAAATTACCTGCCAATATATTGAGAAAAACTGGCGTACAACAATCTTAAAACAAGAATTTAAAAATATATCAAGTAGATATACTATATGATCATTTGTTCACTTTTTCAGTGTAAGGATGTGTGAAGTAGCAGCAATAAGGTATAACAAAACAATTAAAAATCAATCAAAATTAATGTAAACACTGCATTAATCTGTGCTTTGTGCATTCTGCTGTCTGTCTACACTCTGTGGAGGGAATGACGTCACCAACTAATTGACTATTAAATTAGTTGCCATCTAATCTGGTCATCGATTATAGTTGACCAAGTTGATTAATCACTGCAGCCCTAATTACAGTGCCCTATCTGCTCATATCCCTATCCCCGCTACTGCTTCTGTTAAAAATTCATGATTATTAAAAGATTATTTGGTGACTTATGTAAAATACTTTCTCAAAAAAATTAAAAATGCCTGCAAGTAAGTTAAATTATCTTAACATTAGCTTACAACTATCTCAAAATGAAAGTTTTACGATAACTGTATAAGTATATATAATCATTTCACTTGCCAAGAAATCACTTTTTGGCTGTGCATATACAGTACAATACTAGGTTACACACAAAAGCTATGGTCAAGATCACTGTAAAATAGAACTGTATAAATTGGGAATTATCTTTGATGGTTAACAGATAGTTAACCCTAACTTTTGAGAATCTGTGCCCAGAACATCAAGGACATCGACGAAACTCGCTTCATCAATAAGTCATAAATCAAGTCCAGTGCTATGATCCAGCCCACACTGCGTACATATTTGTATTGACTCGCTATAAATAGTCTGAATCTACCCACCCACAGGAATATTTGTGGTGTTTCGCAGCAGCAAGCCTCCTCCACTCGGTTACTGGATCCCCTTTTAGCATCTCTCAGGAACATAACAGAGGACAGGGCACTAACTCTGTGCCAGCGTTCAGAAATACTCCTGGCTATCAACCACCCATCAAGCCAGTGCTCTTATGAGTATTTGAAAGGAAATGGCACAGGGGTGAAGTGAGAGGCAGCATTAATCATCTTCTCCAGACCTTGGGATTCATGTTGACAAAGTAATTAACCTCAGCGGAGAACACTTTCAATAGCAGTCTTCAGGAAACAGGGACTGAGTTATCAAACGATATGCACAAAGTTTTATTTAAATTGAGTTTGGAAAATCAGTGGCACCGTCTTACACCCGTATACCCAGATATACAATGCTATTGGGAAGGAAGATAAAGGTTACCAGGAACAATAAATGATGATAAATTTAGACTGATATGGGCAATATTTATTAAGCTACACATACAGAAGTAGTGTCTCTCAGTATGGCTTTGGGCCACCATGTTCGCTACCACAACAGCTCCTGGAGGTGGAGGGACACCAGGCCTTCTGGACATGTGATGCATGACAATAAACCGTTCATCTTGGTTCTGACCACGGTGCCTCCACACATGGATTCGTTGGTCGTCTCCACCAAGACAAAAACGGGACTCGTCACTGAAGATGACCCACTGCCATTCTGAGTCACATGACAGTCTGGCACAACACCATTGCAGTCTTTGTTGATGTTGACAAGGGCACTTGTTATAGCGGTCTGCGTGCATGTAGTCTTGCGTCATGCAGTCGTCTGCTAATGGTGCTGGCACTTACAGGATGGCTCACTGTTCGCTGAATGTGTGCAGTCTTGACTGTTGGGTCAGTCAGGTACAGTGATAAAGCCTGTTCTTGCTTACGTCACATTGCTTACGTCACTGAGCGTGGAACTTGAAACATTCGCATGTCTTGTGATGTCAAGCCTACCCACCAAGTTTCATTCTTGTCGGCTGATGCCTTCTGGGTGCAACTATTCTTTCTCACGATGAGTGTATAAACGATATCACCAACCTCCCCGAAGGAAGGAGGTCATTGGGGTTGTAAATTACAACCCACTAAAAAACAAGATACACATACACAGACAAGCTCCGCCGCTGTTCTCTTCTCTTCCATCAGGCCTCCAATACACCAAAAACATCTATCTGAGAGCGAGGCCGGGGCGAAATCAATGCGGGCGACATTTAGGAAACGTAATGAACGAGCCGTCTCGTCTCCGAAACATTAAAATTGGTCTGAGCGAAATTACTTTTCTGGCCGACGGTGATGTTTGGCCTGAGAGTGGGGGAGGGGAGCTATTGACTGGCTGAGTAAACCTGACACCGTCATCCCATCCCTGTGGGCCAGCCCCCTGCTTACTGACTGGCAGCCCTACCAAGAGGAGAGGCGGAGAAAAAACAACGCTGTAATCTTCAGTGCTGGGACAAACGAGGACAGGGGCAGGACCTCTTGAACAGGTCACAATCTAAGCTACTGCTGTCGGGCAGAGACATTTCCTAAAGGAACATTTGTGAGGCTTTTCTGCTCGGCGGAGTGAAAAAATAAACCTTGAGACAACCCCAGGTCGGTGTCAGTCAGCCACGGCTGAGTTAATGGGCAGGGGAATTATGTGCACAAAGCCCTGACCCCCCCTCCACCAGTATCTGTCTGTGAATGCAATTACTGCTCAACACCAGGGCTGAAATGGCCAGCCGGTGAAGTGTCATCTCCGGTCTTCCATTAGCCTGGAATGGAGCATGAGTTTTCATGTTGAAACATTTCTTGGGGCCATGTACACTAATTTTGCTCATTTAATGGGAGAATGAATGTTAAAACCGTCCAGCACTGTTTAATCCCTGTCTGCTGCATCTGTAGCATGTCAGTTTCCACACACAGTAATTCATGTATGCGTTCCTCTCTCAACCTGACTCAAAATGCCCTTAAAATAGTAGCCAGTTGTCTGTAAATAAGCTCACCAGAGAAAACTTGAGTTATCTTGCGTGTATAAGGTGGTAGTAACTTCAGGCTCCTGCAGATGGTGCTGCATGAGGATCTTGGGGCTATAAAATACCTGTGGGATGTGTGACAGGATTCATAGATTGAGAAGAGGTGGTACAGTGCAGTGAATGTCTCATTCCATGTGTGGAAAATGGGTCCAAATCAGATGCTAATGATTGGCTAAAAGCAGTGATTGCATTTGGGCATGCCAAAGGCCACATTGTGAAGGAAGTAGCTGAATTGCAGGTGTATGGAAGCGTAGGGTCATACAGGTCTACCAGCAGTGGCACAAATCCCAGTCTACAGGAAATTCTCCTCAGAATTGTGCCAGGGAAGGCATCCACCAAATCTGGACCAACTGCACAATTCTTTGATGCAAGAGTGTCTGAACATCAGAAGCAGAATCAAGTTTTATTTGCCAAGTATGTTCACACGTACAAGGAATTTGTCTTTGGTTACATTAGCTTACAGTGCACAGAGAGTGGCGACATTTCACACAGCACAAACACACACATCCTTACACACACACTCACACAATACCATACATCCGTAACCGGATCTTCTATTTTATTATTAACAATTTATTTTCAGTTTCTTTTTCTTTAGATATGTAGCATCTCATCACTCAGTAAATGTTTTTAATTGAACAGTAGCTGAGCTTGTAAAACATTCAATGTTGCTGCAGCCGCAGTACCAGAAACTATTTACCTACCTAAATCTAGGAGTGTTCATTTGTATGTTGAGCTTATTTGCTAGGCTGTGCAACTGAATTTACCATTATGGACATGCAAGAGGTGTGTGTTTTATATGACTATATGGCAGTGATGGACTGGCCTCTTGGCCTGGCTACTATTTTAGGGGCATTTTGACCAGGTTGAGTCAGGGACACGTGCATAAATTACTGTATGTGGTAACTGACCTTAACAGATGTAGCAGACAGAGATTAAGTGCTTGTCGCCTTTAACATTCATTCTCCCATTAAATGAGCAAAATTAGTGTACATGGCACCAAGAAATGTTTCAACATGAAAACTCATGCTCCATTCTGGGCTAATGGAAGACCATTGTTACCATGGCATTTTTGCGTGGGCTGGAAAATTGAAATATGAAGCCGACCTTAGCCTTGTAACTAGGAAAGCTAAACCATGGAGGCTAGCTAGAGGGAGATGGAGAAAAGTGTAGGAGTGATGAGGGGAGCAAAAAACCCAGAAAGTTTCTTAAACAAGATGCAAAGAAATTAAGAAATTAAAGATTTCTTTGGATATGAGGGAGCAAGGAACTGCAGTGTAGAGTGCAGAAGGGGTATGTTAGCCTCTTCATTCAGTTTGCTTCTACACTAAAACCATAGTTAAAACCTTTAACTACTCCTGGAGCTGTGGTGGTTCTTTGGGGATCCTGACCGTTGAGGAACAGGGTAACAAAGTATACAGAGATGTACTACAGCCTGCAACTGTGCTCCTATATGGTCAGTGGAGCTGATATAATAATGGCCGCCATGAAACTTGGTGGGTAGGTGTGACATTGTGAGGCATGGAAATGATTTAAGTTTCACACTCAGCCACACATGTAACGTAAGCAAGGATGGGTCTTATTGCTGTACCTGACTGACCCAACAGTTATGATTGTGGACATTCAGCGAGCAGTGATGCCCTCCATGAGTCATCCTGTTAGTGCCAGCACCATTGGCAGACGGCTTACAATGTTGGTTGACTCCGTTACAATGACTGCCCTTAACACCCCAGCATTGCCTAGACTACAATGGTGTTGTGCCAGACTGTCAGAATGGCAGCGGGTCCCCACTTTTGTCTTGGTGGAGACGACCAACGAATCCGTGTGTGGAGGCACTGTGGTCAGCACCGAGATGAACAGTTTGTTGTCACGTGTCACACGTCCAGAAGGTCTGGTGTCACTCCACCTCCACCCTTACTGCATCTGCAGGAACTGTGTGAGAATTTTAAAGCTGCATGGGATGGATTATCACAGGACACCTCTACAACTCGAGATGTCTGGCATGTTGTGTTAGCAAAGATGGTGGCCCAAAGCCATACTAAGAGACACTACTTCTGTATATGTAGCTCAATAAATATTCTCCATATCAGTCTAAATTTATCACCATGTATTGTTGCTGGTAACCTTTATCTTACTTCCCAATAGCAATCCCACACTTCCTTCTGGGTGTAACACCTGGTGGGAGGGGGAGGGGATTAAAAGGCAAGAACATTGCAGGATATGAGCTCTGGAGAAATGTTACTATAATTGTCTGTAGTCAGTTACAACAGATACAACAGAGATCATGCTAAAATGCACTGAAGTATTCTTTCAAAGCAATAATTCCTTCTAAATGAAAGCGGGTTTCAGACTTCCACACCCTACTATACCACTAAAGACGTAAAGATTTACTGTATTTTCAGTGTTAATGAAAACACATCAGACTTCAGCAAACTGCAGTTCAGAAACACTCACTGTAAAAGCTACAGAATCAAATAGCATGTCTGAATCATAATGCAACATACAGCTCACCCTGTGTGGCTGCCTGGCTTACACTGCAAAACAATACGTAAGCTTCTCCAGCAATAACAACAGAACTTGTCTCCCATCAGTCCTCAGAGGAACGTTCAAACAGGAAATGGAACGGTTGTATTCTCTTAGACTCTTTACCGGTTGCTTCAGTGGTGCTAAGAAAGCTGGAATGTTGACGGTTAGGCAGTGTACAGGGCATAGAGGCCTGCAGCTTGCCCTTCTTCACTTCAGCTCTGGGTCTGCCAGGACTGACTGCTGAACTGCTACAAAGATGCAGAGCTTTTTTTGAGTCAGTGAGTTAGCAAAGTCATTTTTGTACAAGCAAAAGAAATTTCTGTTGCATTTTGGGAATCAAAGGGCATTTTTTCCTGTTTCTGGAATGATTCGATATCGCTCTCAGCTCCTAACATGAACATGGGTTTGATTTAGCCCAGGTTAGTTGTGTATAGAGCATTGCTACTTCCTAACCATTTAAGTGAAATATATCAGGCAACAGCCTATCCACTGGTGGGCTGGGGGGGTGGCACTTGCACTGCACCTCTTTCTCAGGCCCTTCATACCGATACTGACGCAATAGTGCAACCATCACTTACAGAGAGATCCAATTTCTTACCACCTTACCCCTCCCCCCTGGTTAGCTTAATAACAAGTTATGTCAGGTAATTAGACATACAGTCTGGTCTCCATTCAAGTGACAGTTTCAAATGTTTGCTTCAAGCCCATTTTATATATTTTTTAATATCTACAGAGTCCAGACTGCATTGGCAGTGCAGGCGGTAGAGGAAAGGGGGAGTAAGTCTGTTAGACTACATCTTTACCCATGCTTGAGGAATATGGACTGACAGCACTGATATCTGACCGTTCATCAGTTCTTTCCTCCGTGTCCGGCAGTATAGTATAGGAGTGTTCACTGAGTGATAAATGGAGTTCAAGATTTGGAGGAGAACTATGCCTAAAGCTCCAACTCCTCCTTCCAGTACAGTTCCACCCCTATTTTCAGTTTCTCATGACAACAGTTTTCAGAGTTCCCTCCCCTCGTTCTTATACTACAGCAGTGATGTACAGTAACTTAGTAAGTGTAATGTGTTAGTGTACTGTAAGTAGTGTGTTGGTGTACAGTAACTCAGTAAGTGTAATGTGTTAGTGTACTGTAAGTATTGTGTTGGTGTACAGTAACTCAGTAAGTGTAATGTTTTAGTGTACTGTAAGTAGTGTGTTGGTGTACACTAACTCACAGTAGTGTACTGTAATGTGTTAGTGCACGGATACTTTTTACTCCACTACATTTTGGCCAAATCTGTCCTTCATTTTGGCTTATGTGTCATACAAATGTAACATGTCCAAACAAAAGAAGTATGAAGCGAGCCCACCAATCAGGGTACAGCGGTCACTCGTGCTGAGCTTGTTTTGACCTGTTGGACAGAGCTTGGTTCTAGCTAATGGAAACTGTTCTCCTTCGGTGTTTTGTGCTTATGATCATTTGAATAGACATCAGTGTCACACTAATATGACCTTCTATTAAAAGACTGGTGGACTGAGAGTGACACTAGAGTCTCTTCACCTAAAATGAGTTGATTAAGAGTCTTGTTCCAGAAATGATAATAGGACATTAGAGCCATAATAAACTAATAAACTAATACTGTTGCTCTCCATACTTAAGTACATTTGAAGATAAATACTTTCGTACTTTTACTGAAGTGGAGGTCTAAATGGTCTACACTTCTACTTTTACTGGAGGAATATTTTAACTTGGGGATCTCTACTGTAACTCATCCACCACAGTACTACAACCATATGCTGAGGCTGAACTGAATGCAGATGCATATAAAACTTGTGTAACGATGGCATGCCAGACACAGGGATTGGATCCATTTGTAGGTTTATTTAAACAACACAAAAAGGACCAAAGAAAGGAACGCCCAGAAGTTTCTCTCAAAAGTAAAGCAAACTGCCTCAAAATACAAAAGCCCAGAAGTTGTCCAAAAGCCACAAAGGAAATAACAAAAACCAGGGGGCAAGAGGCATCCAAGGCTCAAGAGTCCAGGACCGAAGGGGTGCTCTGAAAAACAAAACAGAGATTACTAGGAGGCCACAGAATCTGAGGATTGTTCCAAAGGACGCCAGTGCAAGCGGTATGGTGGTTAATGCTCCACAAACACCTAGAGGGGGAAGGCCATTTAAAGGGAGGGATGATTATTTGGGATGGGGAGCAGGTGAGGGAAGGCAGGTGCGGGAGGGGCTAGGTGAGAGGGAGCAGGCGTGGCAATCCTCAGAATTCCGGCGAGTCTGACCTCTGGTGACAGATATAAGTAAACCTTGATTAAAGCAAAGACAAACACGCAAGGCCTATGTGTGAAAGCACCTAAGCAAAAGTTCCAAAAAGTAAAGTTTCTGCTTTATGGCCGAGCGTGATTTGGTTAAACTCTGCTGGAGTTAACTGAGCACCGGCGGTTTTATTGCTCCTGGACATTAGCTCCGACTCGGCCCATTTGCTTCCAGACACTGTTGTTCCGTAAACTCGCTAAATCTAAAAGACAGTTCCAAATGCTTTAGCTGGGTAATTTCGTTTGGAGGGCCACTTTAGCCAATAAGAGACACGCCATGATGGATTGAGGGGCAAACTAGGTGTTGCAACAGGCTCCTATTTGATTTGTGGACCGCACTTATACTTGCATAATTCACCAAGAGCAGCACTGACTGCCTTCCAAGCACCCTCCGCAAACGGCGCCATTAAAAGAACATTGTTTTTCATTAATGAGCTCAACCTTTTCATTCATTTTCTACCACGAAAGCTCGAGACTACAGCCTACCAACTCCAGAGGCCCGTACACATCCAGCCGACGTGGGCCGTGATTGCTCGTGCTGTAATTACCTCAGTGAGGAGGTGAACGTGATCTAAAATTATACTCTTTCTGAGCTTCAGTGTGATGAGATGAGACCTGTCTGCAAATGACAGGCACGCAGTGGGGGGTGAAGGAAATTCGCTTTTTGCCATACTTTTTTCAAGCTCTAAGCAAAGCAGCACTGATGGTGTTGGCATCTCATACATGTCTATATCCACATCATGCTTTATATATATGCATTCAGGATTCAAGAGTTTATTGTTATATGCACAGTGAAACAAGCTGTTACACTGTACACTAACATTCTTACTCTGCACCTACCAGATTACAAGTACTAACAATTACAATAAGAAAATGTACATTATATATTCTGCGTACTATACAGTCTAATATATGTGTGAATGCATGTACATTATGCAATATTATTGCTAATCACAGAACTGTGCAATAGCAGCTGCATATAGACTGAAGTATCCTTAATAAGTACATGTATCATATACACATACACATAGTGTACTTAATGCATTCTAATAATACTGGTCCTGTATAGATAGAAGTGATACATTGACTCACCAGTGTATGTGCAAAATGTGTAATCTGTGCATTTAAGCGGTCTGTAATGTTTTAGTGGTCATCTCGTAGGAGAGAGGACTCATCATGGAATCTGGACTGCTGCTTTGCTTAGAGCTTGAACAAATTTCAGCAAGTCCAGATGAAGCTTGCCTATTAACAGTAAAGTAGTGAGCATTACAATAATAATAATAACCCCCTGCCACTGAACATCACTGGCTCTGCTGTGGAAATCGTCAGGTGCACCAAGTTCCTCGGTGTCCATATCACAGAGAACCTCACCTGGTCCCTCAACACCAACTCCATAGCCAAGAGAGCCCAGCAGCGCCTCTACTTCCTGCGGAGACTGAAGAAGGCTCATCTCCCCCCTCCTATCCTCACCATGTTCTACAGGGGGACTGTGCAAGACCCTACCCATATAGTGAGGACAGCTGAGAAGATCACTGGGGTCTCTCTCCCCTCCATCCTGGACATCTACACCACCAGCATTGTGGATGACCCCGTCCATCCCTCATACTGACTTTTTTCACTGCTGCTGTCTGGCAGACGGTACCGGAGCATCTGTCAGATTCACCACTGCCAGACTCTGCAACAGCTTTGTTCCTCAAGCGATCAGGTTTTTAAACTCACAAGGACTGATCTGAAACCCCCCCTCACACACTCTACACTTACACTCTCTGATCCTCTTTTGATGCTCTACCTGCACTACTACCATCAGGAACATTGCTGCTAACACTGTGTTCACACTGTTTACTCAAGTACTACCTCAGTAACTGCTGTGTTTATGCATGTTATCTGACTGCGTAAACTCACCGATCACAGCATGTTAAATCTCTCTGAACCTTATTCTACTACCTCATGTCCAGAAATCAGTGCTGTGTCAGTGCTGCACTGTCCCGTCTGTTTACTGTGTCTAATGTCTGTTTAATTTATCATATTTATTGTATTGTTTTCTAGTTTATTTTTTTGTTTGCACACTTATGTCTGCACGTTTGCACTTTGTGCTCTTTTGTTCCATGTTGCACCTTGTTCCTGGAGGAACGTGAATTCACTCCTCTGTGAACTTGTACATGGATAGAATGACAATAAAAGCCTCTTGACTTGACTTGACTTGACTTAATAATAATAATAATAATAATAATAATAATAATCATTAAAATAAACTTAACTATTTAAAAATAAGGTGATCATTTGTATTTGTGAATTCATCTTGTGTTGCTGTAAATTAACACTGTATACATAAGGTTTAATTATATGCATTTAAACAGAAGGGGAAAAAATCTGCCTGAAATAATAATGTAAATGATAAATTATAATAAATAATAAATTGAAAATAAATAATAATATTCCAATATCATTTAAATAAAATAATAATTTAAATGTTAAAAGTGTCAGATTTGATTTTGCAGAAGTTTTTGGACTATTTCATACATCCTAACGTACAGTATTAATGTCAGGCTCAAAAATAATGTTCATCTTGATGTTTAGGTCTTAAATGCACAGCATCATGTTTGCACATTTTGCACACCACATTTCTTTGTTTCTTTGATCTTGCTCATTATAATTTTAATATTTTAATATTTTAGATATTCTCTCTGTGTATTATCTTTGTTTGACAAACAAATCTGATTTGATTTTTGATTTGAATTGTTTTTGAAATGCAATCTTCCTCTCCATGTTGTGTGCAGTTACATATTCCCACCGGAGAGGTCTCCAAATCCCCAAAACTTACACAGTGCAGCTGTAAATACCAAAAATGCAGTTAGAAAAGATGGAATATGATTAGCGGGCGGTATATGAAGGGAAGCCATTGACATTTACAGAGAACGTCTTGTTGCATTACCTTGTATAGAAAATACCACAGAGATTTAATATATCTGAATCATTACACAAATCCTTGCATAATATTAAGACTGCCAGATTTCCAAAACGTGCCATTACATTTTAATTTGCCTTCCCAGTATTCCCATTAGTCGCTATGACAACTCAATCCTTAATTAAGTCTTGTAGCGCAATATAGGGACAGCCTGCAAAACGCTGACTCGTCAGGAGCTGGTCCAGTTTCAAGTGAGCAGAGCTAACCAGGTACGTTCCAAGAAAACCGCGTCGGAAACAGGGAGCCTTGCCGTACTGATGGTGGTAGGAAGTCTGTCTCCTGTCAGCAAAATTAATGAGGGTCCAGCAGCTTTTTACCACAGCTAATGCACTAGCGCTGGGAAGAACAAAGTCCCATAGGCACCTCTCTGCCTCCGGGGCTGTTAGGTCCGTCCACTCCCCGCGCCCTAGCACCCAGTTAATGAAGGGAGACCTCCAACTGGGAAGCTATTCCGGGATATCTAATCATATTGCTATCGAGTGTGGCGGATCCGAGGCTAAGAGCATCAGAGGGAGAGCCGGTACCTTAGGATTTTTCCTTGGGAGCGTTCAGCTCGTGTTTTAGAGGTATCGATTCGTCAGCTGCTGACGGGATTGTTTCATTATTCATGGCTTGAATTTGGAGAACTACTTTGAGAGGAATTTTGAGAGCTGCCAGAATCTGTGGAGCGGATCGCGCCGTCGAAAGCAGAGACTAACTGCTCCCAAGAAGAGTGAGAACTGATGAAAACTTTCGCAATGCCTAAGCAACAGAACAAGAATGCAGAAAATAAGGCATGTGTCAGTTCGGTGGCTTCGCCAGTGCTGACTCCAATCAAGCTGTGCTATAGTGAGTTCCATCATCACTGTCGGCTTTATTGTGTCCACCGCAGAGTTGCACAGTGTATTGTTTAGTAGTTATATTCACAGTATTGGCTTTTGCAATGCTCCTGTTAAAAAACAGCTGCAAAGCCATCAAAATGTCCTCGCTGTGAGCATCCTGAAGAACCGCAGATGTTCTAGATGCGTTTCTGAAGGCATTTTAATGAATCAAGGGATTTGTGTGATCTAACAATAGTAACTAATTCAGGCCATCAAGGTATATTGCAAGCAGAGACGGCGCCAATTTGACACCAGGTATTAGTATCAGACCGGTTTCATTAGAAAATGCTGGATTGACAAACGCAGGGAAATAAAATGAATCCAATGAATCCAAACAGCCTGAAACAGCACACGCTCACTATTCGGCCCTTTTGGCCATATCTGTGTGATAGAACTCAAGTCTGGTAGGAGTGCAGGTAAACTAAAGATTGCTAAGTGTAACAGACTAAAAACATGCATCATTTAAAGTTAACTAGCCAAATCTATAATCCGTATCATCCATAATACCAACAGTGAAACTAAAGATAGAAAATAACAATACTAATATTAAAATGCTAAAATAATGATAATAATTGTCAAGTGACAAGTGTCTGGATGTCGGCCACATCAATTTTTAAACATTCTTGCATCAAATCAATCAATCATCAATCAATATTTATTTGTATAGCGCTTTTTACAACCAACGTTGTCTCAAAGCAGCTTCACAGAAAATCAGTTTGTTATAAAGGAAAAGAAAAGAGAAAAACACGGCGTTAATGTGCAGATGTAGGAAAGGGAAACCGGGTCCAAGCCCCCCTTGAGCAAGCCAGAGGCAACAGTGGCGAGGAAAAACTCCCTTGAGTAAGGAAGAAACCTCGAGAGGAACCAGGCTCAAGGGCGGACCCCAACCTCCTCAGGTCAATCCCGGACGAAGAAAAAAAGACAGAACTAACAGGAAAAGGACCTTAGAACATCTATTAGTCTGATTAGTCCAGGACGGTAGTAACTGCGAAGATGGAGCCGACCCATAGATAGAGTATTTCAAAGAATTGTACAGTTGGGCCAGATTTGGTGGATGCCTTCCCTGGTACAATTCTGAGGAGAATTTCCTGTAGACTGGGATTTTTGCCACTGCTGGTAGACTCGTACGACCGTACGCTTCCATACACCTGCAAATTCGGCTACTTCCTTCACACTATAGCCTTTGGCATGCCCAAATGCAATCACTCCTTCTAGTCAATCATTAACATCTACTTTGGACATTCACTGCACTGTACCACCTCTTCTCAATCTATGAATCCCGTCACACACAGGTATTTATAGCCCCATCATCCTCGTGCACCGTCATCTGCAGGAACCTACTACCACCTTAAACACACAAGGTGACTCATTTTGTCTGATGAGCTTATGTATAAACAAGCCTAAGCAGGAATTTGTTAAGGGTTATTCCAAACATGTCAACTTGCAACCCGACCATATTTCACCAAGATGCTTTTATGATAATGATGATTTTTGGAATACTCCTCGATAATTGTTTATGATGGTTTAATGTTCAGGTTGTCACTAAAGGATTGTGTATAGGTGTCCTGTAGACTTCAGTAAAGTCTTACCACAGTGCTTTCCTGTGGGGAGTGTTTGAGTGGTTTGAGCATGACAGCTGACTTTTATATACCTATCTAAATGAAGTGTTTCAGTTATAAACAGCTATTAGATATGTCTTTTTTAAGTATTTGCATTGATATTGATTCCCAAGTTTTCAATACCGGAAGAGGAAAAAGTGGTATCATTCCATCTCTAACTGCAAGGGATATCTCATCTGAAGTGTTTAACAGTATTTGGAACAAGCACCAGGTTAACAAAAGGTCTCTTTGCATTAGCAGTGTTATGCCTTCAGGGAGCTCGCTGAAGAGGCTTCTGCTCAAAAGGTTCAAGAGGTTTAGTGCCAAAGATGGAGAGCAATCAGTGATAATGGAGATTTTATGTGAGCAATCTGGACTTGAAACTTTCTTACCACGGCTCTTTGAGCCCTGGAAGCCGTGCTATGGCTGTGGGGTCTCATAAGGTAATGCTGCTGATTGGTGTAATGGAGGCTGTACAGTTGGCCAGCATCGGCCATGGCCCATACAAACATGTCCTATTTTTGGAGTGGCCCTATTATACTCCCTGTGCCTTCATTTCAGTTATCAGTTCATCTGTAATTTTACACTCATGATCAAAAGAATAGTTGCACCCAGAAGGAAGTGTGGGATTGCAATGCTATTGGGAAGGAAGATAAAGGTTACCAGGAACAATAAATGATGATAATTTTAGACTGATATGGGTAATATTTATTGAGCTACACATACAGAAGTAGTGTCTCTCAGTATGGCAAAAGGCTGCCATGTTTGCTAACACAATATGGAGTGATAATCCATCCCATGCAGTTTGAATATTCATACACAGTTCCTGCAGATTGTGTGGTATGGGGTGGAGTGACACCAGGCCTTCTGGACATGACGCGTGACAACAAACCGTTCATCTTGGCGCTGACCACGGTGCCTCCACACATGGATTCGTTGGTCATCTTCACCAAGACAAGAGCAGGACTCTCTTCATGACAGTCTGGCAGTCTTTGGTGACGTGATGTTAAGGGCAGTCTTCGTAACGGTCTGCATGCATGTAGTCCTGCATTGTGCAGCCGTCTGCCAATGGTGCTGGCACTAACAGGATGGCTGTTGGGTCAGTCAGGTATAGTGATGAGGCTCATCCTTGCTTATGTCACATGTGCGGTCGAGTGTGAAACTTTCATCATCATTCGCATGTCTCACAATGTCAAACCTACCCACCAAATTTCAGCTTTTGATGATGAGTGTATGTTGGTTTACTGGCTGGACATGGGTAGTAGGACAGGTCTTGTCAAAAACAAAGGCAAAACAAGCACCAGAGAGACGAAGAAAGTTTCTCAAATGAGAGAAACGTTCACTTTGACACAATGCGAACATACACAGTGTTTGTCTTGAGCCTGTCAGACGAGTCTCTCATCTGGGAACACAACTCTTCAAAGTGCAGAAAGCCAGACAGACCACACGGACACCTCATCTTTCTCCTGATGAAGTGGATCACAGCAAGGCTAATTCAGTTAGCACTGCAGCCTCACGATCTCCACCCCAGAGGCCACAAATTCCCCCGTGCCTGATCAACAACGCCAAAGAAACCAGGCGTCAGTGCCACGTGCCTCTATGAAGCTCTGAAACCTGGCTGAGCTTTGAAGTAGCAACACACGGTGTAGAAAAAAACTTTGAAAGTCTCTGAAGACTTCAGACATGATTAGGCTATGAAAGTCGTTTGAAGAAAACTCCCCTAATGGTGTGTGGGGAGAGAAATGAAGATATGAAGAGCAGATGAAGAGAAATTCTCACCCTCTTCCACTAGGATCTGCAAAAGACGATCTATGATAGCTGCTTGTGTTTAACTAATTCTGGGTGTGGCAAACTCTAGTCATCGCAAAAGTCTTAGACATAACCTAAAGGCATGAGGCTCGACTACAGGAAGCTCTTTAAATAAGGTAGGAATAAACAAACAAACATTTTAAAAAGACAAACATTGCTAACTTTACATCAAAATGTATTAAACCAGTTCTATTGGTCTGTCCATCATGAATATTCACTAAACTGAAAGGGGAACTGGAACATTTAAACTGTGTAGAAAAAGAGATAAAAGTTGTTACAGCACTAAATATATATTAGAGGTGGCGATATGGCAGAAATATAATGCTGTGGTACAGCAAGAGTATATGTGGTATATCAGGATGACTAAAGATAAGCAAAAACATCCATATGGTTGTTTGTCTAAACTTAAGACTGGTACGGTATGTCCACTTAATAATGGATAGCCGCTGAAAATCAGATTTGGTCTGTAATACATTCGCCATGTTTGCATGTACTTGGTTAATCAGATAATGGAAAACACCAGGTCTACATGAGACAGGCAGTAATCAGATTTCTGCTTTGCAATCAGCTGATTCACTCCCAGAAACTCACAGAACTTTATGTGTCAGTTGCTACCTGAAAATATAAATAAACATCATATATAAGATGCAGACTACTTACATCCTTCAAGTATGTCAAGCATGTATTTGGTTTCTGTATCACTCCAAAGGTCTTTTGTTGGCATCTCATGGTTGCTGTGTTAAACTCTGCTTGCGTATTTCTGGTATCATGGTCTGTGTAGACTGAGAAGGCTGAAAGAAATCAGAGTAAGGGTATACACGCACTGAGAAGCCTGATTGCTGAGCTAAAATCCAGCTCTCCTTATTGGATTTCAAGGCCTCAAGCTGATCTAAGGAATCGGAGTATGCTGTTTATATGACTACTTATCAGATAACTGCACAAATGTGATCATGATCAGATTATTAAGTGCATGTAATGCACTCATTTATTCATTTGTCTTCTTAGATGCTTATCCCTCTGGGCTGCGGGGACTGCTGGAGCCTATCCCAGCACTCATTGGGTGGAAGGCAAGGAACACCCTGGACGTGCCACCAGTTCAGTCCACACACACTCCCCTCCAAGGGGGGCAATTTAGCATCTCCACGTAATTTGATTGCATGTCTTTGGACTGTGTGAGGAAACCCACACAGACACTGGGAGAACATGCTAACTCCACACAGAGAGAACTCTGGATGCCCCAGTCGGGAATCGAACTTAGGTTCTTTTTGCTTTGAGGTAACAGTGCTACCCACTATGCCACCCACACACTCATTACCTTGGTTTTCTTTCAGACAACCGGCAAAGCTGTTGCCTATGGTTCTTTCATTGATATCTCTGTTGCATCTCTGCTGTGTCATTGATATCTCTGCTGTAACCTGTGAAACCTTTGACTGAGACTGCACACATTCAGCCTACCAACCCTGCAACGTGCTCCCGTAGAGAAATCTGCAACGAGGTTTGCCACTCTCCCCTCTCCTCCTACTAAATGCCAGCAGTTCAGAGAAAATCCAACAGCTGCTTAAAGGCAATGCTTATAATAGTCTACAGCACCCCTGTGACTCCGCTGAACGCTAAGGGGCATTTGGAGTACAATGAGCTCCTTCGCTCTGCTTAAAACCTATAGGCCAGCAGAATCTTAATGAAATGAATTAGGAAGAGTATTGCTTCAGTGGGGGAGCTGCAATTAGGTTCTATCAGTGTCCGAGGGCTGAGATTATACTCCACGTTTTCAGATGCAAATTTAGGAGCCACAAATGGGGTAGCACAGTGCAGTGAAAGGGACCTTTATATAGAGCATGACGTGTTTTTAAAACTCGGCCTTGGGGCATAAAGCTTGACACACACTGAAAGACTTTCCATCCCGCTTTAGTCCAGATTTGCTTTTCCAAAACAATGCTCAGGATTGGGATTAAAACTATTCCACCCAGGCTCACTCAGGGCTGAACTGATTATATTGTAGGGATGAGTCAGGATCTCACAATATTTGAAATAGTCATGAAAGATTAAAGAATCGAGAAGTGAATTAGGACTACTGATATGCAAATCAGCTTAACATTCTATACTAAATCATGAGATATCTGGAGTCTATGCTCCACCATAGGGCAGTGTACAGTCTGTATCTTGTATTGGTTTGCTGTTTACTTCTAAGAATGCATAGACAGCCAGCTAAAGAATACTGCACCTTGGAACAGAAATGTTGCACTGCAGAAAGCAGTAAAAAGAACAAGTAGCAAATAAACAAGTAAATGAACAAGAAGCTCACCCACACTGTTCTGACTGGTCAACCACCAGAACAGCATCCCCACACCTCTTTTTTGCAATGGCATCAGTTCTGCTGCATCTATTTGAGCCAGAGTCCGATCCTGAAAGTCCGGCAGAGCAAGCTGGTAGATCCACTGGCTGGGAAAAGTGGTTTCCGTGGGAGAGAGGTTCTCCCTCTGGCATGTACTTTGAGCTTCATAATTTTGCAGACCATGTACATGCACAAAAAGCTACAAGACACTAAAGGAAAGGAAAAAACTAGAAAAGCATAATAGGTCCCTGTCATATGCAATGGAGTAAAACTGAGGTCTTCTCAAATAATTCCATATAGAGTTTTTGAATATCAACTTTGACTGAAATGCTCATTCCTATTATTTTGCAGCTTAAGAATATTCCATAACCCAGGTAAAAATTAAGTATATTTTAATGTACTAGAAATGTACATTTCACACGTTTTTGTTTTGTGTGTTAAATACTATATATATATTACAAATGTAATAATTACAAGTATATTTAGGCTCAGTAGTAATGCAATGAACTTAATTAAGTACACTTCCCAGGTAAAAATATGTATATTTTTATGTATGCTGTAATATGTACTTTAATATGAACTTACGTATATCTAGGTGAAGCTTAGTGGTGTCTTAAAGTAGTACAGTTAAGAAAAAAATGTTCTATTTAAGTATATGTTTTATAGCAAATCATAATTATATTTAGCATATTAAGTACATAGTAAGTTCATAAGTAGTATATAAAGTGTTATATTGAAAATAGTACATGGGTACGAGGAAGTATACTAAGTACATTTCATTTTCAGTTTAAAGGGAAAAGCATTATGGGGCATTCAGGAAAAGTGTTGTATTGGGCAAAGACTTACTGATTGCAGGCCATGACATTCCTCAATGACTATTTCTTCTATCTGAATACATTTTAATAGCACTAATGATATATTTACCATACTAAGTACATAGTCACTACATTGAAAATAGCACACTTTCAGTACATTAATCATGAGTGTGAGGATGTGCACTAAGTATAGTTAAATTAAGTTTACTTCAGTGCACTTTTTCTCTCTCCTGGGCAGTGATTTTTTTAGGGAACATGGGGCTTTCAGGAAAAGTGTTGTATTGGGCAAAGACTTATTGATTGCAGGCCTTGTCATTCCTAAATGTCTCAGACTTCATCATTTCAGCTGAGGGGAAAACCTTGGTAACTCACCTTTGTCACTGTAATTGAGAATGTCTCTTCGAAGTTCCTAAATGAGGAAGAATAACAGCTCCTCAACTTTAACAGTAGCTTTCCATCACACTAATGAAATCTGAACAGCAATCAGTGTGCTAATTACGGAAAGCAACGAACACCACTAGCACGTTAGTGATTTTCCTAAAGGAAACTGAAGCTGCTGCTAGGTGCTAGGTGCTGTTTTCTCCAGCAGAATCAAGTATAGGCATTTACTCCGCGCCTGCGACATTCCATTTAGTCATGTTAGGGTTTTTTTCCATGCATTTTCAGCATGTTTGCCTTCACTCTGAAAGATATATGGCCATAATGTCACAAATATGTGAAGTAACTGTTATATCAGGACCTATTAGAGCCAAATAGCTCTTGATGTGATGCCTTATAACTGGGCAGCTGTTACAGATGTGAAGGAGATTAAGGCATTGTTCACTCCATCTTTAGGCATTTCCTCCCTGATCACGAGCAGCAAATCCTGGCTGCAAGTGTACATGATGACTTAAGGCTTGTCACTTGAGGAATAAGCTAAAGTGACAGGCCAAACAAAAACCAGAAAATTGAATGCCAGTCATAGAGCAGCTCTGGCGACGCCCCAGTGGAGTACCGGGATGAGAACACGGCCTAGCCAATGAGACGCAAGCTTCGCCGAAATGTAGCAGCCCGTGTGCCTGGCTTATAAATTCAGTTCTTTGGGGTGGCGGAAACAAAAATTACCAACGCTGGTCTCGTCAGGCTGCGTCAATAAGGTTCCAGCGAGTGTAGTGCCGTTCCTGGGAATTAATTAAATTGCCAAAGTGAATTAAACTCTGGACATATTTAACAGTGGTCTGCTTAATTGCGGTTCCTCTAACTGCTGCTGTGGGTTTCATGTCGGTTGCACAGTGCTGAACATGGCTCATTGCAATATGGGCCAATAGGTTTCATACATTAAGGGGTAAATAGAGCCCCTGAGCTTCTTTGTATAGTTGTGTCAGAACTCAAAACTATACTATAGGATAAATCAGCCTCACAACAGCAAGGATCTAATGAATAACATAGGCAGCTCTGCAGTGGTACAATGGCATTTTGTACCAATTATATGACATATGTAACATATTTAAATCTTTATTTCTTCCTAGACTGATAAGTTCTGAGTATTAGTGTGGTCATTTGTTAGCATATAATCATGAACCTCCACCACATTTTTCATTGCAGCATTAAAGAAGGGACATTTTGTGTTGTAAAGATGTTTTCTAACTGTATATTCAAATACAAGAAATGATCCAAACCTGAACCAACTGAATATACAATTCTAGTTCCAATGTTAGTTAATTTACCACCTGCTCAAGAAACCAAAAAGGCTGATTGGCTGATTACTGGATGATATGTTGTACTAGTCTGTGCTTATATGTAAGCTCACCAGACAAAAAAATGAGTTCCCTGTAACTGAAACGTGCCTAATAGCTTGTAACACCTGCATGAGCACCAGTAACAGCTGTGATTAGATTTGTACTGGACAAGTTTCTGGATGTAGGCCACATCAGACACTCTTGCATCAAAGAACTGTGCAGTTGGGCCAGATTTGGTGGATGCCTTCCCTGGCACAATTCTGAGGAGAGTTTCTTGTAGACTGGGATTTGTGCCACTGCTGGTAGACCCGTATGACAGTACACTTCCATACACCTGCAAATTCAGCTACTTGCTTTATACTATGGCCTTTGTTCCTTAGTCTTGTTCCAGAAATGATAACAGGACATTGGAGTCATAATAAATCATGCTACTTTTACTCTCCATACTTAAGTACATTTGAAGGTAAATACTTTAGTACTTTTACTCAAGTGGAGGTATAAAGGGAGGAACTTCTTCTTTTACTAGAGGAATATTTTTACCTTGGCTCTCTCTAGTTTAACCTAACTACATGATTTGTGCAATTCGTCCACCACTAGATGACACCTTTAATGTCACCTGATTTTACCCTCAAAAGCATCAGCTGTACTATATATGCTTGACTTTCCTCTTTCCTCTGTTTCCTTCTTGAGGCAGCATTCTCTCAAGACTCTTGTGTTGAAATATTCCACCCAGCTTCCTAAACGCTGCAAGGCGAATATCAAATAAGCACAGGGTATGCTTACGTATTCCTCACCGCTTCACAAAAAGTGTAGGTTCCAAGAGAAAGAGGAGTAAAGCTCTTCGTAAGATGTTGAAATAAGATGTTGGCCTACGGATCTACAACTGTCCTGCGGTGTGTCGTATGGTCAGGTCTCGAGATCTCAGCTGGGATTCCTGTAGATTATAAAAGCCTATAAGAGATCAATAAAGCATGTTTCCGTGCCAGAAGCCAAAAAATAAAACAAGCATAAGGAAGACACCTTAAAGTATAGGGGGTGGTTATCACTCCCTCATGGAGCCTTCTTTGCTGAATATCTTTCAGATTGGTTTTCGTGTATGGCAGGTCCCACTGGGCCAGCTGAGGCAAACTGCCAAGCGGTCCCCTAAACTGTCAGGGCAGCAGCTTTCAGATGATCAATCTGACTGTAAAGATGGCAGGCCCAGGTGGTGAATTGAGAAGAAATGCGAGCTGATAATGCAAGATGACCGCTTGATTAAAAACCACCTTATCCATTGATCCAGGGGTAACACTACTGCTCAAGGACAAGTGCACATCTCTTTCAACAACAACAAACAAAGAAAAGTTTTGAGAATGAAAAACAAAATGAAATAAATCAACTGAATAAGAATGCAGCTACCTGGCCATCGGCAGCTGGGGGATCTGAACAGCTGCACTGTAGCATGAAGAACAATATTATTACAGCATATTACAGCACATAGCATCATCACAAGGTGTCTGAACTCTATGCTCCACCAGGGGGCAGGATAGAACCCGCGTCTTGGTTTAGACTTAGGCTACCGCACAATTAATAAGAAGTGCTTCTCTACAGAAAAGCCTAGCTAAACAAGAAGCTCAAGATCATTTTAAACTCTAGGAATACAGATTTAATGGTATAAGAACTTTATGGTTGACCTATTATGCTCATTTTCAGTGTTGATAATTGTATTCATGGGGTCTACCACTTATCTAACAGATTTACCTGCTTCAGTTTTCCCGAGACACAATATTATCCTCATACTGTACTGTATCTGTATTCACCCGCTGTCTGAAAAGCCCCGCCTCCCGGTGAGGCCAAAGTGGTCTAATGGGTCAGCTTGACCAGTCTGATCCTGAAAGTCTGGGAGAACAACACTGTAGATCCACAAACTAGACTGGAGCAGGACGTTTCAGAGTGATCAGTTTTTCTGTTTTAGCTCTGTGTGTGTTGTGTGAGGGTGTGCCGCACCTGCCGGCAGGTGGGCAATAAGGCTTGTGTTACGAGACGACATCATCATGTAACCGAAAACAGAGCTTGATTTCCAATGAGCCGTTTAAGGGATCTGAGAGAAGTGGTTTCTGTGGGAGAGAGTTTCTCCCTTTGGCATGTACTTTAAGCATTAATAACTTTGCAGAATGTTTACATGTACAGAAAGCTCCATAACCCACTGAAATAAGTGGAGAACCAGAAAAGCAGCAGCATATTACAGCAGGTCCCCTTTAACACCATTCAGAGAATTTAGGATGACTTTTTGTGAACTACTCCAATGCAAAAAGAAGTATACTAATTTACACGCAACTTAATTAATCTCAGCTGAACAAATGAACCACCCATACAAAGCATTCAAACAACTGTCACACAGCTGAGTGTCCAGTAAGGCCTTTGTTTCAGTCCTTTCTGTTCTTTCTACTTGTAAGTGGGTCCTGAGTTGCTCTCTCGATGTTGAAAAGGGTGGTTATGACTTCAGTACGTTCTCCAGCAGATTCATTCCACCCTGTGAGTTCACGTTTGAAATGAAAAAGTTATGTGCAGCCAGGCGAGCCCTTCCATAATGAGTTCACGTCTTCTTTCTCTCTAAACTACATTTGTTTTAAAAGGTATATTTCATTTCTCTGTTGTCCTGCATCCTGTGTCAGGGTGCCCAACGATGGAGAATGAATATCTGGGTCCAGTGGCTAAAACATAAGCTAATAAATGAACTGGAAATATGACTTGCTGTACTCTACCTAGGAGGAAGAGTGTTCGTTGGCTAGCTTCCTTTACGGTGTCCAGTCAAGTCATAGTGTAAGGACAAAAAGACCTCAGGCATTAGCGAGTCTATTTACATCGAGCTACTCATGTCAGTTGGACTGACTGTAAAGCTACATATGCATATGGAACTACATCACTGGTGAAAACAAACCAGCTGTTGCCTTTCACACCATAAACACCATCATAACTGCTGTCAGTGTCCCTTAGTCTTTATAGATATATACATGTATAACCATGTATCGCCATCATCTCAAGCCCAAATAGCAAAATTGTTCTGGCCCAACTCTGGCCCACATTCCCCATTTTTTTATCTTGCCAGATGGATTGATGCCACTTGGGTAGCAAGATGTGAGCCACATAGGCACCACATTAGTGCCACGCCTCAGCCAAAAGTAGGCAACTCTGCTGTATCTGTGCCAGAAGTGGACCAGATCTGTTTTGGGACAGGTGGGCCAAATGCATGTTTGAAATTTGTGGGCCATCTTTGGCTCACCACAGACTGCCAGTGCTGACAGTGGGCCAGCGGGGACATAGCTTTGCCAGATGTGGCCCACATCCACATGCTATCTGGAGGGATTCTTGTTGAGAATTCCTTGGATTTTTATGTAAGCAGTGCTGGACCTAGGTGTGCATTTAGGCTTCCACTGGATTGCTCAAGTTTTCTTGAAAAAAAGCAATTCCAGGTTCCGAAAGTCCGAAGTGTCCACAGATCCAAGCAATTTCTCATGCTTGTATATATTATGACAAAATAAACTACCCAATAAAATACCTAATAAACTACCTCTACTTATTTAGTCAAACCATTTGTGTACGAAAAAAAAAAATGGGTGAGGAGCAATTATTTCTGTTCCAGCTTTATTTAAACATGTTGCTGGCATCAGATTCAAAGTGGATAATTTCAGTATTATAATACTTTTTTTAATTAAGCACAAGGTTTAAATAATTTGCTGGTGCACATGAAAGGGTAAAACCCCTTCTTCATTGAACTCACATTTTAAGCTTGCTGAAAGACATTGTGTATTTTATATGAAGGTTGTAACAGGTTTACATATATTATACCATGTACATGGTCATGTTACAATGACTCTGCTTCTGACCGAAGTCCTGCAGATTTTAAATAGGACTGACATAATGCTTCTATTTTAAGAAATGGCATGTATTTTTATTTCCAAGAAATCATTAGGCCTTCTATGAAGGTCCAGTAGGCCATTTGGGTTCCCCTCGGCTGATTTCTACCTTAAAGAGACACATTTATGTGTCAGCACAGCCACAGTGCACTCATTTGAATTAGCAGCCCACTGCTTGCGAAAGTTCATTACTGTGTCCCTAAATCCATGCAGCTTTTAGAAGCTCTAACTCACGCGCTTGTGTGCGACCTGATCAACCTCCAACACAGTCCACAGAGAAGGAGTGCAGCAGTAAGACGACAAACCAAATCATTCTCCATCAATCACGGGCCGGCTGCTTCTGTCTGCCGGCGTCAACCGAGAGCCACTTTTCTCACCTTGGGAAGGTCGGGAGGAAATCCGTGTAGCAGGAGGCAAGAAATCGAGCGTTAGCTTACTGAGGATAGGCTTTTAGGTCCGATTAAGTGGCGAATGGATTTTGAGACCACTAACCCTTGCTTTTTTGCCACCCTGCCGATGTGAGGATAGGCAGACAGATAAGGCCAGGCACCACCGGGACAGTGTCCCCTGAGAGTCTCCGGCATCATCCAACCTCACAGTAAATCAACTACAGGAGAAGATTGAGGCGAGTCACTGTGACAGAGTGTGTGTAACCTTTCAGAGCTGTCAATCAGCTGGGGCTCCAGGTGTCCTCTAGGCTGGAACCCACAGAGGGGCTTTAGAATGAGCTCTTCAGAAGTGGCACTCAGCTTTAAGAGTGAAGAGGGTAGTGAAAGAAAAAGCAGAGGTTCATTCAGTGCCAGCTTTGGTGGAGACATTTGTATCCTGAGTGTTATGCTTGTAAAGTCTATGTGAGCTGGAAAACACCTGCAAATTCAGCTACTTCCTTCATACTATGGTCTTTGGCACACCCAAATGCAATTACTCCTTTTAGCCAATCATTAACATCTGCTTTGGAGCCAATTTAGACACACGGAACCAGGCATTCACTGCACTGTACTACTTCTTCATAATCTTTATTTATAGCCCCGTCATCCTCGTGCAGCACCATCTGTAGGAGCACTGAAGATACTACCACCTTAAACATGCAAGGTGACTAATTTTGTTTTCCGTTGAGCTTTTAATGCAATACTTATCTGGCAAATGTAAAAGCCTACATGTCTTTAAAAGAAGTGCTATCATAGCTGTTTGACATCAGCACAAGGCACTGAAACACTCGTTAGACAAACTCTAAAGAAGTAACACCCTGCCTGGCCCGTCCTTGTCTTTGCCAGATTACTCCCTTGTGTTTACTTGCTCTCTCATGTTTCTGGCCTTGTGGCTCTGCTTTTGTTTCCCTGTTCCTCCCATGCTCCGCCCCTTTTGCCTTGCCCCTCACCTGTGTCTGACCTGTTGTCCTGCACAGGTCAGAAACAGGTTTAATCCCCAGGGGTTTCTAGTTTATTCCTCCCTCTATTTCTACTCCTTGTATTTGTCCTGTTCTTTGTCTGCCCTTGTTTGTTCTCACATTCTCATATTCTGTTCTCATATAGTGTATTTATCCCCAGTAGTCTGTACTTTCTTCTGCTCTGCTGGTTTGAGTTTCAAACTTTATTTTGCTTGGGTTTTTGCTTTGCCACTCGCATCACAGATTACCCAGCTTGTGATTGTATTCTGCTTCACCTCCACCTTCTTAACAACCAGGCGCTAGGTTTTTGCTAAAGTCTGAGTGGACTGATAAATCAGTGTGATGGGCAAGTTATTTTTCTCAATTAGGGTGTCCACTTTTATAACCCCAAAAAGGAGGACATCCCACCCCCAAAATGAGGACATAAAAAAGCCAAGGGGTGAGGGGGTGGTTTGACATGATACTAGAACAGACTTAAAATCATAACCTAACCTATATAACTCATAAATAATTGCTTTACTCACCTAATTGGGTGGAATCGGTGACATTTGTGAGTCAGACGGGAGTTTACTAATTGACTAGTATTTTGAGGGATGACCTGCGGTTAGCCAGTAGGCGAGTTACATGGCATTCTTAAACCAATGAAATGCAAAGCATTTCTTTGGACACAGACGTGAGCCAATGGCACACATAATATTGTTCACGAGTAATGTAAAGTACTGCAGCACTGTTAAAGTTACTCAGTGCAGCATGTAAAGTACTGTATATAAGGGCATGGTTTAGGATGCAGCCAGGCTTCTGACTGGCTAACATGACTTAAGGTTAGGGTTATATTTCAGCCTGCTGGATTTGCTGCTCTTGACTGCATCTCACAGCACGCTTTAGCGTTTATATGTGGATGAAGAGTTTCTGTTAAAAACAAAAGAGGAAAACCATGTTTTAAAATATAGCCGTGTTCGAGTAGACAAGACCTAAGATGGCATTTTTAATGAAAGATATAAAGAGAAGAGTTGCATGAAGAATACTGGGTGTGTGATGGGATTCATAGATTGAGAAGAGGTGGTACAGTGCAGTGAATATCTCGTTCCATGTGTGGAAAATGGCTCCAAATCAGATATTAATGATCGCCTAAAAGGAGTTATTGCATTTGGTTTTGTCAAAGGCCATAGTGTGAAAGAAGTAGCTGAATTTGCAGGTGTATGGAAGCGTATGCTTATGCTCATGCTTACTTTTATCTATTTTAAAATGTATATTTATTTAATGATTTTAATGATTATATTTTAATGATTTTTAAATTCATTATTTTGTTTTTATTTTGTTTTTCTTTGTTTCTTCACCCTTTTATATAAAGCACTTTGAATTGCCCTTGTGTATGAAAGGTGCTATACAAATAAACTTGCTTTGCTTTGCCTTGCCTTGCCTATGGTTAACCGGGTCTACCAGCAGTGGCAAAAATCCCAGTTTACAGGGAATTCTCTTCAGAATTGTGCCAGGGAAGTCATCCACCAAATCTGGCCCAACTGTGCAATTATTTGATGCAAGAGTGTCTGAACATCGATGTGGCCTACATCCAGAAACTTGACAAATCCAATCACAGCCGTTATCCATGCTGGTGGAGGTATTAGGTATTTAGAAAGGGAGGTGTGAATGTTGGAACTTTGAAAAGCGGATCTCCTGGCTTACAGTAGGTCCTGAAAAATGAATATCTTGTACTTAATGGCTGGTTTTACCACAAATTTGGTCTGAGGCTTTTGCACAGTACTGTGCACGACTGCATTCAAGCTCACCACAATAACTATGCAGTGCACAAGTTGAGCAGACGACTCGCTCCCTTAACACTCCCTTAGTACGGTTCAGGTGTAACAGAAGAAGAAGAAAATCAATGGATGTGCTTCTCGCCTTTATGCTGAAGACAGCTAAGGAGAAAGAACACACTGTGTCTGTATAAGTCTGTATGTTCCTTTCAAAGATTTAGCACCCTCATTCCTCATTTAGAACCCTCATTCAGGCTGCTTTCCCATGCACGCCATGCAAGAGAATTAGCTAAAGCCATGTTTGAGCTGCAAACACAGCCTGCGCAGCCGTGAGCATTCCGTCTGAATTCACAAACTAGAGAAAACAATTTGGCTCTGTGGAGCAGTTCAAAGAGAAACAGACGCATGCCCGGATGGGTATGGGGGTGGAAACAAGAGACAAGTCAGTGCTCTGTATGAAATAAGGCTAAGGGAAAATGAGAACAACATAGCAGGCGACGAAAAAGCAGAGGCTGAAGATAAAGCGGCTCAAATAACACAGAAATCTGAAATATTACATGGTAATGGATGCGCTCTCTTCACGTCAACCTTCACATCTGTTATTTATGCAGAATAGCAAAGTTTGAGATCAAATCATCTGGTGTGTCCAATTTAAAACAGCAATGCTGATATTTGGAATGCTGGCCCATGTCCATGAGTCGGACAGACTGCTCTAAACGCTAACATTCTGCAGACATCAAGACGAGAGCCAAATGATTAAAGAGGAGCCTGGCACTGCAATGTCAGGCCGCAACATTACTCGGCTTTAATTGGCTAAAATGAGATTCACGGGTGATGGATTTTGATAATTGTCGGCCCTGTTTGCCGCGGTTGCTAACCGTCTCGCATATTAACTCCACAGACCCTCCGCTAAGACCCTGGAACAGGCAGGCCACACAATTATCCCCCTACCTCCCAGGCATGCTGATCAATGCTAACGTTTACACAATTAAGAGCTAGTCCTAGGGGGCCTGATCGGAGAAGTCACGGCCTGAGTTTTCAACCCAAGCCCGTTTCAGGGCTCCAAGCACTTTCCGTCACTTTCCGGCTTCTTTTTTCTAGAACTTTAATAGGCCTTCAGAACTTGACCTTCATGTTACCTTCGGCAACAGCAATGTGTCAAAACGTCTAGATAAACCTTAACTTGAGAAGCCAAAGTTGACATGATAGCCACAGTGCCTAGTTTACTCGCTGACAGAATCAAACAGGAAGACTCAGAGACCAGCAAAGCATGGAGGATTTAAAAATGTGCTTTGAAGATTGCAGAGACTTTCATATCTACTCAGTCTGATGTCCCACACTATGTTAATGCATGCATATATAATAGTGGAAATAAAAGTATCAGTAAGTTTCAAGCTCTCAAAATGTTCTCATGCAAAAGACTTTTCTCTTTACATTCCTAAAACGGAATTCTACTGATTCTTTCATTTAGATTAGGTCAGTAGTTGAGATGTGAATAAAACACTTTTTATATACACTCATCATCAAAAGAATAGTTGCTTCCAGAAGGAAGTGTGGGATTGCAGTGCTATTGGGAAGGAAGATAAAGGTTACCAGGAACAATATGTGATGATAAATTTAGACTGATATGGGCAATATTTATTGAGCTACACATACAGAAGTAGTGTCTCTCATCTAACGCTACATGCCAGATGTCTCGGCATGGAGATGTAGAGGTTCCTAATGTTCTCCTGTGATAATCCATCCCATGCAGCTTGAATATTTTCACACAGTTCCTACAGATTTTGCGGTAGGGGTGGAGGTAGACTGACATCAGGTCTTCATCTTGGTGCTGACCACGGTGCCTCCACACACAGATTTGTTGGTCGTCTCCACCAAGACAAAAGTGGGACTCATTACTGAAGATGACCCGCTGCCATTCTGAGTCACTCCATGACAGTCTGACACGACACCATTATAGTCTTTGGTGACGTTGACGTGGTGTTAAGGGTTACGATGTGGCGTTTGTCGTAACAGTCTGCGTGCATGTAGTCCTGCATCGTGCAGCCATCTGCCAATGGTGCTGGCACTAACAGGATGACTCATGGAGGGCATCACTGCCCGCTGAATGTCCACAATCGTGTTTGTTGGGTCAGTCGGGTGGAACAAAAAGGCCTGTTGTCGCTTACATCACATGCGTGGCCGAGCACTTGAATCATTCGCATGTCTCAAACCTACCCACCAAGTTTTATTCCTGGAATTTGCAGAATAACTCATCGCCCCTCTACTGGGGCACTCGCTTTGCTAAGTTCAGGTAAGCCTGATTCCTGTCACAGATCACTGGCCCCTTAGCTAAACTAAGGGGCTATCAGCCAACCTGCCCTATTCAAGCTGGGCTAGGTCAGGGCCCAGAGGCTGTTTGCGCTATGGCAGTGTCCAGTGGCCACATTTTACACTGTGAGTCCTGGGCCTGGTTACAGCACCTTCAGCAGACTAGGTCCTAGTGTTTGAGAGCAAATGATACTGCTTTTTTAAATGATTTATAAACCTAATTTTATATATTTGGCAGTTTTATGTCCCGATTTGGCTGGTTAATAACACAATTAGCCAGTAATTGGTAATTAACTGGCTGCTCATTGTTCATTAATACAACATTAACTAGGGTGATTTAAGCATCATAATCATTTGCATATTGTTAGGTGTGTAATATTATGCCTTTATTAAGCCTAATCAAGCCAAAAGCAGCTAGCTAACCTATCAAGCCAATGCACACTAATTAACTGACTCATTAGTGTGTTATTATTAAGCGGTAACTAAAGTGAAGTAAACATTTCCTAGTGCAGTTAGTCTAGTCTTCTCTCATCTCAGGGTAATGAAGACTTACACCTTGTTATACCTCATAATACCTTTGTGTTTGTTTGTTTATTAGTTTTGAGAACACAGCTATATATATATATATATATATAGAGAGAGAGAGAGAGAGAGAGAGAGAGATTGATTTTTACTTTTATGCCTCATTTGAACATAGCCCTGTGTGAAAATTTCATGATGAATAGACCAACAGAAATGACCCAAAATCTCTTGCAATAAAGTCTGGTTCCATTGATTTACATTACAACTACATGAGGTTTTTGGCCTCCCTTGTAAAGATGCCATTTTGGAGATACCTGTTTTTCATTGGACAATACTATATGACAAGAGCCCAACTGAAATCACACCGAAATTTAGCAAAAGTGGTTATTTTACTAGCATTACTAGATTCCTTTTGAATATATCAGAATCAGAATCTTAATTTTGCCAAGTTTGTCACACATACAAGGAATTTGTCTTGGTGAGAGCGCACATGTGTGACAAGAGCACTTTTTTTTAACAAGTATTACACTAAGGGAAAGCTCATAGAGGCAGCCATCCGTGGCACCATCTTGGATAGATCTCTGGCCTGGAGCAAAACAACGCATGAATTCCACATGCACACTGTTCCCCCCTACAACAGCAGGGGCAAATAAGTGTGCTTTCCATGGGCTTGAAAGACTTATCACCCAGCAGCAATGTAATTTCTATTTATGTGATCTTTGCCTCAGAACCATTCCTTCCTGGAAGCAGGCCCACTTTGGAAGTGGTGTATTCTGCCTCATCACACTCGTGAATCAATAACAATAATGTTGGGCGTTGGCACTGCAAGTCTTTATCAAAGAGATTAGCAGTGTTTCATCCACACGGTCTAAAGCACTCCACTCTGGAATCCTGCTGGTGTTAACTGGGATCAGGTAAGAGTGTTCCAAAACGGTTGTGCTAAGGCAGCAGAATATTAGCTCTTGTTCTCGAAATGGTTTCATTCAGGCTTTTTAGACCCTTGGTGCTATTCAGGGACCAGTTTTTACTGGAAACAAGGAACGGCAAAAGAAACGTAATCAACAACGGACACTGCACAGTGGTATTAAACAGCAGTACCAAGTAGGCGGAGTGTATAGATTACCTGCGAGTGTTTGTGCTGTTATTCCAGATGTTCTTTATATCCAGAAAGCAAGCATGGGTCAACTACTAGTGAAGAGAAGACATAGAAGACGTTCCCCAGCAGACCACTGGGTGGCGCCATTGTTGCCCTCCATCTCCTCAACAACTGACCCGCCCACGAATGTCATTGCGGTTCGGGCTGAAGAACCTACTACTCATTGGTTCCAGCAGGGAACAAATTTTACGGGCTTTTTGCGTGAAAGGAACTCATTCCCTGTTGGTAGAAAGGGACTAAGTGATTAACAGAGGATACTTAATCTGTTAAAATCAGACCTGTTTTTAATCACTGTGTCTGCTGCTGCTGTTAGAAGTCTGCAGTGTAGGTGAAATATTGATTCGTCACTCGCTGATAGCAGTTGAACCCAGTAGCTGATCTGAAACCAGCGGTTGTAATTATGGTGAAATGTGCCTCAGGAAAATTGATTCTCAGTCACAAGTGCTGCTATATAGCATTAACATTGCTATGACTTAAACATGTCATGGCAGAGGTCATATGGTGTCACCGGTAATAGTAACAGGCAATGATATATTATGGGACGAAATCTGACATGTCCCATGTCGTGACATGTTTATAATATAGAGTAATATAGAGATTGGTGTTATGTAGCGGGGTCAAGCAGTGTTAGTGAAACCTCTAACTAGACTTCAGCACCTTCAGCACAGTGAGAAAACCTTCAGAGGCTTTGGGTTTATCATCTTCTCCATACTAATGTATTGTCACCATAGGCTTCTAGCAGCAGTCATTAGTGTTAATGGGCTTAACTCTCACTTCCACTGTGATTTGCTTCTAATAGTCGTCACTGGTTTTCATGCATTCATTTATTTATTCATCTTCTTATCCTTCTGGGTCGCTTATCCTTCTGGGTCGTGGAGGGTGCCGGAGCCTATCCCAGTGGTCATTGGTCAAAAGGTAAGAAACACTCTGGACAGGCCACCAGTCCATCACTCACACCTAGCGGGGCAATTTAGCATCTCCAATTCACCTGACCGCATGTCTTTGGACTGTGGAAGGGAAACCAATGCAGACACGGGGAGAACATGCTAACTCCACACAGAAAGGACTCTGGACACCCCAGCCTGGAATCAAAACCAGACCCTTTCATACATCTACCTTTGAGACTGTAGACACAGGGGGTAGTAACTTCAGGCTGCTGCAGTTTGGGTTGCATGAGGATGATGGGACTATAAATACCTGCGGGGTGTGAGTGACGGGATTTATAGATTGAGAAGAGGTGGTACAGTGCAGTGAATGTCTCATTCCATGTGTGGAAAATGGCTCCAAAGCAGATGTTAATGATTGGCTAAAAGGAGTGATTGCATTTGGGTGTGCCGAACAGTCACACGGGTCTACCAGCAGTGGCAAAAATGCCAGTCTGCAGAAAATTCTTCTCGGAATTATGCCAGGGAAGGCATCCACCAAATCTGGCCCAATTGTGCAATTGATGTCTGAACATTGATGTGGCCTACATCCAGAAACTTGTCCAGTCAATGCCAAATCCAATCACAGCTGGTATTTGTGCTGGTGGAGGTATTACACGCTATTAGGTGTGTTTCAGTCACAAGGAACTCATTTTTTGTCCAACAAAGTGATTTTGTGAATATTTCAGATTTGAAACTCAGTGTGGCAGGCTGTCTGAAGGTTTTCACATGTTTGCAACACTGTAGAGGTTTTTTTGTCTTTGTGCTGTTTGATTTATGCACCTCATCTGTCACCTGACTGATTGAAAATTATTATGTATTGTATGTGTTATAAAGGTGAGCAATAAATGTCAGAGGCAGAATCATGACAGATAGCGAGAGAGAGTGTTTAGCCTGAAAATCACTCACCAAGATGTTTCTGGAGTGACATTTCAGTAGCAGTAACAGAGCTGTCTCTATGAAAGGCTCCACTCCAGGTGGCATGAGATATAGCCTTAACATTGTTCAGAGGACACCTCTGTGGGCAGTAATGGTGCCCATTCATTTCCTTTAAAGACATTCTGGCATGGCATTTTTGGTCCTCCATTCTCCTTCTCTCTATATCTCTCTTTCTCTCTCTCTGTCTCTCTTTTTCTTTTTTTGCATCCCTCTTGCCCCATCTCTCTTTTCCTCTTTCTCAGTCCCTCCTGCATCTTTCTAGCCTCCTCTCTCTCATTCTCCTCTCTCTTAGTCCCTCCTGCATCTTTTGGCCTGTCTCTCTCCTTCTTACTCTCCTTCTCTTTCTCAGTTCCTCCTGCATACTGCTTGCCCTGTCTGTCTTTCTCTTCCTCTACTCCTCCTCTTGGCTGCAGTCTTTCTCTAGCTCTTCTCTCAGGCAGAGTTCAGACATATAGCAGCTTTTAAAAGCAGAAAATTGTCCAATTAAAACTGTCAGCGCTGGAACAGATGGAAATGACTTGCTTTGCTGCGATGACAGATTGGCTGCCTCTGCCAATCTATAGAGAGGGAATCAGCACGTTCTAAAAAAAGTGGAACCAATGGGTTCTTTCAGGTGATAGTCAGCAAAAGAATGGTGAGAAGAGTTTAGACTTCAGAACTATTCCTTTAAGATGACCAGAGTCGTAGTCAGTTCTGTGAAAGATGCCTTTAAGCTGAAGCGATGCATCACAATACATGTGAAAATGACCACTTTGATGATGAGGGCTTCAGTGACTTTCTAGAACCCATATATGTTATTATCTAGGCCCCTACTTCATTCAGTTATATGTAGTGTCTCTCAGTATGGCGAACATGCCAGATGTCTCGACGTGGAGTTGTAGAGATTTCTAATGGTGTTCTGCGATAATCCACCCCATGCAGCTTGAATATCCTCACACAGTTCCTGCAGATTTTGCAGTAGGGGTGGAGGTGGAGTGACACCAGGCCTTCTGGATGCGTGATGTGTGATAACAGTTCACCTTGGTTCTGACCATGGTGCCTCCACACACAGATTCGTTGGTTGTCTCCACCAAGACAAAAGCAGGACTCGTCACTGGAGATGACCCGCTGCCATTCTGATTCACTCCATGACAGTCTGGCACAACACCATTGCAGTCTTTCGAGACATTGACATGGTGTTAAGGGAACGATGTGCGTGCATGTAGCTCATGTCATGCAGCCGTCTGCCAATGGTGCTGCCACTAACAGGATGACTCATGAAGGGCATCACTGCTCACTGAATGTCTACAATCATTGCTGTTGGGTCAGTCAGGTACAGCGATAAGGCCTGTCCTTGCTTACATCACATATGTGCGTCTAGCGTGAAACTTGAATCATTTGCATCTCTCAATGTCAAACCTACCCACCAAGTTGACCAATCTGTCCATGCACTTGGCTTGAAACTTGTGCATCTGTATTATCTGCTCACACAACATCATACCCACCCTCAACATTCATGCACACTGTGTACAAGAGTGACGTGCCACTGCACAAGCGTTCATTAAACCATCAGCACTGTCAGTTAAAGCAAATGAAGATGACCCTGCAAAGATAATGTGCTAACTAGCCTGATTGTTTCAGCAATTTCCTAGAACTACATATAATACAGCATTGTTAGCACAGTGTTTGAACCTAATGTAATTTCTCACTCTCTCTCTCTACTTCTCAGTCTCTCTCTCTCTCTTTCTTGGCCTCTGTGGTTGTGAATAATGCAGATGCTGGATTCAGTGGCAGGTCCCCTGATGGACTGAACTGGGGAGCAGCTGCACCTAACAAGAGGAGCATCCGAGCTGTCATGGCTCATCCCCTCCCTGGGCAAATTAGTTTAAACAGGACCACACCACGCTGTCCATCCAAGCTTTTTTTAACCACCCTGTCCGTGTCACACCACACGTTCCCCACTCCCTGCCATGTTCTGCCCTCTTCTCTTTGGTGGTGCTGCTATGGCCTGACATACTAAGATACGACCAGATAGGACCCATTAGGTACCTGCGGTGCCACAGTAAAAACTAGATTTTAAAACACATTTAAGTATTAGATGTCTACAACTAAAATTAAATGTCTACAATGATCTACTTCCACCATATGCATTCACTTAGAGATGTGCTAGATATGCTGCTCTGAGCATTTCAGAAATTGTTGATCTACTGGGATTTTCATGCTCAAGCATCTCTAGGGTTTACAGAGATGGTATATAAAAGACAAGATATCCAGTGAGCAGAAGTTATGTGGGCAAAAATGCCTTGTTGATGCCAGAAAAGGATGGCCAGACTGGTTCCAGCTAATAGAACGGCAGCAATAACCCAAATAACCACTCACTACAACCAAGGTCTGCAGAAAACCATCTCTAAACACACAACACGCTGAACCTTGAAACAGATGGGCTCTAGCA
Organism: Semaprochilodus insignis; assembly: GCA_034552555.1. Lineage (NCBI taxonomy): Eukaryota > Metazoa > Chordata > Actinopteri > Characiformes > Prochilodontidae > Semaprochilodus > Semaprochilodus insignis. The sequence goes on along the minus strand of CM067487.1, from coordinate 14,733,916 downwards.
GCAGAGGACCACACTGGGTGCTACTCCTGTCAGCTAAGAATTGCAACTAAGGCTACAGTTCAGAAACTGGACAATAGAAGACTGGGAAAAACTCTGCCTGGTCTGATGAGTTTCGAATTCTGCTCTGACATTTGGATGGTGGGGTAAGAATTTGGTGTAAACAATATGAAAGCATGATTCTATCAGCGGTTAAGGCTGGTGGTGATTGTGTAATGGTGTGGGGGATATTTTCTTGGCATACTTTGGGCCCCTTAATACCAACTGAGCATTGTTTAAACACAACAGCCTACCTAAGCATTATTGCTGACCATGTCCTTCCTTTTATGACCACAGTGTACCCATCTTCCACTTCCAGCAAGATAACGCACATGTCGCAAAGTTCAAATCACCTCAAAGTAGTTTCTTGATCATTACAATGAGTGCACTGTACTCCAATCCACACTCATACAGGTGTGACAGGTGGGTGTCCACATACTTTTGGCCATATAGTGAACACGAGAAGCAGGTCTTCCTAGTCTTTAAACTATAAGATGCCACTCTAGACACTACAGTGGCATCACTGTTGGAGCTGAGTAAGCATGTTAACAGCAGATGAGACGTCCCCTCAAATATACACAAAAAGGTACCGCACACATCCTGTTAGCCAAATTTCCAGAAAGGAAACCTACTGTTTAGTTTCACTCTTCTTTGCAAACACTCTGAAGCACCCAGTGAATGAAAGTAAACTAAGTTCTTATTTGATCAATGCTGCTAAACCTAGAAATCAATACCAGTACCAGTATAGGCCAGCAGTAGTGGACGGTGGGATATCTCTGCAAGCATCTCGAAGTGTCTCCCTCTTCCTCCAAATCGAGCTGATATTGACAGGAAGTAGGAGGGAGATTGGGATTGTTTTCCGGAGGGTGAGAAAAGGTTACCCTGCCTTGGAAACAGTCAATGACGCGCTCGAGGGCAGTGGCGCCAGACGCAGCGGCAAGTCCTCGGCCTGTCACAGCCAGTGATTGATTGTCAGTCACTCTAACCATGCGACAAATTGGTAAATAAATTTGCCTGCCAGGGAACGCACCCCGGGCAGCCACCGCAACGGAGCAGCGAAGCCTTGAAAAAGCAACTGGTGCACCCCTGCCAGGGGGCGAGAAGCAAAGCTAACGCCGCAGCACACGCTGACTTCAACAACTCCAAAAAACTTTCCCTGAGTCCTTTATTGATACGTACCGGCTGTGCTCAAGGTTACAGGCATGCTGTGGTGCGCCATATTAATACAACTTCAGTCAAATGCTTATAGGTTATAAATAATGGATAGAAGATTTGGCAGGGTGGCTGGAGTTTTGGTATTACAGTATAGCTCTGTTGACAAAACACTTTTGCATTACTGCTTTCCTGCGTTTCCTAACCTGTACTAGGTGTTTATAAGAGAATTCTACATTCCCAGTTTCTGTATAACTAAGGTAGTAGGGATTCAAACAAAGACATTCAGGGTTTGATGTTAGGTACTGTGTTATAAGGAAACTTGTCAACTTCCTTACAATGTTCACAAACTCGTTTACTATCTATAATGACCAGTGAACCTACATGTGTCCTCTGAGTTCATTCATTGATCTCCCGGGCCACTTATCCTTCTAGCTTGCAGGGGATGCTGGAGCGAGCCTATCCCAGCGCTCATTAAGCGGAAGGTAGGTAACTGGACAGGTCGCTAGTCCAATCAGCATCCCAATTTAACATTTCCAATCCACCTGGATGCATGTCTTTGGACTGTGGGAGGAAACCAGAGAACCTGAAGGAAACCCACACAGACACAGGGAGAACATGTAAACTCAATGAACCCAGTCAGGACACCACAGCTGGGAATCGAACCCAGGCTCTTCTTGCTGTGAGGAGACAGTGATACCAACTGCACCAACACCCCACCCTTATATGGAATATTAATAATATTGGTAAAAAAGACTTTTTAGCCTTACAGCATGCCGCATGTACTTCTCCAGCATGAATGCATTGGAAGTATGTTTTAGGCCAGATTTTTACCTCAAGACTATGATGAAACAAGCTAATAAAACAAGCTCACAACTATCATAAAACAAAGTCTATTCATTACAGACCTTGTATCTACTAGAGGCAACAGACCTTTCAGACATCTGGTTCCCATCACTACCACTGCAAACAATTCAAGATCAGATAAAACACTCTGAATGACATTCCTTACATTTTAACCACTTAGTTATGTAGCCAGTTCTGTTAAAGTCTTCGTTATATACAAGAAACCCAAATCAGCCAACAGGAATGAAACTTGAGACATGCGAAAGATTCAATTTTCACACTCGGCTGCGCATATGACGTAAGCAAGGACGGACCTTATCGCTGAACCTGACTGACCCAACAGCCACAATTGCGGACATTCCACAATTACCATGAATCATCCTGCTGGCACCATTGGCAGACGGCTGCACGATGCAGGACTAAATGACTGCCCTTTATAGTTTGATGAGCTTTAAGCTAAAAATAAGGAGAACCTTCTATGAGTAGCCGTGTCTAACAGTTTGACTGGTACCGCGTATATATTAATGGCACTGCCACCTCCATTCTTGACTGCGAAGTATATTTATATGTTGATGACACGATTCAAGACAATTTTGGTGTTGCTGTGGAAAGGTTACAGTATTCTTTTAAGTTTTTCACAATCATAAACCAGTCTTCAATGCAGAGAACACTAAACTCATGCTGTTTTCCAGAGCCTCTAACGCACGATGTAAGTCACTGGGGACGGTTTGGCATCCAGAATTGTAAATTCTGTGGCACATGTTAGTATAATGTGCTTCTGAGGTAATAACTACCATAATGTCTACGGAACAGGCCTCATCACACGGAACGTGAAAAGCCTCTGGAGGATGACAGCTGTAATTTCTTTAATGGGCCCACTACAGGTCCCATTATGTGCTTCTTCCATTTTATCTCATGGTGGGGCCAAGCAGCGCATTAGAGGGTGGTGCTTTGTTGCGCCATAAAATATTATGAGAGCCATTACAAAAAGCCATCATCCTTTGCCACTTCAGCAAGATGGCGGACTGAGATAAAGAGCAGAGGGCAAAGAGAAAGAGAGAGAGAGTGAGAGAGAGAGTTAAAAGCTTTATGTAAAATTTTTCAAGCTACTTGTATGAGAGTCAAGGCCTAGACATTGTGGCAGGGTTCACACGCCCACCTATATCTGACTTTTGGCATAACCAGATTGATTTTTGACAGTCTGGACAGCAAAGAAAACACTTTGAAATTGGATCCAAATTACATTTAAATGTGGCCTGAAATGGGATTCTAATCAAAATCTCAGATCAGCATTTCAAAGTGTCTTTTGCGTCACTTGCAGTGCGACGAGTCAAATCCAGACCAAGGGAAGTGCTGGGATTCAAGAAGAGCACCAATGAATTTTGAACCATGACTTAACAGAGCGCCTGAATGAAACTCCAAATGATGCACCTCCACCACTTCACCAACATGACTATGCAGTTACTGCTGCCTACCTACACCCTTATCGCAGCAACCCATGCAGATTGACTGGTGATGTCTGGACACACAAATCCGATCTGATCACTGGCAAGTAACAGTGCAGACAGCCGATTCAAGAGATCTGCAGACTGAACAGAGCCTGTCAGTGGTGCAAAGAGGGAATCCTGGATATGAACATAAGATGATTTCTCTATGCCTAGTTTTAAATATGTAAGAAAAATAGCATGCCAACGGATGTATTTCAAAAGCCAGCGACAAAATCAATATATTTGCCGTGCATTCTTGTGTAGCCCAGAATTGTATCCCTCAGCCTCATCATTTTGAGAGACGACATGCATCTATGTCATGCTTTCTTTGGTCGACGTTCTTCATCTATTGGAAATCCATGTGGCATCAACTGATCCTTCCTACTAGCCTACCTACTGAGCTATAGGCTAATACAGTGGTTCTCAACCTTTCCTGTCTCAAGGCCAACGTGTTTATTCTTAGAAAGCACAAAGACCCAAAGCACAAAGGCCTCCCTCAGAACTGGCTCGAGGGCTTCCAAAGGGGTGCTTTGTGGTCCACAGCCCAGTGGTTGAGAAACTCTGGGCTAATACATACAACCAAGCTAGCATTAGTGTAGCTATACCACACTTTCCAAACAAAATAGAGACAATGGGTGTGTCTTAATTGCACACTTCATACCAACTAGTGTTCGAGTATGTAGTATATAGTACAGTTATGAATGTCAAAGTTGAGTGTACTCAAAAATTCACAATGTACACCAGTCGATTTTTAAATATGGTAGTGATGGACACTTATGTCCCACAACGCAATGTGAAACGGAAAGAGAGGAGCTTCTCACATCTGGAAAATTTGCGGAAAGATGTCAGACAGTGATGTGACAGTGGCTGCGGTGGTGGAACGTCCAGAAATGGTGTATAAATGTGAGTTCAACTCAAATCTGTCAAAACAGCCTGTAAAATAAACATATTTAAGTAAATAATGTGTTTATTGTTTGTGTTCTGTAAATAAACCTCCGATGAAGTAGCCTATCAGAGTCCAGCTCGGTATGACGTAAGCTTCAACACTTCCTGTTAGGAGGAAGTACAGTGTGCTAATATGTTAATATTTGCTATAATGCTAATTTATGCTAGTATGCTAATACTATGTGTACTATCCTGCCAAACTCTTTTACTTTTAGAATTAGTACAGAGTATATACTGTTAGTGTTAGTGTAACTAACCACAAAGTGGTTGCCAGACACAAGTTTTTAACCCTTTTAGGCACAGAAGAGAAGCCAAGGTAAAATCTACTTGGTCCACCTTGCTAACTTTAGCTTTAAGCTTGCCTGCCTTATCTGATGAGTCACTTCTTTCCTTCAGTCAGTCAACTTGCTTGATTTGAAGACAATTACTGGCTTTGTAGCATTAGCGCTAGCTATCTGCCTTCTACTACGCCGAAGCACCTGTAGCCCCCAGGTATCAGCTCCAAAGTGCTTGTAGAAGTATCAGCCACTGTATAACTTGGCTCTGCCCGTGTAATAACTGGAGAACATGGATGTGCTTAATACCTCTATCTCTGAGTAGGCCTACAGCTGTATGAGGCCATAGCATGCTTCCCAATCTGGTTGGGCCCAAAAATCTGGTCTGGATATGTTAAACCACACGTCCACAGTGAGAAAATGGTGTTGAACACGTCTTGTACCGCATGGGTATCAAGCCCAATACTAACCAAGCGCCCCCTCTGGTGGTGGCCGGAGGGACTGCAGTTTCCCCAAAATCCAAGCCGCACTTAGAGCAGGAGTGAAACTATGCAGATACTTCAAGAAGCCACTTACGGTAGAAGACGTACTCCGTGTAACTCGACCACACCTTGTCGTCGGTGTGCTGGTTGACGAACGAGGCGGTAACGGACGAGTTGCACGCCACCATCTGGAAGCCGCACTCAGAGAGCATGTCGAAGGAGCGCTCCAGGTGCTTGAACTTCAGGTAGAAACGGGACGTGTAGCGCTCGGGCGTCCTGTCCGGGTCCCTGCTCTCGTTCAGGGTCTCGCCGAAGACCTCCTTGGCCAGGGCAATCCTGCCGCAGATCATGATCCGGGGCACGCGCCTGAACCTGGCGTCCGACTGGCTCTCCCTGCCCGCGGTGCACGAGCCCCGGTAGCCCACGGTGATGAAGCCGCTCCTCCTGTCGGCGGGCACGAGCGAGGGGGGCGGGCACGCGCGCTGGTCGCTGCCCTGTGAGCCGTCCTCGTAGTCGCTGTGCAGGCATTCCTCCGGGCTGGGCTTGGGCTCTTCGGGCGTCAGCAGCTTCACCAGGTCGGGTAGCTGGAAGTACTCCGCCTCCTTCCTCAGGCGGCCCTTCTCGGGAAAGTGGTCAGGCAGGACCACCTGCTTGTCCCTGAGGTAGTCCAGCACGTACCTGAAGAGGAAGCCGTCGCGGTCGATGAAGTAGCGGCCCTTGGGGTCTCGGGCGAGATCGTTGGACGCGTTGCTTTTGGGCGAGAACAGTTTGCCCAGGAGCGAGCTGGGGTGGTTGGTGAGCGTGGCGTGGCGGGTGTAGTACACCTGGCCCCCGACGTTGAGCTCGATCACGTCCGGGAAACTGTTCTGGACGGAGCCCTGGTCTTTGGCCGCGGGCTGAGTCCTGCAGTTCCCACTCAAAGCCATCGTTTCGGTCATGGGGGCTTCGGAAGAGCCACCTATCCGCACTCAGACAAACAAACAAACAAACAAAAAGTTGCAAACGCTTATAGGGAGCACTTCCCGGGAACCATCCGCTCTGAAGTGATACGTCCGGACGCGTGAACTATGCGCACAGGCTTCCCCACATACAACACAGCATAGACGTGCGGCTGCCCAAATAGAAAGCTCCCCCTCACTGCCCACCAGCCTCTCCGAGTACCGTGCTTCTGTAAGTCCACCCGCGGAGGAAAAAGTCCGCGAACAACTTCTGAAGTTCCAACCGTCAACGCGTATCCAACTTCTGGCGACAGGTGACCCAACACAACGCCGAACCGATGGCAGAAAATAGTCCGGGCAGCAACTCAGAAGAGAGAGAGTGGCCGAGTATTACTTATCAGGGGTGGTCAACAAACATGGTCCAACAGAGCGCGCTAGACGCGTAAAGCAGCGATCCCAGCGTCTCCCAGCTTTCCATCACGGCTTTTCCACCTTTCTTTCGCGGAAAGAGAGGAGTGGAGGCGCGCCCGGAGGTGTGGAGAGCTGGAGACTGCGCACCGAGTCCCTTCCCGATCAGGGTGTTGCCTGGAAAAAAGAAGGCGAGTGAGCCAGAGCGCGCGCGCGAGAAAGAGAGAGAGAACGAGAGAGAACGACAGAGAGATAGAGTGAGAGAGAGGGAGGAAAAAAAACGCCTCAGCTGATGTTGCCTCAGCGGTTTGGAGGGGAGAGTAGCATAATGGCTTATGAAGAATTACATCATCTTAAAGGAGCATGCTTGTGGATGGGACTGGAAAACTGCTCCTTACTGAGAGCACACAGCTTGTGTTTCTGGAATTCTGCATTGCGATGGGAAAAGCAAAGACCCTCATCCTAGTTAGAGTCAGTTTTGGGAAGTGCTTTTCCCCAGCAGCAGCAGCGGCAGCAGCAGCTTTATCAGCTGATTAGATGCCAAGCTGAACCGTTTCAGCACCCTGGACAGCAACCACAGCTCCTCATAGAGCTTCCAATAATCCACCACTGTCTTAGACACAATGACACCCAATCTTCCTTCCATCCTCTGCACTTCCACCAGCAACCTACCACGTTCCTCCGGGAAGGAGAGAGCACGCGTGTGGAGTTCTAGCAGGAACCTCTGTGCATTCATTTGTAAGTAGGCCAGCACTGTAATCATGAATACATGCATGCTTCCACCTCTCAAGAGCTGCTCTTTGCTGCTGCTGTGGAGTGCATGCGCTTGCCTGGCTTTCTTTAAATAGCTCAAAGTAAATGTTCGCCCATGGTGGTTTTCGCATTCGTTCACTGCTGCTTTTAATGGTCAAAGAAACACAGTGCACAGTGGTCACTAAGAACTGGTCATTATCATTTCCACCACAATTGAGCAGTTTATGAAGTGCATCACTTCTGTTCAGTGCAAACTTCACTTTAGTCTTTCTGGAGATAATCAGGTGATCGAAGATAATCCACTTCCACATGAACAGGAGTTTCCAAAACTGGTGTTCAAACAATGGCTGTGTAGGACCTGGCAGACCACCAAAAAGTAGAAGTTCCTCCCTTTAAGTAACTCAGTAAGTGTAATGTGTTAGTGTACTGTAAGTAGTGTGTTGGTGTACAGTAACTCATTAAGTGTAACATGTTAGTGTACTGTAAGTAGTACTTGGTGTACAGTAACTCAGTAAGTGTAATGTGTTAGTGTACTGTAAGTGGTGTTTTGGTGTACAGTAGCTCAGTAAGTGTAATGTGTTAGTATACCGTAAATAGTGTGTTGGTGTACAGTAACTCAGAAAGTGTAATGTGTTAGTGTACTGTAAGTAGTGTGCTGGTGTACAGTAACTCAGTAAGTGTAATGTGTTAGTGTACTGTAAGTAGTGTGTTGGTGTACAGTAACTCAGTAAGTGTAATGTGTTAGTGTACTGTAAGTAGTGTGTTGGTGTACAGTAACTCAGAAAGTGTAATGTGTTAGTGTACTGTAAGTAGTGTGTTGGTGTGCAGTAACTCGTTAAGTGTAATGTGTTAGTGTTCTGTAGGTTGTGTGAAGTACTGTACACTAACGCTTTACGCTTACTGAGTTACTGGACACCAAAACACTACTTACAGAACACTAGCATATTACAATTACTGAGTTACTATAAACCACTGATGGTTTGTAATGACACTTAGCAATGAAGGTTCCTGAATGGTTCTTGGCTTCTTGATTTTCTGGGTCTATGGTTCAAGACAGATAACACCTTTAATTGATATAGTTTTATCATGTGGAGGTTTTACAAAGGTGTTTCATTTACAGAGGGAGTGATCATGATCTTATGCAAAAAACTGGTCAGAGGCTTACTAGGTTCTCAGCAGTCAGAGTTCCCCTAAAGCCCATGGCAGTCAGAGGCTCACTAAGGTTCCTGGCACTCAGAGACCCCCTAAAGCCCATGGCAGTCAGAGGCACCCCAAAGCTACCAAGGCCTGTGTGAGTCAGAGGTACCCGAAGGCTCCTGACATTCAGAAGGCTGCCATGGCCTCCACACCAAGCCATGAGGCCTTTGGTAGTCAGAGGCCACTGGGCACTAGCCAAAAAGACCTGGTCAGTAAACTATCCCTTTTGCAATACATTTACATACAGAATACATTTATTTCTTATTTTTAAGGTAATAAACAGTCAAATGCCAAAGCTTGGTTTCCCCGGTCATATTGCATACTTTGTTTATGTACTAACGGAAAACATATCCTAGAGAGAGCACACTTCTGCACATTTCAGTACACACTTACTGTTTATTTGCAGGATTTAGCACGTAGTATAAGCTCACCGGACAAAGAATCCTGTGAACCTCCTGTGACTGAAACGTACCAAATAACATGTAATATCTCATAAGCATGAATAACAGCTGTGACTGGATTTGGCATGGACTGGAGTTGCTGGATGTAGGCCACATCAATGTTCAGACACTCTCGCATCAAAGAATTGGTCAGTTGGTCCAGATTTGGTGGATGTCTTCCCTGTTGTTTTACTGGTTATTCCAGGTAGTCCCATAGATTTTCAGGATTATTCAAATCCGGGGATTTTGCAGGCCAGTCCAGATGTGTGAATGTTCATCGTGCCAATCAGTCACATTTCCAGCTCCGTGAACGCCAGAATCACAGTCATCTTGGGTTACAGCTATAGGAATGTTATGGTCCTCTGTAAGATGATGAGCAAAAGGCAAAACCTGTTTGTTCCACCAGCTGAACCCAGAACCCATTTCCACATAATTAAAACACCCCAGAACATCACAGAGGGGACTCATTCTTTGTCCGGGGACTCTATAGAGTACTTCTGATGTTTTATTCCCCAGTATGATAAACTTGTGCATTGAAATTTGCAGAAAAATGCCATAAAAATAAAAAAGTTTGTTCCTAATGACCTGTCATAATCCATCCCATGCAGCTTGAATATTCCCACGCAGTTCCTGCAGATTTTGCTGTAGGGGTGGAGGTGGAGCGAAACCAGGGCTTCTGGATGTGTGGTGTATGACAACAAACTGTTAATCTTGGCACAGACCACAGTGCCTTCACACACAGATTCGTTGGTCTCCACCAAGACAAAAGTGGGACTCGTCACTGAAGATGACCCGCTCTCATTATTTGTCACTCCATGACAGTCTGGCATGACACCATTGCGGTCTTTGGTGACGTTGACATGGTGTTAAGGGCAGTCATCGTAACGGTCCGTGTGCACGTAGTCCAGTATTGTGCAGCCAACTGTCAACGGTGCTCATGGAGGGCATCACTGCTCGCTGAATGTCCACAATCGTGGCTGTTGGGTCAGTCAGGTACAGCGATAAGACACATCCTTGCTTACGTCACATGCGCAATCGAGCATGATACATGAATCATTAGCATGCCTCACAATGTCAAACCTACCCACCAAGTTTCATTCCTGTCGGGTGATTCCGTACTGTTTTTTTGACAATGAGTGTACAATGATGCATCCAAAAATCTGCTTCACCATAATATTATACTCTTCAATCCTTATTTAAAGTAAAAGAAATAAGGCTTAAATTACACTATGATGCTGGTTATTCATTCCCAGTTGTAGTCTATAAACACAAAGAAAAAACGGCAGGAAAGTACTGAATTGACAGTAAGTGTGTAAAATATAAAAAGTGGTCCTAAAAGTTGTGCATTGCTTCCTGTTGGGAATAGCTTGTATGGCCTCCATGACCTTACCTTATCATTGCCCTGTACAGCTGACCCTGGTCCAGTGGGTTCAGGAGCACGTAAACAGCCGTTATCTTGAAAAACAAGAACATTGCTTCAAGCTACGCTCTTTGTCAGGAATAAGCCCACACTCAGCAAGAACATTGCCAGTCTGCAGAGTAAAGGCTTGGCAAATGGACCGACTGCCACTTGGCAAGTGCTCAGCATGTGTGCGATATTGGCATGAGGTACTGTGCACTCAGTCTTACACTGCGGCTGCGTCCTCCCCTACTTAGACAGTATGTACTAGAATGAGCCCAGTGTACACCAGGTTATTTCAGCACGCAAGTGTATAGTATCCATGCAACCTTGGACACGCTACATCCGCCATCTTACCGACATCCTTTGATGTAAGACGTCCCACCACCACTGTAAAAGTCCCTCTTTTCATTGAAAGCCCCATTCACATGAGATGAAGTCATTTACTATGGGTATGATAGGTAGTAGACTGGCTATCTAGCTAGCTAATATAGTACTACCACAGTACTGACAAATGAATGCATTTATTTATTAAAGTAAAATTACAATATTTTTTTCTTCAATCTTACATTACATACAAATGCTTGGAAAATTACTATAATTTTCTGTAATTAAATATGCAGCACATTATATAAAGGTTTATGTCCATACTAATAATGCAATGTTTTTCTTGTGTAAAATAATATTTTCATCTTCAAAACCATTAATGAAATTTTCTGTACATTTATTGATTTTGTGCTTTTTTTTTAATTAGGATATTTTTGCTTCTAATTTACATTTGTTGTTTGTCAATTATCTGACATTTTTTTTACAGTGTACAGTTTGGTGGCTACCCAGCTAGAAATGATTTGTTCTATAAACGTTCTGAGAATATACGTTGTAATGTTCCAATAAGGTTCTATTCAGTGGTAAGTTTTTGGTTCTCAGAATGTTCTTTCTAAAGGTAGGAGAACGTTCTTTCACATTCTGTCATCTCAGGTCTCGTAACATCCATAAAACATCTTCCTAATGTTGTCCTGAGAATGTTCCTCTTTTGTTATCATGTAATGTAATCTGTGTCCCTGACTGCATCCTCAGAACATCCTCTGAACCCCGCAGTTAGAACGTTCTGTCTTAGTTTAACATTTAACCTTATAGGAACATTATCTGACATTATAAACATCTTTAAAACGTTCTTTGAGCATTAGATTAAAACATTTCCTTTAAAACTCTATTAGAACTTGTAGGTAACCTTAGCAAAAGTTCTAGGAACGTTCCCTGCTACCTTGGTAGGCTAGGAGGCATGACTTGTTGACACAATAGGGGTTCCCAATGGCTGTATGATGTATTTGTATGGGTTCAGATGCATATAACCATAATACTGAGTTAAAGACACTTATATCCAAACTGACGAGACTGAAGAATACAGTGGTATGCTACTGAACTCTGCATTACACAGTCTAGGTTTATGCCAGATTTCCAATGACAGTCTCTAGAAGATTAAAAAATTAGAAAAAAAAAGATTAGAAGTTTAAAACGACTTTGTGCAACCTTCAAATTGTCATAGTCTATGCTGTATCATCATTGCATCAATAATTTCAGCATTCCTTCTGGACCATTATGTAGCTTAAAATATGCATATGAGTGCACTGAATCCTTTATTTATGCTAGATGAATGCATAATCTGTTGTACAGCAATCTGGATGGCAACCGTTACCCAACATAATTGCCCAACGCCGTTCTCTTTGGCTTAACATTTTACAGGATGTCTGTAGGCTTTAGTTTCAATATTCATTTAGCTAGTGCTTGAATGTTTACCTTCATGATTTATACTGTATGTGATCACAGGACCCCATCGCTACAGGGCCACCACCGAGCAGTGCAGTGACACTGACATGGTGGTATGTTAGTGTGTGTTGTGCTTGTGTGAGTGGATCAGACACAGCAGTGCTGCATCCTGTGACCATTGATGAAGGACTAGAGGATGACCAACACAAACTGTGCAGCAGCAGATGAGCTATCATCTCTGGCTTCACATCTACAAGGTGGACCAGCAAGGTAGGAGTGTCTAATAGAGTGGACAGTGAGTGGACACAGTGTTTAAACACTCCAGCAGCACAACATACACCAATACACCACCAACATGTCAGTGTCACTGAAGTGCTGAGAATGATCCACCGCCCACATAATACCTGCTCTGTGGTGGTCCGGACCATTAAAGAACAGTGTAATAAATTGTACAGAATAACAGATGGACTACAGTCTGTAACTGTGGACCTGCAAAGTTGTCCTATGACCATATAGTGGAGCAGATAAAATGGACAATGAGTGTAGATACAAGGAGCTGGACCTAATGAAGCGCTCAGTGAATGCATATGTATATGATTTTTGCTGCATAATTTAGTCATTGAGATGTTAAGAAAGACGTGATGAGTTTTTCCCCAGCTCTTCTCCTGTCACTTCTCCCTCTTTACTCTGAATGCATGCTTTTTTGCATAATCTATGCATGATGTTATGTAATATGATCGTCATATTTGATAACAGCACTGAAAAAAAATGTGTGACTGTATATTTATTATACATAAAACGCCATGTGGGAATTCTTGAGCGCTGATGTAGCTGTGAGTTTTGTTCCGCTGCAATGAGTCATGTGGCATTAGCCTTAGCCTGGCTACACACACTATTACTACTACACACACAGGATTGTTTTCATACAGTGTTAGGAAGTGGGCTCATATGATACATACTAAAGTGCAAATCTCCACCCTTCAATTATTTCATTGCCTGTAAGTACAATATAGTCACATCTGAATCATCGAATGAAACCAGCTTCCGGGACTGAACTTTGAAGATGGGGAAAAATATCCCTGCGGATTTCGTTGGAAAACTGAGTGTGAGTCTCCTGAGAAGAGTGGAAGCAGCATTTTGTTTTTATGCACCAAAGAAATGTAATAATTTACCACCTGAGATTAGACATCTGAAGACACTTTATAAACTTAGTTTTTTATGATTTTTTCTGGTTTTACTTGCTTTTATTACTAATCACATTTTCCTGGAATTATATTCAAATTATTTTAATATTTGATAGCTATAAAGTTTCAAATTTTGACTTTTTTTTTTTTTTGGTGTACTTTACTTTTTATTTTTAAAAATTTTATATTAAAAAATCACTGGTTTTTTTCATTTCTATTGCTATATTTTATATAATAATATCTATATAACTATATATCTAGATTACTATGATACTATCTGTATTACCTTTTGGCTTTCTGAGTTATGTTTATATTGCCAGTCTCTTAAACTGTCTACCCTCTGTCCTTTTATAGCAGTGTTGTTTCTTTTCTTGCTTGCACAGAAAGGCAGAGTCAGGAGACTGGAGGCTGGGGATGTTGGAGTAGTTTATTTCATGGCGATCGCAGTTCACTCACAGCTACTGTCCAAAGACAGTCTCATCCAGTCCAACTCAGTCCAGTCCAGTCCAGTCCAGTCCAGTCCAGTCCAAAGACAGAACTTCGTCACACAGGTTTTATACACCCCCTCAAGATACAAAGAGGATGTGTCAGCTGTCCTTATCTAGTGTTAACAGTTGGTCAGCTGTCCTTCACGTGGCGTTTTGACCTATGTCCTGTACAACCCTGATAACAATATTCTCTTAGGGACTCCTGTTGTACATGCATATAATTCCATTCTGATAATGCAGAAAACACTCTTGTATACAAACCACTGATATCCAACAGCAGTCTGTGAAGCACTTTGAGCTGCATTTATGTATGAAAGGTGCTATACAAATAAAGATGATGATGATGATGATGATGATGATTATTATTATTATTATTATTAAAAAGGCCTGGACACGTTACAAGGAAGACCGTGCCTGTGAATAGGGTATACATTTTAACCACAAGAGATCACCATGAATTTTTTCTAGTTGATTACTGGCATTAAGACTATTATTTTTTATATATTTAAGTTTTCTGGATTTTTTGGCTTATATATGCAAATGAAGCATTATCTATTTAATTATATACACTAATACACATACATTTCAAGAACAGAAATCTGAATAGTGGATAAAGTCAAGTTCAAAAGATTCATTTTGCTGACATATTACAATCAAAGGTTATTACAGAGGGAATGTTGGATCTCTCATATCACTTTATAAATCAGAAAATACTGTCAACAGCCATAACAAACCCATTTTCACCATGTTTTTAGGCATAAAAGGTTCTATAACTCAGGCTACCAGTGATATATGATCAATCTCCCTCTGTGAAAACCTTAAGAATGTAGATATGGATGCATCTGCAGAATCTGGTGTATGTAAGAGCTACTGACCTGGAGATTTCTGGCTCAGTGTGAGATAAAACATTTTGAGAAAATGGCCTTTTCAAGATATGTAAATATCATACATTTGTATGACACCATATATAATGTTCTTAATAACATAGAACATCTGTAATAATACACATATAAAACAGCAGCCATATAGATATGGCACATAGCACGCTAGAATGCAAAGTGCAGAAAAATAAACACCTAAATGTGTATTTAGTCTGAAAGAAGACATGGTATGGAAGCAAAATGGTCCAAAATCTTAAAAACCAGAAGTGAAAAAATAATAATGTTTTCATGCCTTGTTTCGCCTAAATACTGAGAAATGTGACACTAAGCTCACCAAACAAAATCTCACCTAGCAGGTTTAAGGTGGTAGTAACTTCAGGCCCCTGCAGATGGTGCTGCATGAGGATGACGGGTCTATAAATACCTGCGGGGTGTGAGTGATTTGGGCGTGCTAAAGACCATAGTGTGAAGGAAGTAGCTGAATTTACAGGTGTTTGGAAACATATGGTCATACGGGTCTACCAGCAGTGGTAAAAATCCCAGTCTACAGGAAATTCTCCCCAGAATTGTGCCAGGGAAGACATCCACCAAATCTGTGTCTGACCATTGATGTGGCCTACATCCAGAAACTTGTCCAGTCCATGCCAAATCCAATCACAGCTGTTATTCGTGCTCATGGAGGTATTACATGCTATTAGGTACTAATTTCTTGTCTGGTGAGTTTAGATTTCACTGAAAATAACTCTAACTCTAAGCACTACAAAAGACTAGCACTGTCAGTTTTGAAGAACACAGCACAGACTTTGTATAGATGCTCCTTGCAAATTCGGGAGTGCTTTGTTGGTTGGGACGTTTTATTAATGTGACCGTCTGTGTTTCTTACAGCACTGTTGTCCTGCTGTTGTATGATGACACACACACACACGCACGCACACACACACACAAGACTCCCAGGGGACCATCAAGCCTCCACACACAAAGTGGTGCACATTAAGGGGTCTAGCTTAGGCTTGCCCAGCTGAAGTAAGTGGCAGCAGCAGACAAGAGACAGAAATCTGAGAGCTTGTCCTTGCTGACAAAGGCTCTCTCTCTTTCTCTGTCTCTGTCTATCCATCTAAATAGGCTGGTGGTACATTATCAGATGCTTTGATGGTGCTGGAACAACGTAATAGTGAGCAGAAAAGGGAAAAGGGGCAGACACAGCCCTACACTGCCTGTGATCATTTATGAGCAGTGCATGACTAATAGCGTTCACAGGACCATCGAATATGTGAAGCACAGCCACGTGGGGCAGTTCTGACCTACCAGACTACTGTATGCTGTTTACCTGTGGACTTGTAGCAATAGCGTTAAATCATTCCACTCTTATTGCCCTGCAAATAATAATAATAATAAGAAGAAGAAGAAGAAGAAGAAGAAGAATAATCAACCATTATGGTCCAAACCATATACACCCACCGGCCACTTTGTTAGGCAGACCTCCTTGTATCTACATTCGTTGTTCATGTTATCAGCTCCATTGACCATATAGGAGCACTCTGTAGTTCTACAGTTACAGACTGTACTCCAACTGTTTCTCACGAGTGTCGCTGCTGGACTGAGAATCGTCTACCAACCAAACAGCGTCCTGTTGGCAGCATCCTGTGACCACTGATGAAGGACTAGAGGATGACCAACACAAACTGTGCAGCAGCAGATGAGCTATCATCTCTGACTGTAAATCTACAAGGTAGACCAGCAAGGCAGGAGTGTCTAATAGAGTGGACAGTGAGTGGACACAGTGTTTAAACACTCCAGCTGCACTGCTGTGTCTGATCCACTCTGTGGAACCTGCTTTGTGGTGGTCCTGTGAGCTGATAAGGAGGTGTACCTAATGAAGTGGCCGGTGAGTGTATATCTCGATATCACATATATATGAATAATATATCTCTTAACCATTATAGAACTTCACTGATGAAGTAATGTGTAACCCTGAGGACATTCTATGCCAGCAAAGAAGGTCTAATGATTCATGGGGACTAAAAAATACATGCCTACATTTTTTATATTTAATATGTATTTAAAGTAATTGATTATGGGGCTGGTTGTCAAAATCCCCAAGTGTTATAGTAATACTGTACTCTTATTTCACTGTCAAGTCTTGGTTGAGAACAAAAGGCTTAGATTCTTGACATGCCCAAATGAAAACTGTCCAATTAGGATCATTGTTGTACTGACATTTATGGCTCAAACTGAAGATCCTAAGGCTACTAATCCCAGTCTGAGTAGTCCCCTAGGTAATCTTTCAAGGGGAAGGATACTACAATTATTTCCTGTTTATTTTAGGATCAAGACTGCTTTTTCCAAAAGCCCAATGGGAAAATGACATGAACTAGACGTTTGCGTCTCTCTTTGTTGATCACACACTTCTGAGGTGGCGGATAAACCATGCTTTTCATCATGCTGTTCCTCTTTATGCTGAGCAGCATGCGAATCACATGAAAGAGAGAAGTAATGTAGATGAGGTCAGGTTATTTCCAAAGGCCCTTCACCTCCACTACAAAGGCCTCGCACACATTACGGTCCAGCTCATGACTCAGATCGCAGATGAAGTTGATATATGAATACCCAACTCTGAGCAAAGTCCAGCTTCGGTGTCTGAAAAGGGGTTTGTCTGTAGTGTACGCAGATGATGCACTACTACTGCTGTGAACTGTTGCACACTGTTTACACGCAGTGGCCACTGTCTGCCATAGGCCTTCAATTCGAGCCATGTATGTTTAAACTTAGTCACAGCATGAGTAGAAAACCCAAATCTATAACAGCACCTGCTGCCCACAATTCATGGTCGACATAATATCACTTTTAAAGCCCTTTGTGAGCGTTTTTCCGTCACTTTCCATAATCCTAATGTTGCTCGCCATTGATTTCTGCGCAGTGATTGCTTGTGCCTGCTTTGTAAAAGGGAATGTGTATTTGAGAGGGAACTGAATGAGATGCAACAACAGTTTGAGGAATGTGAGCCAAGCTACAGATTCATCCCAGAGTATATTTTCCCTGTTTCCTAGTATATGGTGCAATCAGAGTAAAAGGTTCATTTATGTTCCACTGTAGTACACAAAGGTACTAAACTTAATAACCTGCAAAAGAAGATAAACGGACCACATATACAATATGGAAATACTTACGTTTTGCTATTTAGAACAGCTATAAAAGAAAGATTATTGGTTGTTATTATAATAAGCTCCCCTATGACTGAAACAGACCGAATGGTGTGTAACACCTCCACGAGCACCAGTAAGGATTTGGCAAGTACTGGACAAGTTTCTTGATGTAAGCAACATCAATGTTCTCACACATACTTGTATCATAGAATTGGGCAGTTGGACCAGATTTGGTGGATGCCTTCCCTGGCGTTTTACTGGTTGTTCCAGGTAGTCCCACAGATTTCCAAGAGGACTCAAATCCGGGGATTTTGTGGGTAAGTCAAGATGTTTGAATGCTTCTGAATGTTCATCATGCCAATCAGTCACATCTGCAGCCCTGTGAATGTGAGAATTGTCATCTTGGAATACAGGGATAGGAATGTTATGTTCCTCAGTAGGATGGTGAGCAAAATCTGGTTGTCCAGCAGCTCACTTTAGACACTGTGGTTCATATTTACTGTCACCTCAACTAAAGAACCCATTTCCATGTAATTCCCATTTCCATGTAATTCCATGTAAACACATTTACATTTACATTTACGGCATTTAGCAGACGCTCTTATCCAGAGCGACTTACAACCGTGCTTAGTGTTCCGTCGGATAATGTTTCCCAGCTAGTATAAGAAGGTCAGGAGTCTAAAACTCGCACTGAGCTCAGACACTGCCCGAACAAGGGCCAGTGCTGCTACCTAGAAAGAATAATACACAGACATATATAAGCATAAGTGCACTACCTGGCAACCCACCCCAGCGCTCATATCTAGAGAGAAGAAAGGTTATGGTGAGTATAAGTGCAAAAACAAAGTATTTCAACATACATGTCTACTAGTGCTCACTCACTTAAGTGCAAAAAGATGGGTCTTCAGCCTGCGCTTGAAGACTGTGAGAGACTCAGCTGTGTGGGGGTTCATTCCACCATCTGGGAGCCAGGACAGAGAAGAGTCTGGACGCTTGTCTTCCATGCGTTTTCAGGGATGGCGGGTCAAGCCGAGCTGTACTTGAAGCTCGAAGGGCTCGAGGTACAGAGCGACTCTTAACCATTGCCATAAGGTAGGGAGGGGCTGGTCCATTCTTGGCTTTGTAGGCCAGCATCAGTTTTAAATCTGATGCGGGCAGCAACAGGAAGCCAGTGAAGGGAGCATAGCAGTGGAGTCACACCTGATACACATCCCCAGAACATCACAGAGGAGACTCATTTTTTGGCCGGGGAGCTTATATGTGGATTTATTTTTGTTTTTTTGAGTGATATTGGAAATTATATGTCCTAATAGACAATGAATGAGATTAAGAGTAATATAGACTTCAACAGAAGTTTAAGAACAATGACACATTGTTTACAGTACTTGTTTGGTTTAGGCAGATCAGGTCTTATATAGTGCGGTGTTTCTCAACCCTGGTCCTGGAGGGACCCTGCCCTGCACATTTTAGTGCTTTACTATCCCAACACACCTGATTCAACTTACCAGCTCTTTAACAATCCCATTCAGAGCTGCAGGGGGTGTTAAAGCAGGGAATCCACTAAAACGTGAAGGACAGGGTGCCTACAGGACCAGCATTGATATAGAGGATCAGAACCCTGGAGAGTGGATCTTCAGAATCACTTTCCATGTCTTCATGAAAGTAGATGGCAAACCACCGAAAGAACTGAACCGAGCTCTTGGAAATCCATCCTAAAAAACAAATTTCTTTTTAAAATTATTTATTTAATTTAATTAATTTTATTTTAATTTCTTATTGCATCCTGCTTGTTAAAGATGGACTTATTGTTTTGCTGAAATCACAATGCATCATCTAACCAAGGTAAACAAGCTGAAAAGACCTAATTAAAGAAGAAAAGCTAAACTGCACAAATAGAATTGAACTATTTAAATTCAAGACAAAAAGACAACAAGAACCAAAGCTGAGCTAATGCCTAAAACTACATCTAAGTACTGAACCAACTGAAACAAAGTTAACCTAAAGAGACAAAGCTAGAGTTTAGTTTTTTCACAGTCTATCTAATGCTGCGTTCACATGTTTATGGGAGACAGCAAACTGGATGTTCCATTGTTTTTAATGGAGCCACAACTGAAAAGTCTACCACCACGTCAGTGGTGAACGAAACGCTCCATCAAGAGCTCAATTTTCCCAACTTTTGCCATCAAACGCGGGGTGGAATAAACCAGATTCATTTTCTGTGAAGCTATGGACATCAAAAGTCTTGTTGCTGAATACCAGATGAACCCAGTATTATATAACAAATATAATACTGAGTTCCTCCTGCCTTTCTCCACCTTAAATAAAACAGTATATACTGACCAAGCTCTGCTCTGATCGTCGTACACTTTTGTCACTGGAACGTGTTCCGGTTTGCACACCTAATCTCGTACCGTTCAGCTCATTATCACCCAAATGTAAATAAGTTTGGACTCCAAAATGTTTGTTCCCAGCTGCAACCAAAGAATAGTAGGTTCTTCAGCACAAACCATGATGAGATCTTTGGGCGTATCAGTTGTTGAAGAAGGAGAAGGCAACAATGGCTCCACCCAGTGGTCTGCTGAAGAACCTCTTCCATGTCTTCTTATTTCCAGTAGTTTATCCGTGCTTGCTTTTTAGATATAAACAAACATCTGGAATAACAGTACAAACGCTCGCAGGTAATCTATAGGCTCCGCCATCATAGTACCACTGTTTACTACTGCTGTGCAGCACCCTCTGCTGATGATGATTACGTATCCTTTGACGTTCTTTGGTTCCAATAAAAGCTGGTGTAAATGCAGGCTGGTTCCCTGAATAGCACCAAGGTTCTAAGAAGTCTGAGCTTAACCATGGATCTTTTAGTCAAAAAGCACTAACAGACTCCCTGGGCAGGACTCTAAACAACACCGCCTTTGCCTACCTGTGTAAATGTAAACTGTGGGTTGCTCTGGATTAAAGTGTCTGTCAAATGCGGTAAATGTAAATGTGAGCCTGCAACCGTATGGTGGTGGGTTCAAATCCCAGGAATGATTTAAGGTACCTCCAGTCATAGTTAGACAGCAACATGACAGATAGGATCAATAAATGTTCATAACATAATGCAAGAATATAGCACACATTCATGGGTGAATCAAGGTGCAGAGCTGAACGCTTATGATCTTTATGTCTCCTGAACTTCAGAGCCATCAATGTCTTTGCCTCTCACAGCAGCACAAACAGTAGCACAAACAGCCTACGGTTTTGTAAACCCCACTTTGAAGGTCTGGATTTGTTCCTATGTGCATGAATGTTAACCTGATTCTTCAGGCTTGTTGCGCAGACGAGACGTTGCCAAGCACCAGCCTGGCTCTAGCACGGGGAGGTGCCATGTTCAATTCCAGCTCTGCAGGGATTTGCTGCTATCAGCGCCAGCCTTGTTTTTGTTTTCTCCTCACAAAGTCAGTGTTTTATTTCCTGTCCCCGCTAAAATGGCACTCCGCAATCCTCTTTTCACCCTTTCTGACCAAGGCTGTGGGTTAACTGGCTTTTGCAGAGGAAAAAACAGTCTTAGCAGCAAATGAATGCTGGTGCCTGAAAGGCTTGGTCTGTTCTTATTCATACAACCATAGACAAAAATACCACATACTGGGCTATTAACAGTGATAGGCAGAAAAGGGCTATATAGCAGCTCTGCCTAATATCAGTCAGAACACATTACAGTGCAAAAAGACTTAGATGTGATTTGTTTTCCTCGAGACAGGACAGGGTTTTTCATTGCTACTCATCCTACTCACAAGTTTAACATGTGAAAACAGACATTTCCTGCCCACATCACAGGTTAAAAATGGGTGTTCATGTTCAGAAAGTGGTGGATTACAGTGCTATTAGGAAGGAAGATAAAGGCTACCAGGAACAATAAATGATGATTACATTTAGACTAATATGGGCAATATTTATTAAGCTACACATACAGAAGTACTGTCTCTCAGTATGGCATCAGGGTGCCATGTTTGCTAATGCAACATGCCAGATGTCTTAACATGGTGTTGTAGAGGTTCCTAATGGAGTGCTGTGATAATCCATCCCATTGCAGTTCCTGCAGATTTTGCGGTAGGGGTGAAGGTGGAGTGACATCAGACCCTCTGCATGAGTGCCATGTGACAACAAACCGTTTTTCTTGGTGCTGACCATGGTGTCTCCACACATGGATTCGTTGGTCTGCATGCATGTACTCCTGTGTCGTGCAGCCATCTGCCAATAGTGCTGGCAATAACAGGATGACTCATGGAGGGTATCACTGCTCACTGAATGTCTGCAATCGTA
This sequence comes from Semaprochilodus insignis, assembly GCA_034552555.1. Lineage (NCBI taxonomy): Eukaryota > Metazoa > Chordata > Actinopteri > Characiformes > Prochilodontidae > Semaprochilodus > Semaprochilodus insignis. The sequence continues at coordinate 14,711,793 of CM067487.1, read as the reverse complement.
ACTGTCTGGTCAGTCAGGTAAAGCGATATGGCTCGTCCTTGCTTATGTCACATGCATATCTGAGTGTGAAATTTTAATCATTTGCATGTTTCACAATGTCAAACCTGCCCACCAAGTTTCATTCCTGTCGGTTGATTCCTTCTGGGTGCAGCTATTTGTGGAGCTATTCACTTGACAACGGGTGTATTATAGTTATTTCTGGCTCCACATCGAGAGCTTTATTAGGATAAAGGTATGCTGGTGTCTTAGAATCCAAAGCACTAAAAATGTCTGAGCTTTTTGTCAGGCAGGGTTTTTCCAGTGGAAAGAAGTTAGGGATGAATTATTTGTATGGAGGGCTGGAGGAAGCCTCTGTGCTGCGTGGTTGGATGTATAATTGAGTCGCAGGCAGAGGCACTGAGGGCTCCTGCCACTGCAGCTGTGATTCCATTAGAAGCTGCCGCTGTGGCCCTGTGGAGCTCTGTCCTCATGACTCCTCACTCCCTCTCTCTCTCTCTCTCTCTCTCTCTCTCTCACACACACACACACACACAGTCTGCTCTAAACAGCACCCCTCCACTGGGGGCTTGTGGTGCACCGCCATATTCTGCAGTGTGGGGTTTTTCACACACTGAAGATGTGCCGTGGCCCTCAGGTGCTGCGCTCAGCATCTGCTATGATAGGAGAAATAATTGTTTAGGTTAGCGAGGGACCGTGCCTACAAATACACACGCACACACATGCACAAGGGCCTGATTGGCATGGAGATTTTACTGAGGCAGTTTAAGGATTCTCATAATCGGAGCATGAAACTACAGTAAAAAGATCCCTGATCAAAATGCATGTTTTGTGCAAGCCAGTTCTCTCTTTCCCACAGTGCGGTAACTGTGATTAAAAATAACTGTGCTTTAAAATGTGCAGAACTTTGTCCTCTGTAGAGGATGTGATAACTTGTTTTCACTTGTAATTTGACCACCAACCAACAAATAGATGTCTAGGATGAATGGACAAGGATTGCAAGGTTCTCGGCACTCTTTCACAGTATTGAAGTAGGACAGCTCAGGTAAGTTCTCACCTTAAGGAGACTGATAGCGGTTCCGTTTCATGCACCTAATTTTGGACTGTTTGACGCATTTCCACCAAAAATAAATCAGTTCGAAAACCTGAAAAGTTGGTTCCCAGCTAGAACCAAAGAATAGTAGGTTCTTCAGCACGAACCATGATGACATCCATGGACATGTCAGTTGTTGACGAAGGAGAAGGCAACAAAGGCAACAGCCAGTGGTCTGCTGAAGAAACTCTTCTACGGCTTCTTATCACCAGTGGTTGATCTGTGCTTGCTTTCTGGATATAAACATACATCTGGAATAACAGCACAAACACTCGCAGGTAATGTATACGCTCCGCCATCTTGGTTCTCCTCTTTACTACAGCTGTGCAGCACCCTCTGTTGACGTTGATGGTTGATCTTTTTATGTTCCTTGGTTCCAATAAAAGCTGGTGCAAATACAGACTGGTGCCCTGGATGGCAGCAAAGTCCTACAATGTTCTTTTGGTTGAAAAGGATTATGCTAACCCCTTTCCACCAACATGGTACAGGTTCTGTTCCAGTTTGTGCACCTAATTTTGAACCATGCGTGAATGTGTGGCTAATTAACTTACTGGGTAACTTTGCTATGACAGCTAACATTAGTGATGGATTAGTGCTTGCAAATCGGTCTATTTTCACCAAAAAAGTTTATTTTGAATCATTTTAGCTAAAACGTTTTTTTATTATTTCCACAATTCCAGTTCCAGTGCATAATGACGCTATTGTTACATGTTTTCATGCAGGTCAGAGACTATATAAAGACTTTGCAGAGTGTGATGACTCTTTTATGCCCTCTTCTGGCTGATTGGGGTAGTGCAAAGCCAATAGGTGTTTTTTTGGGGTATGTCTGGTTGTACCTGTGGGCACTTAGGACAAGGGGTCATAGGAGGGCTTGAGAGCTGTGTTTGGTGCTATTTGGTAAGTGGACATTTGGACTTGTTGGCTCTCTACAGACTCTACAACTCCATGCCGAGACGCCTGATATGTTGCGTTAGCAAATATGGCGCCCTGACACCATACTGAGAGACACTACTTCTGTATGTGTAGCTCAATAAATATTCCCCATATCAGTCTAAATTTATCATCATTTATTGTTCCTGGTAACCTTTATCTTCCTTCCCAATAGCACTGCAATCCCACACCTCCTTCTGGGTGCAGCTATTCTTTTAATGACGTGTGTATTTAAGGTGATCACAAAATCACAAGAATGCAAGCAAAGGGGGGGTTACTTGCTTCATAGTGGGAATGCCTAGGCCAACCTTTTCACTGAACAGTGTGTTAGTGCACTGTGTGATTTGTAACCAGAGAATATTTTTAAATAATTTTTTCTCCATGGCAACCAGCAAAACATCAACAGAACACAGCGTTTATGTTTTCCTCTGATTGTGAGGATCTATTTTAAATACGCGGCTCCTTGGGAAAAGCAGTGAGAGCAACTGCTGTACAAATCTACCATGCATTTCAAGCCCTCACTGGCCACTTCATCAGAAACACCTCACACATCTCCTTCCAGTGTATTAGAAACACCAGCCTTCTACTTCCACTCAGGGGCCACTTTTTTGGAAATGCCTATCTTCTATGTCCTCTTTCACTCACTGTCAACATGTGCACAGACCCACTCAAGCTGTATTTCGGCCAGGAAGGCTCAAAAGGCAAACATGATGGAAAGTGATAGTTTAATCCTCTATAAGGTGTACACTGTGATAGCTAGGAATTCCTAAGGGATAGAGAGTCTTTGGCATAGGCCCCATCCTGGGCCCAGCATTCAGACCCTTGCAGATCCTGCCAGATATGGGCAGCAAGGGTGGAGCCTACTCCCTGGACAATAGGACCAGGACCAAACTGGTGTTGGGGTTTTGGGGAAGGAGGAGAAAGTTGAAACATCAGCACCTGACAGCAGCAATGAATGAATGAATGAATGAATTCATAATAAATGAATGCGTGAGTGATGTAGCATTGGAGTCCTCCAGGCAGAACTTGTGCTAAATCTTTCAGTCCTGTTATGATCACAGCTCAATCACCTCAATCTTCAACCTCAGAAAACCAAAAAGAAAGCATTGAATAAACATCTAAACATTTTCCCCACAACATCAAAAGATTAATGTGTTCCTCACTTTGGGGGCATTTGGTCCCCACAAAGAGCTAAATGCGCACACTCTCTCACCAGATACACACACTCACACATGCACACACAACAGATCAACTTTTTTCAATTCATGGCGTCTAATGACTAATTTATTGCCTGTAACCCCTCACATCAGAAATCTGTTAAATATACATGAGTGAGGACGGAGCTATGTTTATGAGGGAGCTCGTGAAAAGCTTAGCTGGCTTTTCATAATGCCTGTTTGGTTTCGTGGGCCAGGCCTTTTCTATGACCTCCATCTAAATGGCGTGTGTGTGACAACAAACACGTCCTAGTTCCACAGGTCTCTGATGCATGCAGACAGGCCTTGTAACTGGGTTCTGCGTGTGTGTTCTGTGTGTATGTGTGCGTGTGCGTGTGTGTGTGTGTGCATGCGTGCTGGCAAATAAACAGGGAGGAGGTTGCTGTAATCCACCCGTATAGCCAGGCAATAACAGCAGATTAAAGCAAACACTTTCGCGGAAGGTAATTATTCCTGCATAGCAAATGCGCTGACCTAGATTTTGGGTGGCGCTCCTTCTGACAGTTTTCAATTTCCTTTCATTAAAGCGGATGAAGAGACAGAGCCGTGTTCTGGAACTTTCTAAAATATATGATTAGAAGGAAGGTTCGTTGGAGACCAAGGATTAGTCAGGTCCTGTCTAATTAGGAATGCATAAAAATATGCCAAATTGATTTTCATTCCTTCACGTTGAGACACCTTTATGCGAATCCAAGAGTTTTTTCCTCTCTGTTTGGTACATATGTATACAGAAACAATGACCTTCTACCACCTTCCACTGCCAATTTATTAAGAACACCTAACTCATTTCAGCATATGGGCTAAGTCCTAATCGCCTGCTTAGATAGCATGTACTACTGAACCAAGCATGCACTGCTCGACCGTTACAGCAGTCACCTTGGACACACTATGTCCATGATCTTACAAATGTCCATTGGCATAAGACATCATACCACAAGTCCCTCTGTTCATTAAAAACTCCATTCACGTGAGATAAAGTCTTTTACTATCAGTACAACAGGTAGCTTGGCTGGCTAACTAGCTAGCTGATACACTCATTGTCAAAAGAATATCTGCACCCAGAAGAAAGTGTGGGATTGCAATGCTAATGGAAGGAAAAAGTTTGAATATTCTCACACAGTTCCTGCAGATTTTGCAGTACGGTTGGAGGTGGAGTGACACCAGGCTTTCTGGACGTGTGACACATGACAACAAATCGTTCATACTGGCACTTCAACTAGCTTCTGGAACTGTGAGAACTCTCCAGAAGTTTATAGATCTGTCTGGAATTATCTAGAGCTTTGGAGAATTGTTTAGAACTTTCTAGAACTGTCTGGGACTGTCCAGTAGTACACACAGCAGTATAAATACAGGTGTGTTAAAACAGCCATTTCCGTTGATGTTCCAGCTGAGTAAGTGGATAGTGGATACAGAGCTACATTTAATTTAGAGGGCATCAAGAGGCTGCAGCAGAATGCATTCTGCTACATCTGTGGCCAATTTATCAAGACCGGAGTGAAAAAGTACTCCATGAAAGCTTCTGCTAAGATGTGTGAGGCCTACAAAACATCCTTCAGCATGCCTGTCAGGGATCAAGACCAACCATGGGCTCCTCATTTCACGTACGAGCACTGCAGGAAAACTCTTGAAGGTGAGGTGGAGGATTGCTGCTCGCTTAGACAGCAGAATTTTGAGGATTCATAAAAGTTTAAAAGTTATTAAGAAATCTGTAACAGTTTTTAATGTTGTAGTAAATATATATTACAGTACAGCATATTATATTACAGTACACCAATCAGGCATAACATTATGACCACCTCCTTGTATCTACACTCATTGTCCATTTTATAAGGTCAATTTACCATATAGGAGCACTTTGTAGTTCTACATTTACAATCTGTAGTCCATCTGTTTGTCTATATACTTTATTACCCTGTTCTTTATTGGTCAGAACCCCCACAGGACCACCACAGAGCAGGTATTATGCGTGTGGTCACAGAGCAGGTATTATGTGCTGCTGCACAGTTTGCGTCGGTCATCCTCTAGTCCTTCATCAGTGGTCACAGGACACTGCCCACAGGTTGCTGTTGGCTGGATAGTTTTGGTTTGTGGACGATTCTCAGTCCAGCAGTGACACTGAGGTGTCCAGCAGCACTGCTGTGTTTCATCCACTCACACCAGCACAACACACACCAACACGTCAGTGCTGAGAAAGTGCTGAGAAAGATCCACCACCCACATGATACCTGCTCTCTGGTGGTCCTGTGGGGGTCCTGACCTTTGAAGAACAGGGTAACAAAGTATACAGAGAAACAGATGAAGTACAGTCTGTAACTGTAGAACTACAAAGTGCTCCTATGTGGTCAGTGAAGCTGATAAAATGGATATGCATGTAAAATGTAGATACATAAAGGTGGTCATAATGTTATGCCTGATTGGTTTATATTTACTGCACTGTGTTAATATCTTACACCTTACTAAGTGGAGTAAATCAGATTTTTTTTATTTAATTGTCCTGCTCACAGAAACAGAGTGTGTGATGAATAGAGCTGTTTATTTACACTTTACACATAAGCAATTGTAGTATAACACATAGAAGGCAGAAATAAAAATCTTGTTATGTAGTGTTATAGGCCTCCTTTGTGGCATCAGTTTGGGTAAGGCCTGTTTCTGTTCCAGCATGACTGTGCCCCTGTGCAGCTTCAAAAGACTCGGTTTGATGATTTAGAATTGAATTGATGAATTGAGTGGCTGATGTGAGGGGATCAGACACAGCAGTGGATCACACACAGCAGTCCTGCTGGACTGAGAATTGTCTACCAAGCAAAACTATCCAGCCAACACAGTCCTGTGACCACTGATGAAGGACTAGAGGATGACCAACACAAGCTGTGCCGCAACAGATGAGCTATCGTCTCTGACTTTACATCTACACGGAGGATCACCCAGGTTTGGAGTGTCTAATAGAGTGGACAGTGAGTGGACACAGTGTTTAAACACTCCAGCAGCACTGCTGTGTCTGATCCACTCACACCAGCACAACACACACCAACACACCACCACCACATCAGTGTCACTGCAGTGCTGAGAATGATCCACCACCCACATAATACCTGCTCTGTGGTGGTCCTGTGGGGGTCCTGACCATTGAATAACAGGGCAATAAAGTATACAGAGAAACAGATGGACTACAGTCTGTAACTGTAGAACTACAAAGTGCTCCTATCTGGTCAGTGGAGCTGGAATGGACAAGGCGTATACATACATGGTGTGCCAAATTCTATTCCCAAAGCTGGTGCATATTAAATCCGCATATCAAGCTGCTTTGCTACAGCCTCCAAAAAAGCCTCCAAAGCGGACTATTGTGCCACGCCAATTGTTCCTAGTTGTCCTTGTACAGGCAAAATCCACCTGCATTTTCTTTCTCATTGGAATTAAACCTGCGCCGCTACTGTCATCGCTGTGCCTTTGTGCTGTCACCCACAGCGCCGCTTTCTATGTCTTTGTGGTGTCATACAGGCTACTGAGTGACCTCTCGCCCCGTATCAGGCTTTTAGATCCTGTCATATCTCTAAACACTTCCCTCCCAATCTAAGGGCTTGTCCAAGGCCTGTGAAGGCCTGCACTGTTAACATCCATACTGAGGTTCCCTTGGTGGAAATGTGACTTTATCTGCATTATGGATGATCATTTGGTACCCAAAGTTTAATAGGATAATGATGCTTCTAAAGTCTCTATCCATCACATTTCAGTGGAACATTGGAAGAATGCTGTATCATACTAATTAAGTTATTCACCGCAGCAGGAAGGGTCCTTCATGAAGTAAGCAATCATCTACACAAGCACAAGCCTCAAAACGTATGCACATTTGTACACCAAAGCTTCTTGTGTCACAGAAGAAGAACCGCTTTTGGAAAAAGAACCCTTCAACAGGTAGTTCTTTAAAGGACCTGTATCATACAGTGTCTTGCATTATTGATTTTTCCTTGAGGTCCACCAATAACGTATGTGGTTTAATAATAACTTATTTTTACATTCTATTTGAACTAATCAAACAGCGTGACTCTGCGGTGCGTTTAAGTCCAATGTATGTAAATAGTCTCTGTTCTGATTGGACACTCTGATTGTGCCTCATTCAAAAAGCAGTCCAGATCGAAACACTCCGTCAAACTTGAATGTGTGGGGCTAAGCCACTGTAGTGTAAATGAGTGGGGCTAAACTGATGTAGGCAGAGGGGGTACAGCTAAACCGCTGTAGGCCAAATAGGCAGAGCTAAACTGCTGTAGGCTTAATGGGCAGGGCTAAACTGCTACAACCTGAATGAGGAGGAGGTGGGGCTAAACTGCTGTAAACAGAATAGGTAGAGCTAAACTGCTATAGGCTTATTGGATAGGGCTAAACTGCTGTAGGCTGAATGGAAATGGTGCAGGGCTAAACTGCTGTAGGCTAAATGGGGAGGGGTGGGGCAGAACTGCTGTAGGCAGAATGGGCAGGGCTAAACTATTATAGGCAAAATGAGCAGGGCTAAACTACTGTAGGCAGAATAGGCAGGGCTAAACTGCTGTTACCTGCATAAGGAGGGTGTGAGGCTAAACTACTGTTACCTGAATGGGGAGGAGTGGGGCTGAACTTCTATAGGCAGAATAGGTGGAGCTAAACTGCTATAGGCTTAATGGGAAGACTGAAACTGCTTTAGGCTAAATGGAATGTGGGTGGGGCTAAACTGCTGTAGTCTGAATGGGGAGGGGGTGGGGCTTAACTACTGTAGGCAGAATGGGGTATAAACTGCTGTAGGCAGAATGGGCAAGGCTAAACTGCTATTACCTGCTTAAGGAGAGTGTGAGGCTAAACTACTGTTACCTGAGTGGGGAGGGGGTGGGGCTGAACTACTGTAGGCAGAATAGGTGGAGCTAAACTACTGTAGGGAGAATTGGGGGCTAAGCTGCTGTAGGAAGAATGGGCAGGACTAAACTGCTGTAGGCAGAATGGATGGGGTGGAGCTAAAATGCTGTAGGCAGAATGGGGGCTAAACTGCTGTAAGCTTAATGGGCAGGGCAGGTTTAATAGATGGAGCTAAACTTGATGTAACTGATTTCAATTTTGATATAATTCCACCCCAGAAAGTGATGGCCTAAGCCTTTATAAATGTCTATACAGGATTATGCCAGTTGTCACAAATGGCTTATGAATGGCACCCTTGATTAAAGTGTTGAACTTGAAGTGTTGAAACTTATTGATGATTCTGAAGTATAACAAGTTCAAAGTAATTCTTAGAACAATCCGTCCAACCTAAGACCTATTTTTAAACCATCATTTTTATTAAGGAATTGTGACTCTGTACACGTGTCAATTGTTACTCTTACTGTTGTTTTACTATCAACATTGCAGATATAGACTTGGAAGATATGTGCACATTCACTGGTTGCTAAATAGAATGGCTATATTTGTGTTGTAGACAAACCCTATTGCTACTATTCTACACAAATATGAGTTGGTAAGGTTGGAAAAATTCCTACATATGTTCCATATTAGAGAGGGAAACTGGGAAACTGGCTTTCGGTGACCTCTCCCACGAGCTTAGCTGTATGTGGTGGCTATTCTGGCTAGTTCTAAATAAAATTGCATTCCCGGCCTCCCCTGACACGTCATTTGCACAATGCCACACATCCAAGGTCTGGATCCCTATGATGATTATTTTCTTAATATTTTGTTCTCCTGTGAGAATGCAGTTTGAATTAAATTATTTAGACTGATCCATATGCTAATATGGTTTGTTCCCATAGGGGTTTCCTCTACCTCTCTAGCAGAGTGGCCCTTTATAACTCCAAATTCATTACAGAACTCTTTTTAACATCCCTTTTCTCAAACTTCAGCTTCAGTGTGATGGAGGAGTCAAAGCAGTTGAGGATTATGCAGACTGACGCTCTCTCAGCTGCATAACTGTTCAAAAGTGTGTTGAAATATGCAGAATGTACACTTTATACTTGAGGATCAATGCCACGAAAGGAGGGACTTTTCTTACCAAGCCTTTAGCTGAGACTTCTGCAAAAGTGTACATGTTATATGCGGCAGATTAGACCTCCTAAGGCAGCCTTTACTGAAAACGTCCACAAAATAATGAGAATGATTCCCAACAGGATGGTATTTTTAGCGCCTCTTGACACCAGAACATCATGCTTCCTTTATGCAACTGCCATCACATTGTTTGCACGAATGGATGATGAATGATTTACGCAGGCCTACTTAACACGTTTTCCCATCAAGCTATTTATGAGCACATGCAGCAGTCATTTTTAGTATTCAGTAGGCCTCCAAGATATGCTTCTGTTGCAAGATGCATTGTGCAAATACCAAATGTACAGCCTGATATGAAGAGCTTAAATATATACTCATCATTAAAAGAATAGCTGCACAAATAGTTGCACTCACATCATGAGCCACAATTGCGGATATTCAGTGAGCAGTGATGCCCTCCATGGGTCATCCTGTTAGTGTCAGCCACTGACAGATGGCTGCACGACGCAGGACTACATGCACACAGACCATTACAATGACTGCTCTTAACACCACGTCAGCGTCAACAAAGACTGCAATGGTGTCGTGCCAGACTGCCATGGAGTGACTCAGAATGGCAGCGGGTCATCTTCAATGACGAGTGCCGCTTTTGTCTTGGTGGAAATGATCGACGAATCCATCTGTGGAGGCACCATAGTCAGCGCCAAGATGAATGGTTTGTTTTCACACATCACACGTCCAGAAGGCCTGGTGTCACTCCACCACTACTGCAAAAATCACAGGAACTGTGTGAGAACATTCAAGCTGCATGGGATGGATTATCACAGGACACCATTAGGAACCTCTACAACTCCATGCTAAGACATCTGACATGTTGAATTAGCAAACATGGCGGCCCAACACCATATTGAGAGACTCTACTTCTGTATGTGTAATATTGCCCATATCAGTCTAAATTTATCATCATCTACTGTTCCTGGTAACCTTTATCTTCCTTCCCAATAGCACTGCAATCCCACACTTCCTTCTTGGTGCAGCTGTTATTTTTAAAATAACTGTGATGTCACTATAGCATCAGTTGATGTTGAATGTTGTAGTTAGTATGCATTTGAATGAGCATCATTCAAATGTATAATGCATCGCAATGCAGGTTAGGGTAACTGCATGTGTACACTGACTGACATTCCTAAACAACAGTGTAAGAATAAGTTCTGCGGTAACTAAGCTCAGCAAATGAGTCCCCTGTTACTGAAATGTACCTAATAGCGTGTAATACCTCCACGAGCACCAATAACAGCTGTGAATGAATTTGGCATGGACTGGACAAGTTTCTGGATGTAGGCCACATCAATGTTCAGACACTCTTGCTTCAAAAAATTGTGCAGTTGATCCAATTTTGGTGGATGCCTTCCCTGGCATTTTACTGGTTGTTCCGGGTAGTCCCACAGATTTTCAAGAGGGTTCAAATCTGGGAATTTTGCAGGCCAGTCCAGATGTGCGAATTCTCTTGAACGTTCATCATGCCAATCAGTCCCATTGGTAGCCCTGCGAACATAAATCACAGTCATCTTGGAATACAGGGGTAGTAATTTTATGTTTCTCGGTAAGATGTTGAGTATAAGGCAAAACCTGGTTGTCCAGCAGCTCAGTGTAGGCACTGTGGTTCAAATCTACTGTCACCTCAACCAAAGAACCCATTTCCAAGTCATAGGAGGTGTTCAGCTGCCCACAATAGAGCACGATAGTGCACCCAGAGCAGGATATGCCGAGTAGCCAATGCACTAAGAACAGGGCCCTGGGAGAGGACTGCCAGGGACTATAAAGACTCAAACTAAAAACACAGAAAACACAGCATCAGTGAACATTTAGGATTGTGAATAAAATGGCTCTATTAATACTGTATACATTGCAACGCCTGGTTCCTATTACCGCCCCTCTAAGGTTGCTAAGGATCGCTACAATACACTTTTTCACATCAAATCACAATGAACGACCTTGATTTATGGATGTTTCTGCAACTACAGCTGTGTTCACATTACAAGCCTCATTCATAATTTACGATATTTCGCTCAAATCGGATTCAGCTATCTGGTGGCTCATATTGATAAATATAAGTGAGCTGTATCTGTCGGTAATGTGAACGAATCTGTCCCTGAAACAGCACATATGCACACATTGATACGTTTATGCACATCCCAGATCATAACACCAGGAAAAACAATGTGATTTGAGCATTGTCTCATGATGCTTGATAAATACACACACAGGGTTATGAAACATTTTATAGGTCCGAACACCGGTTTTGTTCATTTGTCTCAATGCTGAGATATGTATAAAAATGAAAAAAATGTATTAAGTGAACAATGTTGTGAGGATGTTGTGTACAAGCTAATGATTAAAAAAAAAACATGAAAAATAAACAGAAATATGTACAATTTTGTATACCTGTTTATTTGTATCACATACTTTGTGATGGTTAAATCCCAATTACGCACCAGTTTTGTGCATTTGCACCCCTAAAAGGTATTTTTTAAGGTTCAGCACTGCCTTACCTGTCACACTCATGCTTTTAATTTATTTTTAGACAAAAGGGTCCAAAAAAACAAAAACAAACGATGAAGAAACTAACCAATAAAGACTAACCGATGCCCCACTGGGAAGAAAACAGCACAGGCCAACAGGTGGCATTTAATGCTGATCTATGGTTGGCCAGTATATCAGCATCAAAACTCCACATAAGCTGGTTCACACTGGTTTCACTAGTAGGAAGTTCTAAAGCTGAAAAGATTCTGGATGTGTAAAGTTTTCACCTGATACTTTTATAACTACTGTAGGAGATTCTTTGCCATCGTTTCTATGAAGTAGCGCGTTTACAAGGTTAGCTTTCTACGATGGTTCTGCTGTGTTTTGAAGTAGAACAGTGCAGCAAACACCCCCATCTACAGGGGGCGAGCGCTACGTTTATACCGGTGGTTTTTGTTTCCGCCCATGTGATCAGTCGCAGTCGGAAGTGCTGTAATTATTCCTTTCTTGACACGTAGTTAGCCGAGTTGGCGGTTCTCTCCACCAAAGGTAAGACAGCGCTTTAAATGGTTAAATAAAGGCGCATTATGGTGTTCACTGTTTGATGTATCTGCATGTTTTGTGTTGACGTTTGTGTACTTCGCGAGTTAGCTAGTTAGCTTGCTAGCTAACGCACTGGGAGTGACTGTTTACCTGCCAAATGGAAACTCAGTTGGTTAACGTTAGCTTCCTAGCAGCAGCTAGCTCCAGTTTTATTGTGTTTTTGTTCTTGAGTCTCTGTAAACCAGACAGACTGTACTGAATATGGCACCGTGACATACTGTCAGCTCTCTCTTCAGTGTTATTGCAGGTTGTTCTAGCACGATGCTTTGGTATCTCCTGAAGCTTTGCTTGCTCAGTTAGACACACCTAGCCAGAAATAACGGGTGCAGCTAAGTTTTATCTTGTTATCATCGGGTTTCTTTAAGTGGGGTTAAGGCTTTAACTCATCCTCCAGTTTGCTGTTCTATGCACTTAACGATAACGCATTCGCTTAGCTAACCAAGCAAGCTAACGTGTCTAATTTGCTAATATCCTAGCAAACCCAAATAAAAACATTAGGGCAGTGTTTCTCAACTCTGGTCCTGGAGGCACCCTACCCTGCACATTTTAGTGCTTTCCCTACTTCCAACACACCTGATTCAACTTAAAAGCTCATTAATCAGCACCTTCAGAGTTGCAGAGGGTGTTAAAGCAGGGAATCCACTAAAACGTGCAGGACAGGGTGCCTAAAGAACCAGGGTTGAGGACCACTGCATTAAACCCACAGTAACGTTACCTGAAGCTTCAGCATAGCGTTTTTACCCAGGTGGTTAGTCTCTTTACTAGATGAAACCTTTAAATCATCTGTTTCCAGAAGCTCTGCCTGCACCTTTATTCATTTAGATTGTTCCATAGTGTTCTGGTAGTGAAGCTAAATCAAATAGTAACAATAAGGAGTTAATATGTAGACAACTCGGAGAGCTTTTTAGCAGCAGTAAGCCATCACAAGCATGGTGATCAATGGGATGAGTCTCTTATGTACTGCACATAGCCTACGGTAACTGCCACATCGCCAATTCTGAGCCAGTGCTTCCTGCCAGTGGCCTTGTGCTGCATTACACTAACGTATTTCTCTTTCTTCTTTCCTCTAGGCAGCTCGCAATGTCGGGGTTTGACAACTTTAACACAGACTTCTACCAGTCTAGCTATAGTGTAGATGACCAAAGCCAAGCGGGATATGGCTACAGCAACACTGAGGACCCATACAACAAGTATATTTCTTCAACACTTAAGTCTCTTTTCTTCTTCCTCCTCTTCTGTAGTAGCTTTTAATCATACACAATACAGTGTTTGATGGAATACTGTATAGGGCTCCTAAGAAAATACTGCAATGTGTTTTCTGATTCATCGATTCTCAAAAATACAGTATCATTTATTATTATTATTATTATTATTTTTAAATCAAGCAAAGATTTGTGGCAGACAGAGGATTGTTTTGTGTTGTGTTTAAGCCCCCAACCTTCTAAACGGTCAATGTTGTGCACCATGTGACTAAACAAGGAGTGTAAATGCACACCGCTAACATTAGCATTAGCAAACCTATGTATATTGTGGTGTGTGGTTTGTTTCCACCCTCCCCTCCCCCCCCAAACATTTTGTGACAGTTTCACTTAAATTATATTTAAAACTTTGCAATATGTTTTACAATATATGGCAATAGATCACATCATAATCCCTGTATCATCTGTATCATGATGTGTATCATGTTGCGAGGTTCTTGCCCATACAAAGCTCTGGTACTGTATGATCTGCTTGAACCTCATGCTCAGCATAACCTTGTATTTAGCATTTAGCATAATTTATTGTCATTACTATCAAGTGTAAACCAAAGGAAAGCAACCACAACTTAAAAGGGGAAACTCTCAAGGTTTCTTCATCATGCTCTTGGGGGAGTCTTTCCTGTGCTGCAGTTGCCCTTGGCTTGCCCACTTGGGACCTGTGCTTGGTTGCATGAAACGACTTAAGTTGAATTTTCCCTTAAGGTTAAGTGTGTTGCACAAAAAAAAACACCCTGATGGTATTACTTAAGGGTAAAGCGAAATCATCATAAACCCTTACATTTTCTTGATCCACTTTGCCTTAAATAATCCTTTGTTGCATAAAGTTCCTTTCCCATGTGATGGTTTAAGGGAACGAAAACGCTCCCTTAAAGTTATTAGCCAGCCTGGGAAGTTCAAGACATTGCTGTGTTTTAGAGGCTTTTGAGAAGTGTATCAGTGCACTATAAATGCACTATAAATTAGAAAATAATATATATATA
>CM067487.1:14676210-14696859 GCA_034552555.1 Semaprochilodus insignis | reverse complement strand
TATATATATATATATATATATATATATATATATATATATATATATATATATATATGTGTATGTATGTATGTATGTATGTATGTATATATATATATATATATGTATGTGTATATATGTGTGTGCATGCTTCTATAAATAATGGTAAAATCCTGCACCGACTGCTAAATATGTAAACAATATTGTGTTGGAAGAAGACCTCAACTGCTGCGTTAGTCTGTAAATAATATTTTTTGCACCTTTCCATGTCTCCTCCTGTTAAAGCGCCCTGCATTAGTAAGTGTAGAGAAAACTCTGATTTGCTTCACCCCGAATACAGACTGATAAATGCTGTTGTTGAAGTTGGCTAAACTCTGTCTACTTTACCAGGAAAGTGGCAGTCAAATGCAGAGCCAGACCAGCGTTAAACATACTTGCATGCATTAATATATTTATTCACGTTGAGTGTGTTAAAATGCTCATGATCTGTATGTTCACGTTCAGTTGTCCGGAGAGNGTCTACTTTACCAGGAAAGTGGCAGTCAAATGCAGAGCCAGACCAGCGTTAAACATACTTGCATGCATTAATATATTTATTCACGTTGAGTGTGTTAAAATGCTCATGATCTGTATGTTCACGTTCAGTTGTCCGGAGAGTGAAAGAGGCTTTTGCCAAAGGTTAAACTAAGCCGTTACTTTTTCATCTTGGCGGGAGTAACAGGTTATCAGAACTGATTAAGCAGGGTCAGTTAGCTTCAGTATTTAGCTATACTAGTGTAGCTGCTAATGAAATTGAAGGCAGCTTTTTTGATGCCTTTCTTCCCGTGCTGTTAGAAAGCAGACATAGCCGTCCTGTTAATGAGAGAATGGATATAATGGAATTTCACTATAGCAAAGCCTGTAAACGCTGCAGTAACCCCTCAGTGGTTTCCAGTTAGCCAAGAGAAATATTTGAGAGATTTTATGCAACGCCCTTAACGAAGTCCCGAATTTGGCAAGGGAAACCGACCACTACTGTTCAGAGTGTGTTTTATGCAACCAGGCACTGGATTTCATCAAAGCTACTTTGTGACCCCCCACACTATATAAATGTCTTAGGAACTGATTTGAACTTTCAGCATTGCAATGTAGAATCCCTAACTATTTCTACTGATCACTGATCAAATTCCAGATCGTTAATGAAATTCCAGAAAACAGGCTATCAGGCTGATTTCAGTAGAAAATGCTGAGTCTGGGGGAAAAAAATGAGTCTGATTGGGGGAAAAACCAGCATAAATCTGATCCGATCCAGTAAGTCTATCCTGAAATGGCACACATTTAGCTATGCTAAATGTCCAGCTCAACATTCATCATAATTTCGTGATGCAGAGAGCTCATAAACATTTGGGCTGATGTTTCTGTACATAAATAAAAGAAAGCTCTTCCCAACCGCTCCGTGTTCAAAGAGATTTTGAAAGAAAATGGCAGCATCAAAGAAAAAACAGCCTGAAAGTAAAATTGAAAAAAAAAAAAAAAAAAAAAAACAAGTACGCGGACCAAAGAAGTGGCTTCGGCCAGATAACATGCCCTTTTTACAGCGAGTTTACGCTTGTTTTCGGTGGTAAGCTCAGCTGTAGGAGGTAGCTACTTTGTGATCGCTCCTGTGATGCTGGTGAAGGTAAAACCGAAGCCATGAAGGCACCTTATTGTTAACCTCTGGACGAGCCACATAAGGTATTGTTCTTTTGCGCTTGTGGGTCAGTTTAGGAGCTGTTCTGTTCAGACTGGTGTCAGATATGGATCACTTATATAATATTATAGCTACTGAGGAGCTTTCATTTAAAAATGGGTCATTTTAAACCATTTAAAGCATTTTTCAAAGGCCGGAAATGTCTGGTTGATTGAAGACGTGGGACGCTACTCAGATTTTTCAGAAGCCAGACCCCCCAACCCCCCCCCCCCCCCCTTTTCTGAAATCTCACACACTTCTTAAAATTAGCAGTTCTAAGCGTTAGCAATAGGACAGTTACCCTTTTTAATTATACTGCAAAATAGAAAAAGCCACTTACAATCATACCCTTTAAACATTTTGTGATTCCGATGAGTGTGTCTTTAAAAAAGGCATGATGGGAGTAAATGGCCTCCTGCTTACAGTCTCCCTGTAAAGAACACGCACGTTTACATGTAGTCTGATCAGTGGGAGTCATATTAGTAGTAGACCTTCATCTTTACTTAATATGAAAATCCAAAAGAACTATTTAAGTGAATTGCCTCAATTAACTCAGTTAGCTCAGTTTAAAGCTATTTCAATTTCAAAGTTATCAGGTCAGTCATTGGTACTGGCAGATACTCAAGGGTTTGGTATTATAAAGGACCTCAAAGTGGCCAGTGAGTGTAATAACTGTAAGAGCTTTATTGCATCAGCCCTAAGAGAACAAGTGCAGAGCTATTTTTATCTTTCATGTGCTATGGAATTATATTTGATATGTTAAAACATTTATATATTCTTTGTGTTCTACACGCAGACAATATGGTCAGTATGACTATTCGCAGCCCATGGGCTACTCCGCAGCCCCAGGGATGATGCAGCCACAGCAGCCTTACACAGGCCAGATCTACCAGCCCACGCCTGCCTTCACACCCGCCTCCACACAGTCCATGTACAGCAGCAGCTTTGAGGATGAGCCACCACTGTTGGAGGGTAAGGGAGATGGGTTTGCTTTGTCTGAGAGAGAGAGAGAGAGCGCGAAGTAAAGAGGCAGCATCCATTGGCAGTCACAGAATTCTTACTGGCTGTGTTGGTGTATGCATGTAACTCCTGAAAGGATCTTAAACCCATTTTTGAAATCTCACGCATTGCTTAGATGCATTGTCAGCAATAGGGATGGTGCAGGTAATGATGTACAGACATGTAAAACCCAGTGACGCTGTTTTAAATGTTTATAATTCTGCTAATCATGTCTGACTTAAAGGCATAGCAGAAGTATGTGGCCTAGTGCTACAGTCACACTGCAAAGCATACACAAAGCAATACACATTGCATGCTTGCAAAGTTACAGTATGAATAGTAGGAGTGCTGGTGGTGATTTGATATTTACTTACATTATAGATGAGCTGTAATGTTAAAGAAATGACAATTAAATCTGCACTATGTAACATTTTAGTGACAGTTGGAAGCAAAAAAAAGTGTGAAGCCTGATATAACTTAAACAGCTGTCAGGCTGGATTTTGCAGTGGTTTTTCAGACCTTGTCATATGCCATTATGATATGATGACCCTGATGATGCTGTGTTCAGTCATGGCCAATCATGGGCAGAAGTATAAAAGTGCATCATTGGCCCTCCCTCTGTGCCCCTTACTCAGAATAGTGTAGTTAGCTTTCTTTCAAGCACTTTTTAGGTCTCTAATGAGGTTGTTTTATCGGTTTGAGAAGATGCATTGACTGGCCTCACATGTGTTGGAGGAGAGCTAGCTAGGAATTGGGTGTTATTGAGGAGTATGGGTCAGAGTGTATTCATTAGTACATTTGATTTCACTGTGTATGTCTGCCCTCTTTTAGGCATCCGTATTTTTGTGCAGCATAGAGGAAGCATTTGGGTTGCAGTCTGTGCAGCTGGCCATGTCAGGACAGCAGGAAAGCAATTTGGACATCCATATGCTTGCTTAGTAGACAGGTATTAGACAGAGCTGCTCAGCCCCTGGCTCTAAAATGTGCTTAGCTTGATGCTCTTTGGCAAAGGGTTGTACCTTCATTATTCCAGGGTAGGACGATGTACCACAGAAGTATAGACAGGTTCTAGAGTATGATGGGGTAAGGGGGAGAAAGAGGTTGCACCTCTACCTCTGCCAAGCTGTGGTTTGGTCCCCTGCCTAGGTAAGCACCCTATACTGTACCAATTTGGCAAGATTTTTAACACTACCCTCGCCTAACTGTGTATATAATGCTAAAATAGTAGGTCACTGTGGATATGAGCGTTTGCCAGATACCATGAACATCAATGTGAGGTACAGCTGATAGGCCTTAAGGGAATTTGATTGGCTGAGGGTGGGAAATTTTCTTGCTCGCCTGAACTTGGCAGCCAAATTCCCTGGAGCAGATTTGTTGCTGAGAGTCGTATTGGTAATTTATCTAGAGGTAACATCGCCATTGTGTAGTAATTCCAAGGGGATTTGATTGGGGCCAGGAATATTCATTTTTCACTTGAGCTTCTGGGGCAGGTTGGGTGTAGAGTTGCCATAGTCATTTATCTGGGGCAGCTTTGCCTCAGGTAATGTGCATTCCCCGGAGAGTGCCTTGCTTTTAAACAAGGTATATATCAGCTTGCATGCTCATACACATCCAAGTCTCATATTATAAGCTTCTAAATATCTACAAGGTTACTTCCAGCTGTGGGCTAAAGGTTAGAGGAACCAGCCTTGTGAAAGGAATGTTGGTGGTTTGATTCCCTACCAACCGGACACGACTGAAGTGCCTTTGAGCAAGGCATCTAACTCCCAACTGCCACCCCAGGTGCCATGGACAGGGCTGCCTGGGCAAGTGTGTGTTTCACTGCACAGATGGGTTAAATGAGGAAGACAAATTCCTCTATGTGCAAGCGCAAATGGCAAATTCCAGTTCTAATGTTCTGGTGTCCTACATCTGTTTTCTATGTAAGTGCAGACAATTCTCCTGAAACAATGCGCCCTGGCGGTCAGTTATATATTTGCAAGGTTTAAGCAAGTACAATTTGCAACACATCGCCTTCAACAAAAGCCAAAGCTTTAAGAATGAGTCATTGCTTCTTGGAAGCTTATAAGCTCAGCCAGAGGGCATATTCAATGTGAACTCACGTCTGTATTCCTGCACCCTTTAAAGGTAGGTAGTCCTACTTAAGCCGGACTGGCCCAGTTCCTTGGTGCTGTGCTTAAAATGGGTCAACAGTCCCATTAAGCAGAGCACACAGGGGCGGTGCAGGGAGGGCACTTCTTATCTGAACTGGTGATGGAATTTGGACCATGACTTGATGTGTGTCTGTATAGAACGTGTTTCATCAATTACCAAATCCTTTGGCAGTTCTGTTTGCAAATACACTCATCATCAAAAGAATATTTGCACAAATAGCTGCACCCAGACAGGATCAACTGACAGGAGTGAAACAAGAGTGAGACTAGAACTGGAAGTGCTCCCATGGAAGAACTCTATACGCATCGAAGCTTGAAACATTGTATGATTTTTGATAGGCTGCCACTAGTTGAATAAGATGAGTGGAATCCCAACCTAAAACGGACATAAAACAGATTTATCAGGTCAAATTGGAGTTGACACTTGGAAAGAAGTGTGCCGTCATTTCAGTCAGCTTCAGCAGTCATATGAAAGTGGCCTTGTGTCGTGTCTTGTCATGTCACGTTACTTAAAAACCCACAAAAAATCCTATTACCAGTCTGAATTCACTTCTGCCTTGACCCAATTTTGACTGGCTTTTGACACTGACTGGACATTGCATCATTTCCCTTTTGCCTTTCAGAGCTTGGAATCAACTTTGACCACATCTGGCAGAAGACTCTAACGGTGCTGCACCCACTGAAGGCAGCAGATGGCAGCATAATGAACGAAACAGATCTGGCTGGGCCGATGGTGTTCTGCCTGGCCTTCGGGGCCACACTACTGCTTGTAAGTCACACTGCTGGTTACTCAATACCGGAGTCCTATTTCTAATTAAGGAGCCATCTGAAAGATTGAAAGCCTTCAGTAGAGCACAAAGCATGCTCATTTTGGCTAGACAATAACATAGTCATCCTTTATGCTTTTATACAGCCAGCAGATTACTTCGAATTTATACTATTAGTTTGATTAATTTGATTAGTTAGATTTTTGGTTGATATTTGCATGCGAAAGTAAAGTGGAATGAAAATGATCTCCATTCTGCCACCTCTCCATTCCTCTGGAGATGCTATATTTTCCTTAGGTCTCACAGATCCAAGCTTAAGGAGGCACCAATATGGGATTTATGAATTACAAGGAAAACAGTCGAATGCAAACGTTTGAGTGCCCCTGTCAAATTGCATGACTTGTTAGCACTGCATAAACATTCTGCTCTTTTAGACTACAGCGCAATACATTAGGGCTGGGTGGTATATTGAGTTTTTAAGATGCGTCAGTGTATTTTATAGACAAGAAATAGGATGAGACAATACAGTTTATATCGACATAAAAAAATCAGTTCCCTGTGACTGAAACGTACCTAATAGCCTGTAATACCTCCACAAGCATGAATAACAGCTGTGATTGGATTTGGCATGGACTGGACAAGTTTCTGCATGTAGGCCACATCAATGTTCAGATACTCTTGCATCAAAAAATTGGTCACTTGGTCCAGATTTGGTCGATGCTTTCCCTGTCGTTTTACTGGTTGTTCTGGGTAGCTACACAGATTATCAAGGGGATTTAAATCTGGGGATTTTCAGGGCCAGTCCAGATGTGTGAATGCTACTGAATGTTCATCAGTCAGTCAGTCAGTTCATCAGTCAGTCACATTTACAGCCCTGTGAATGCCAGAATTGTCTTCTTGGAATACAAGAATAGGAATGTTATGTTCCTCGGTAAGATGATGAGCAAAAACCAAAACCTGGTTATCTAGCAGCTCAATGTAGGCACTGTACTCTACTTTCACCTCAACCAAAGAACCTTTTTCCACGTAATAAAAACACCCCAGAACATCACAGAGGGGCTTCTTTTTTTCTGTCCGGGGAGCTTATTTTAATGTTGCGTTAAAATACATGACCTGTTTATTCCGTAAAGCCGTGCAGGTCAGCGTAACCCTGCCATCCCCAACTACTTAAGCATTTTACCGCTAGCACTGTAATGTTTTATCTGGAGAGTTTTTATCAGCATGAACCACAGGCAGGTAATAAGAGGAGATGATGCAGTGGTGGTGGGCCTTATATGAAGACTAAGTGTGGTGGTTTACCACATCCCTAAGATGTGGTCCCAAAAAGGCTTTGAAAAGTGGATAAGATATCAGTTCCCCAGTCATAACTACTACATGTTGAAGAAACCCTGTCACTGCATTTTACTTGGATCACAGTCAGTGTTAATAAAAGTGCTCACACAGAGCTTTGACTTAAAACTGAACGTTTAACCCTCTTTGTGGAAAACAGTGCCAGTCAAAAGTTTAGACACGCCTAACTAAATGGTTGTTGTTGATTATCTTAAAGACTCTACAGTCTTACACTTAACAGTACCAACTGATGAGATGTCTGAAACACTACATATCCTGATATACCACATATACTCTTGATGGATCACAGTATTATATGATTGCCATATCGCCACCTCTGATATATATTTAGTTGTGCAAAAATCTTTTACATCTTTTTTCAGGAGAATGAAAATGTAATGGAAGTTAATCTTAAAATAAATTCAGGGTAATTTTGGACCATTTCTTTTGGTCCATTTATCATACGATGTGAAAGTCAACCAGATAATTGTTAAACACACAAAAAAAGAAAAACCAAAAAACGGTGATACAAGGTTTTGTGTGCTGACAGTGACGGGATAGTGTCTGGAACGCTTTAAAAAAAAAAAAAAAGATCTATTGTAGACTGCTCACGTTGATTCTCGTTGTTTGTTGCAGACGGGTAAGATCCAGTTTGGCTATGTGTATGGAATCAGTGCCATCGGTTGCCTGGGCATGTACTGCCTCCTCAATCTCATGAGCATGACGGGCGTCTCTTTCGGCTGTGTGGCCAGTGTCCTGGGCTACTGCCTGTTACCCATGATCCTCCTCTCCAGCTTCGGTGTCCTCTTCTCCTTACAGTGAGTAACTTTAACCTTACAAGTTCACCAGCTTACATACAGACTGATGAGCTTGAAACAATCTCAAAGTGAGATCCAACAAGATACAAGATCATTTTACCTGCCAGTGTAATGTTTTTTTTGTAGTGTAGATCATTAGTCATATTCTAGAGGGTTTTTTTTTTTTCTTTTTTTTTTTTTTTTTGCATGGTTGTTGTCCAACTGAACTATCAAAATGATAAATAATTTACTTGATTAGTAATATAATAGCCACAGTCTTAGTTGGTTAGCATTTTAAAAAAAAGTTCTAAGATCTAATAGAATAGACGGAGTCTTGCAAAGCCTAGTTAGATACTATCTGTGAGAGCCTCGTTTCCTGAAAACTTAGTGTGTGCACAGCAACAAATTAGGTCTTGGCAAGTAAAATGATCTTATCTCTGGTTGATATGTCTTATAATTCTCATTTCCAGCTAATTTTAAGGTTTTAAACTCATTTCCAGGCAATTTTCAGTGATTTTAAGTAAGCCAGATATTCTCAGTGTATTGGCAGATAATTTGGTTCATTTTAAGAATGTTTCTTCTAATAACTAAAATTATTTGCTAATATAACAAGGGAATTGGCCTCATTAAAATCACTTAAAACTATTTAAAAATGTCTGGAAAGTTAAATACCCTTATTATAAGCATATAACAATCCGAACTAAAAAAATATAAGATGTATCAACTAGATATAGGATAATTTTACTTGCCAAGATCTAATTTTTTGCAGTGTTAAGGGAACAGAAACTTTGAAACATAAGTTCTTTGGCTGCAGTTTGCAGTTTAGTCTGATCCTATTGAAAATGCTTTCAATACCATCCATTTCTTTCCTTTGAAAACTGCTGACACAAGAAAACCCTGTGTGGCGAATTTAGAATAACTCCACTAATTGGGCCTCCCTTGGTGTATTTCAGGGGCATGTTGGGTATCGTCTTAACTGCGGCCATCATCGGCTGGTGCAGCTTCTCGGCTTCCAAGATCTTCATCTCCGCTCTAGCTATGGACGGTCAGCAGCTCCTGGTGGCCTACCCCTGCGCCCTGCTCTACGGAGTCTTTGCCCTCATTTCTGTATTCTGAACTCTACTAAACTTCCTCTACAGGACATGATGACCCGCCAACACATACTTTTACTCAAGAACCACTTCGTTATGAAGTGCGTCAACAAAGCCGGCGATCTGGCGAAGTCGAGAACCTCCTCCCCGTGTAACGCATTCCATATTTGACATCTGCCAGAAGGGGGTGACAGCTGCATTTTATTTTTTTTTGTTCCCCCCCCTCCTCTTCCCCTTTTTCAGCCCCAAATACTTTAAAGACTGGGCCCAAAAGAGCAGCATTATCTAAGCATCAACTTGGATCAAATTTATTTGTTTGTAGCTTTTTTCTATTTTCTTTTTTTTCCTGAAACAGGGAGGGAAAGAAATGAAATGTCCTTAGCACAGATAGAATGTTAAACTGTGGAATGGACAATGAATAGCAGAGTGCGTAATCAATACACACCCCGGTCCTCTTGTAATACGCGCTTTTTGTGTTGTTTCTGCTGTTAAAGAAAATCGTTGACACTCAGCGCGTCTCGTTCTCAGCAAGTGTTTGAATGATTAGTCTTTCTCGGCTCAAAATCCCCTGAATATGCATTGATTGTTCAGCTTGTGTTCATTCAAAGGCTGTGGCCCGCATGGGGTACCGAGCATGTGATGAGTATCACGTACACAGTGGCTGCCCGGAGGCTCACTCCCTCACATATTCATTTGAATATAGAACATTTCGGGGCTTTTTTATTGTATCTAATAAATGTCGTCTTTTACGCACGACCTGCAAGATAAAAGGTGTTGAAATGACTGTGCACGTTTCTGCCCCTTAATATCAGCACCCAGGCTTTTAACTTCATCTTTATTGGAGAAACAAACATCCAACATCGGGGGCAAAAGTTCAATTTCCTGGATGCATTTGGAACAAATGTTCAAGAGCTGTTCAGGCGAGTAGCAGTTTGTTCAGTTCCTGTCACAACTGAGTCACACAGAGTTCAGAGAAGCTTTTCTCTTCCTTCACTCTTTGTTTTGTGTGCTGTAAGAAAGGGGCTACTTTGTACTGCAAAAGTCAGGGAGCCAAGGTCACGCTCATCTGCCCACTATATTTCTACTCGGTGTAATTTGTTTTTGTACATACAGAGAAGTCCAGTGCTTTAGATTGACCTTGTCTTGTGGAAAGTCAGTGATTGGTTGCTTGAGTGTTCCACTTGTGGTGTTTCTCAGGCCGTTTTACCATATAAACAAATAAAAAGATAAGTTTTAGTTGAACATGGGTCAGAAGAAACCTTTGTGATCACAGCCAGGTAGACCCTTTCATGACAGTGCACTACATGATGTGAACATACACACATCATCCAAAAAAAACAAAAACAAAAAAAAAACAAAAAAAAAAAAATATATATATATATATATATATATATATATATATATATATATATACACACCCAGAAGGAATCAACCAACAGGAATGAAACTTGGTGGGTAGGTTTGACATCGTGAGACATGTGAATGAGGCAAGTTTCACACTCGACCACAGATTATGGGCCCTATCAATGTACCTGACGAACTATATAAGGTCATCCTGTTGCGCATGCTTTCCATTCTGACTTGTGCTGTTGTGTTGGTAGCATCCTTTGCAAGTGAGTTAGAGAGGTGTCGTTTTATCAACGTATTGCGCACCCTACCAGTCCTGCAGATACTACCATAGCGTGCTTTTGGCAGCAGTGGATAGAAGGAGGCACGCACCAGTGACATGAAGGATCTGGGAGTCTTACACAAACTATAGAAAAGGAGAACCGACGATATGTCTGACATGCAGGGTGTGATCTATAGCCACACGTGCAGACATTCAGCGAGTAGTGATGTCCTCCAAGACATTGGCAGACGGCAGCACAACGCAGGACTACTACCATTCTGACGGCTGCCCTTTACGCCACGTCAGCCTCACCAAAAACTGCAGTGATGTCGTGCCATACCGTCATGGAATGACTCAGAATGGCAGCAGGCATCTTCAGTGAAGAGTCCCGCTTTTGTCTTGGTAGACAGGACCAATGGTGTGGAGGCACTGTGGTCATCACCACAATGAACGGTTTGTCGCCATGCGTCACATGTCCAGTAGGCCTGGTGTCACTCCACCTCCACCCCTACTGCAAAGTCTGCAGAAACTGTGAGAATACTCAAGCTGCATGGGATGGATTATCACAGGACACCATAAGGAACCTCTACAACTCCATGCTGAGACGTCTGGCAGGTTGAGTTAGCAAACATGGCGGCCTGACGCCATACTGAGAGACACTACTTCTGTATGTGTAGCTCAATAAATATTGCCCATTTCGGTCTAAATTTACCATCATTTATTGTTCCTGGTAACCTTTATCTTCCTTCCCAATAGCACTGCAATCCCGTACTTCCTTCTGGGTGCAGCTATTCTTTTAATGATGAGTGTATAAACTTGGCAAGGGTCTATTTTGTGTACCGGGGCGTTCTCCAGACTCTGATCCCAGCTGGGAGAATGAATGAGCTCAGCAGAGTTCACATCATTTCCTCTACTTTCTCACAGCTATTCCAGTGCATTCCCTGTTATACAACACCCCAGAGGGCAAGGCCTTGTCTTTTTAGTGGTCTGTTTAGTTTGTAAGGTCCTATAAGCCAGACGTTTATCCCAGTCATCAATGACTGAGTTGAGGTTTTGGTTTGAACTCGAGAACAAATAGTCCTGATAGACGTTTCAGTCTTTTACCGGTATATTAAGGTAACGTAGTGTTTGAGGGTATTTGTTTTATTAATGCAGATTTATGAGACCATTCTTCCTGGATACCCAGCTGGACTGTTTTGTTGTGTTGTCTGCTTTTAAGAGACCAAAGGGAACCTCACGTGGTATTATACTGTATCATGGTGTTTTTATGCTTTATATAAACAGTCTAATGTGCTCGCTGCTTAACATGGAGTGCTGTGTTAAAGTCCAGAGACCATGCTTCATTTCCAGACATAGCACGTACAAGTTCCTCTGATATGTCTGGGAAGATTAGACATAATAAATAAGATAATTCATGTGTAAAAGGAAGGGAGAAAGTGAAGTCTAGGGTAGTCTAGTGGGGAAGAAACAAAACTGTTGTTGAAAGAATTATTAAAAGTTATAAAGCAAATGTAAGTCCTAACATCTGCACAAGGCCTGGTGGAACACCAAGATTATGACCATCAGATAAAACAGCACTTAAAGCTTTCATCTTGGAGAGAGAGGAGAACATCAAGCCTCCCTCTTGCTTCAGACCTGAGAACAGCCACAGGTGTTTCTATCCATCCTTCCACTGGGAGGAGACACCTCAACGCACTGGGTCTGAATGAAATCAAATCGGAAAAACCAGCTTACTCTGTAATGCACCCATCAGCCACTTCATTAGTTCTACCTCCTTGTTTCTACACTCATTGTCCATTGTATCAGCTCCACTGACCGTACAGGAGCACTTTGTAGTTCTACACTTACAGACTGTAGTCCATCTGTTTCTCTCTATACTTTGTTACTAGTTCTTCAAAGGTCAGGACCCCCACAGGACCACCACAGAGCAGGTATTATGTGGGTGGTGGATCATTCTCAGCACTGCAGTGACACTGACATCGTGGTGGTGTATTAGTGTGTATTGTGCTGGTGTGAGTGGATCAGACACAGCAGTGCTGCCGGATACCTTGGTGTCACTGCTGGACTGAGAATCATCCACCAACCAAAACTATCCAGCTAACAGCGTCCTGTGGGCAGCGCCTTGTGTCCACTGATGAAGGACTGGAGGATGACCAACACAAACAGGTGCAGGAGCAGATGAGCTATTATCTCTGACTGCATATCTACAAGGTGGACCAGCAAGGTAGGAGTGTCTAATAGAGTGGACAGTGGAGTGGACACTGTTTAAACATGCCAGTAGCACTGCTGTGTCTGATCCACTCACACCAGCATGTCAGTGTCTCTGCAGTGCTGAGAATGATCTATTTTGACTTGAAATTAAATATTTGCAGGTTTGTCTCTGACTTCTGCACAATAGTGTGTGTTGCAGTTGACAGTAATGTTTTGGGTGTATACAATGCACAAAACAGAAAATGAATATTGTTGTGAGATAGTTGATAGGGGCACAGTATCGCTGCCCTGTACTTGGTTACATGGTTACAGAACATTAGGAGTTGGCCTGGACTGGCAACATCTTTTCACAAACAGCTTTAAAAAGAGTTTCCTTTTATCAGAGTTCTGAAGGGCTACAGAACTGGACATCTTTGTGTCCTACTCAAACAGTCCTGAATCAGCTTGCCAATTTATTCCCATGAATTGAACCAGCTGGCTCTAGTAAAATACTGAACTCTTTTCTTGCTCTCTGTTCTATGGACAAAGAACTCCTGTGGCAGAGTAAGATTTGGCACAGCAGGTTCCAAGAGATGAGGCTAATGCAGGCCATTTAAAACCATGGGAGCTCCACTGAAAACAATACTCGGCAGCCAGTCACTGTAGTCGTGTTTGTGCGTTTGTCCATATACACCGACAGGCCAGAAGTCATGTGATATCAGTATGCAAATTGATTATGAAGTGGTGTTACCTCAGAGGATGGCTTTGGAACGCCCACACCTGTATAAGTTGTAAGGTGTTATCTTGTGAGTGACGCTGATCACTGGCCAGCGTGCTCCTGGCAAGGAGACGTGGATGATCAGAGTCTGAATGAGGCATGATAGTGCATGCCAGACGGATGATCTTGAGCGCCAGCACTTGGCCAGAATTGTCGGTGCAAACAAACATGCGACTCTGGCAGGAACTACATCCACATTCAGTGCAGGAGGGCCCACATGCATATACCGCAGGTCATTGCAGCTTTCATGGGATATGGGACCAGAAGAACCACCAGATTACCTCACCTGTAACACAGTGCCTCACCTGGGCTCATCAGCTGGCTAACTGGACCCCAGAGGACTGGCAACATGTGGCGTGGTCCGATGAGTAACAGTACCAGTTGTTCGGGCTTATGGTAGGGTTTGTGTGCGGTGTAGACCCAGTGAAGCTATGGATCCCAGTTGCCAGCAAGGCACTATGCAGGTTGGTGGTGGTTCCATACTGGTGTGGGGTGTGTTCTCATGGCATGGGTCCACCTAAGCATATCATTGACTGGTGCCTGCTATGTTTCAATGCTTGGTGACCATTTGCAGCCCTTCATGGACTTCATGTACCCCCACAATGGTAGGATATTTCAGCAGGATAGTACACTGTGCCATCAAGTTGTCCAGAAGTGGTTCAAGGAGCATTCTGAAGAGTTCTAACGAATGGTGTTGCCTGCACGTTCACCTGACATGAGCCCAATTGAGGCATTCCACTGTCATGCCTTATTCAAAACTCCAGTCATTTACATCACCTTGCCATTAGCACACTGGCCAGTGTTCAGCCTCACTCACAAGATAACAACTCACAACTTCTACAGGTGTGGGCGCTCTCAAGCCGTCCCCTGAGGTAACACCCCTTCATAATCAATTTGCATACTGATATCCCATGACTTCTGGTATTTCAGTGTAGAACTTTTCACAAGGGTATCCAAGAAGCGTTTTTATCTTCCATCTTTTTGTCTTTTTAGACCGTTTAGATCTTTTGAGGAGCCTCAGAATAAGAATGTAATCCACACATGTACATTTGGATAAATATTTTTCCCCGAAGTTCATCATAGGAGTTATGCAAAGAGCTGAACTGTCATGCAATGCTTGCTGTGTCCAAGTCGTAACTGGCCCTTTCTGAGTTATGCTTAGGCCTCCAGCATATGGTCTTGATGAAGGGCCTTGGCTTTGCAGGACCGGTTCATGCACCCAGTTCTTACTCACGCAACTAAGCTGGTCCTCTACCAAATTAATTTAAGGCGTCTGGTCTGAGCATGCAAGCCAGTCGAGCTAATCACGACAGTGGTGGCTTGTTCCTTAAAGATTGTAATATCAGCTTACCCTCGTGTTTTGTTGCAGTTGCTAAGGGATGAGCCTTACAGGTTAGTTGAGGACACGGGCTTCTACAAATACTGACATCGCCATGACAAACATGGACATGTCAGAATTCTCAATATGCTGTTAATTTATCCGCAGGAAATACCAAAAATGTCTTGTGTTCTGCGTTAACTTGCAAAGGGAAATGAATCTTGATTTATAGCCTGCTGGATATTTTTATTTATCAGGATGTTTCTTTCCCTCCCACCTTTGCTGAAAGAAATCTTAATTATTGAATCTACACTCATCGTCACAAATATAGTTGCACCCAGAAGGAAGTGTTGGGTTGCATTACTATTGGGAAGGAAGATAAAGGTTACCAGGAACAATAAATGATGATAAATTTAGACTGATATGGGCAATATTTATTGAGCTACACATACAGAAGTAGTGTCTCTCAGTATGGTGTCAGGCCACCATGTTTACTAACGCAACATGCCAGACATCTCAGCATGGAGCTGTAGAGGTTCCTAATGGTGTCCTGCAATAATCCATCCAATGCAGCTTGAATATTCTCACACAGTTCCTGCAGATTTTGTGGTAGGGGTGGAGGTGGAATGATACCAGGCCTTCTGGACGTGTAATGTGCGTCAACAGACCATTCATCTTGACGCTGACCACGGTCTCCACCCATGGATTCGCGGGACTCGTTACTGAAGACCCGCTACTGTTATAAAACACTCCATGAGAGTCTGGCACGACACCATTGCAGTCTTTGGTGACGTTGACGTGGTGTTTAGGTCATAACGGCATATTGTAACACAAGTACAGCTGTGAAGTGGTCCTTGGCTATGAAGGACCACTTGGGTGAACCAGTCTGATACAGCGCCACCCTGGGGCAGACTAGTGCTTCAGCTCTAGATACTCCAGGAACACAGCAGCTTTCAAACTGTGGGTGAAGTGGGCTAAACAACAACAGCACTACATCATACATTCATCATCTAAAGAATAGTTGAATAAATAGTTGCACCCAGAAGGAATCAACCGACAGGACTGTAACCTGGTAGGTAGGTTTGACATTATGAGGCATGAAATGATAAGCAAGTACAGATCTTATCGCTTACGCCTGACTGACCCCTCAGCCATGATTGCAGACATTCAGCAAGCAGTGATGCCTTAGATAAGTCATCCTGATTGCCAGGTGGCTGCACAAAGCAGGACTACATGCACGCAGACCGTTACAACGACTGCCCTTAACACCACGTCACTGTCGCCAAAGACTGTAATGGTGTCATACCACACTGTCATGGAGTGATTCAGAATGGCAGCGGAGATGACCCACGAATCCATGTGTGAAAGCACCGTGGTCAGCACCAAGATGAAAAGTTGGTTGTCAGCTTCACACATCCAGAAGGCCCGGTGTCACACCACCTCCACTCTTACCGCAAAATCTCTACAACTCCATGCCGAGTCATCTAGCATGTTGTGTTAGCAAACATGGTGGCCCAACATCATACTGAGAGACACTACTTTATCATCATTTATTGCTCCTGGTAACCTTTATCTTCCTTCCCAATAGCACTGCAATCTTACACTTCCTTCTGGATGCAACTATTCTTTTAATGATACGTGTAATAAGGGATCCCCACAGAATTTAGATTTTAATTTAATGTTTAATGAAAGGGTCCAGGATCCACTTTATTTTGCAACTTGCTCTTGTCTAAGACTTAATGATGAACACTCATTAGACTCACTGGTCAGGAAAGTGTACCTACAGTGTTTGGGTTTAAAGGAAGTCGTTCAGGTTAACAGAGATCAAGATTTTAGTTCTGAAGATACCAAAGACATTTTTTTCTACATATATATACACAAGCAACTCTCTTGTCTAAGACTCAGGAACCATCTTTGACTTCTGATGAAGCCCATTAGATGGCAGTGTTGAGTTGGTGACTGTTCCAGCTCTCTGTCTGGCTAGATCAGATCATGGTCATCCACAGCAGAAGTTGCGTAATGGAAGCCCAGCTGGGCTGCTTGATTGACGGCCCTGTGAAAAGAGCTTCTCTGGCAGACGAACCGCCAGAAAGCTATCTGCTCTAATACTGCATAAAGATGGCAAAATGGCAAAAGCTGCAGTATTCAGAACTTTTTTTGCCCTTGATGACATATGAGTAATTTTTTATCCATGAAGTCCTATATGACACTGGGAGTCACTATTTGCTGTGTTTTGTTTCCTGGAGTCTGTCCAGTGTAACCCAAGTAGAAGTAGTGTCATGATAAAATGTTTGCAGTCACATAGCAGGCCATCTGATGCCTCTGTGAAACATTGGCTGCTCCAGAATCATCCTGGAGGTCAAGCCTACCTATTTGACCTATAAAGTGAGAGAACTCCATTGGTTGCAGAGTCCCCATCTTCCCCATCCCACTCTGCAGTAGGTTAACAGTGGATCTACAGTTTGTGCTGATCCGTGGCTGAAGCAGATGCTCTGCTTTCTTTAATAGTCACATAAAAGACCCATAACCGTCCAAGACTGCTGCTTCTGCCATGTACTATAAGAGATCAACCATACTGGATATTGCCTACTGCCTACTTTATAATAGTGTTGAAATAAATAATTATTGACTGAGCAAGCCATAGGAAAAAGCAGATTCAGACATCTTTTTTTCTGTTTTTGTTCTGTTGGTGTCTGGTGTGATGGTTCAATAACATTTAAAGGATAAATGTTATACTCCTACTTGTCTTATGGAAACAAACGGCAACAGCCGATGATGTAGCATTTTAGGTTTTGATCCTTCTTGTGTTAAGCCAGCTTTTGTCTTTTCAGAAAGAAATATGCCCCCAATTCCTCACGTCATGGCTTAAAAGCATCGGCTTACTCACCCCACATGGTGCAGTCAAGCTGCCAAGATGCTGCTTTAGTTTTGCTCCGGAGCTACAAAGTTGGTATCGCAGGTAACAGGAAAATCTGGGTCCAAGCTACAAATGAGCAAGCAGAGGGCAACACTTCATGGTTAAATCATTCATTCATTCATCTTCTAAGCCACCTATCCTTCTAGGTCACGGGGGTGCTGGAGCATATCCCAGCGCTCATTTGGCAGAGGGCAGGAAACACCCTGGACAGGCCAACACTCCATCACAGGGCAGAGACAAAGACATATACATTCACCCACATACTCACACCTAGGGGGTAATTTAGCATCTCCAATTCACCTACCAGCATGTCTTTGGATTGTGGGAGGAAACCAGCGGGCCTGGAGAAAAGAACCCTGAATACCCAAATCAGGATCAAATCAGATGGGAATCAAACCCAGGTTCTTCTTACTGTGAGGCAGCAGTGCTATCCACCTCTGTTAAATGCTGATACTGTGCATAAAACCAGACAGTGGACATACCCGACGCAGGAAACTGGTTTTGTTTAACTTGATCTAGTCTCGGCAGATAGCTAATAGCCCCCTCACTGGAATCCAGTGCTACCCTGCGTTTACACCAGCAGACGACAAGTCGCTTATGTGGCTCTAAGTTTGTCTCTTGTGGGCGTGTTAGAGACCGCTTGTGTTACGTTGTTACGTGTGGGTGTGTACAAGGTCCAGGAAAGCTTGCTAGTTTTGAAGCACATACCATATTGACAAACAAATTTGTATGGAGACCTAACTGCTTGGATTCGTGGCTAGCTTTACTGGTCAGTTACCATGCTGGTTAACCTAGCTAACTCACCAGAGACACCAACAATACCTGCTATTCCACACTTAATTTTTCTTCAGGTGTACAAAGATGCATCATTTAAACGGGGAAAGAAGAAACAGCAGTTATGAGCTTGTCTTCCATGTTTACCACCACACTGCTGGTACTGGAACCAAATGCTGGTAGGAACAAAAACCTCAGAGAACACAAGCTGGGGACCTCGGACCCCCATGTCTACGATTGGTCAGAAAAAATAGCCCAACCGTTCCAACTCCAATTGTCGCTTGTTGCTATATCATCATGATGCTTTCCGCTTGTTGCTAAATTGCAGATACAAATTGCATACTCTCATATGAAATGACTGGTCACTTGTTGCTCTTTCACCTGCTAGTGTAAACGCAGGGTTAGGCTTTGAATTGAAACCTCCATGAAGCTCAAATCCCAAGTGATCAGTAATGGAATAACACTACTACCATACATTTGTGCTGTGTTTGTGCTGGGGGGTTTCCCAAAAGCATCTTAAGCCCAAAGTCAAGCTTGTCCAGTAGGAAAAGAGCTGAGGGACATTCTGGTTTGACACTCATCTTCAGGCTTAAGTTATCTGGTTCACTGTAAAAATCCTAATTTGTGGAATATACCCCTGGTTTGTGCGGTGCTGGTGTAGTATGAGAAATTAGATATTGGATTTTTATTATTATCTGTGAAGTCACTCAACGTCCCCCTCAACGTCCAAATCGGCCATGGTCTCATTTGTTTGTGCTACATTTATGCTGTTAAAATGAATGTTAGTGCTATTTTAATGCTGCAATCGTTAAGCAATAAGTCCCGCCCCCAACAGCTCAATTGCACCAACACAGTGCTGTTCTGCTTAAAGAATAATTTCTTAACAAGTGACATCACTCGGCCTCCCATCCATGTCCAAATCAGGCCAAAACAGATAGTGTACTTAATACAGTATCCAGGGTTGGATATTGTGTTCAATACTGTACTGAATGTGCTCATTAACCAGCATAATTTAAGCCTAGAAAGGCAGATAACTCTGCTCTAATCACAGATTCTGACCACTCAGGGGGCAAAAAGCCTGCTTCTCTGATCTTCATCATCAGCTGTAGACAATCATGTGGTAAATGATGTCATCGCTCATGACTCAAGATGTTTATCCCAATAACAAGAAATAAACCAGCACAAATATTTATTTTCACAGCACAAATAAAACACAAACAAACAAGACTGTTTTAGTGCGAATGAGCGCAAGGGTGGGTGGGTTTGGTTAGGAGGGCTGACAGCCTATAACCTAGTAATTAAAACAGAACAAATGTTTATTTTAAGATCTCAAAAGAAGTACAAACGAACAAGACCGCTTTGTTGTGTTTTAGCTGCTGATGGGGGGCTGATGGATATAACACGCCAAACCTCATTGCTTAACTCAAAAAAGTGTATTTCCTGAAGAAATGCAGAGTGATTGCGATTTAGTGATTACTAAAATGAATGAGAGTGTAAGGGAGGATTGAAGGATCAATAAATGACACATAGAGGAGTGCGGGTCAATATGTCTGTGGATTAGAGTTTGGGGATCTGCCCTGAAAGAGTACATACTGTTTGGTGGCTGTAGGTTAAAGGAAACAATGGGGTTTAAATGGGGGTGAAAATGGGTGTGGGCTGGACCAAAATTGTATTTGTATTTGTACTGCTCTGAGATGGTGTATGTGACACGGTGTCTGTTGGTCAAGTAGAAGTACAGTACATGGGCGTGTACTTTTCCACCCCTTTTATTTTTAATTAGGAAAAAATCTGGATAAATCGGTTACTACAAGGAACCTGTACCTCTGATCAAAAAGCTGTATACAAATTAATCATTCCCAATCAGACCAAACAATTTGGAGATGGAATGGTGTCGATATCTTGAAAACTGCAGGACTAGTTAGCAGACAAACGTGTACACATAAGAAGAAGAAGAAAATGATGAAGATTAAAATGATAAAGATGTAAATGAAGATGGAGAAGAGTAAGAAGAAGGTGAAGAAGAAGTTGAAAATGAAGAAGGAGAAGAAGAAGAAGATGAAAAAGATGGAGAAGAAGAAGATGAAGATGAAGAAGATGGAGGAGAAGAAGAAGAAGAAGAAGAAAAAGAAGTTGAAGGTGAAGAAGAAGAAGAAGGTGAAGAAGAAGATGAAGATGAAGATGAAGATGAAGATAAAGATGAAGAAGATGGAGAAGAAGAAGAAGAAGAAGAAGAAGAAGAAGAA
>CM067487.1:14656027-14673167 GCA_034552555.1 Semaprochilodus insignis | reverse complement strand
GTTTCTTTGGCATGCACCATTTCACATTAAGCCTTGGTAGATGACTCTGTTTACATCTCTGTGATTAAAACATGAAGACATTTTGAAAAATTGGTGGAATTCCTTTTTTAATTGGTCTTGAGCCTTTTGTGAGGTCTTATAAACTCTATCAAGGTTCTTCACACTTGCACGGTTCAACGGGCTTTAAGGATTATCCAAGCCAAGTTTCTGTAGGGACCCGAAATGGTTCTTCTATGGCTGTGTTTCAAAGGACTTTTATTGGCACCTTTATTTTTAAGACTGCACATTATGGCTACAACAAACAGCAATTTCGATTGAATAATATATCGAATTAATGAAATGAATAACACTATATTACAAATGTTTATTGTTTCCAGGTACTAAGTGTGTTTTACGTTTAGGCATTTTAGCCGACGCTCTTATCCAGAGCAACTTACAAGGTTATTTGTTTTATAGATAGGCCAGTGCAGTGTCAGGAGTCTTGCCCAAGGGCTCTTATTGGTGTAGCTCAGCATTTGCTACCTAGACTGGGATTCAAACCCCCATCTCTCACATGGGGTGGTAGCTCTCTGGTGGGTAGTGGTGTTAACCGCTGAGCCACACCAACCACTACATTCTTAACTACTTAGGCCTAAAATGTACAGAAAACGCTGTTGGCCCCAATTAACTTTGCTTTTATGCTCAGGACAATGATGTTTTGAGAAGTTTTCTATTGTCCAGAACATTTGCAATACATTCAGTAGAGTTCAAGTAGCTTCTAGAACTGTGAGACTTCTCCAGAAGTTTATAGATCTCTCTGGAATTATCTAGAGCTTTGGAGAATTGTATAGAATTGTCTAGAACACATCTGGGACTGTCCAGTAGTACACACAGCAGTATAAATACAGGTGCATTAAAACAGCCATTTCAGTTTATGTTCCAGCTGAGTGAGTGGATAGTGGATACAGAGCCACATTTAATTAAGAACACATCAAGAGGTTGTTGGATCTGGCAGATGTATTCTCCTACACCTGTGGCCAATTTATCAAGACCAGATTGAAAAAGTACTTTGTGAAAGCATCTGCTAAGATGTGTGAGACCCACAAAGCATGCCTGTCGGAGATCGTGACAAACCGTGGGCACCTCATTTCATGTGCGAGCACTGCAGGAAAACTCTTGATGCTGAGGGGGACATCTTAAAACATCTTAAACATGGAATGCAGTCATGCTTGGACATAAAGGACGCGTCCAGTTTGGTTGGGGGCAGTCATGAACTGGAGGTTAGGGAACCAGCTTTGTGACCAGAAAGGTTGCTGGTTTGAGCCCATGAAGTGAACTCCCCTTAAGCAAGACAACTAACCCCCAATTGTTCCTGGGCACCATGGATAGGGTGCTCTGGGAAAGTGTGCTCACTGCTAATTTTCTGGTCCTTCGGGGGTTATACTCTAAGACATAGGGACGGTCTTGACCATCAGACCGAGAACGTGAAACCAGCTATCAAGCTAGCTGTGTCGTTGGAGAAGGCCATAGATGCCATAAGCCTTAAACCTGCTGCAGGCCTCTCAGGGCTTCAGAGAAGGTTTACAAGACTGGTTTAATGGCTGATTTGATCTTGTGATGATATTGCTTTTGATGATCGGTGATGGCTGATGATTACAAAGCTGCTTGACTTTTCTGAGCCATTCAGGGTTCATCTTTTAGTAAGCTGGCAAAAAAGTAAGCTGGCAAAACAAGTTGCCAGCATGCAAAAACTGTTAGCCTGTGTTCCTTCATGTATGGCGTGCCCTGTTTGTTTGCTTATAGTAACTAAAACAGGGGTAGTCATGAGCTGGAGGTTAGAGAACCAGTCTATTGATCAGAATGTTGCTGGTTCGATTCCCCTGAACCAGCAGGACATGAATGAAGTCTCATTCAGTTTCTGATCGACCATACATCCAGCTTGTTGCTAACCAGTTGCTAAGGTGTTGCTAAAATGAATGGGAGTCTATGGGAGGTATGAGGGATGAATAAACGATACAGAGGAGTGCGGGGCAGTATATCTGTCAATAAGAGTTTGAGGATCTGTCCTGAATAAGTGCATGCAGTTTGGTGGCTGTACATTAAGGGGAACAAAAGGGTTTGAATGGGGGTGACCAACATTGAATTCCTGCTTGGGGGTTTACCCTGAGATAGTTTATGTGAAATGGGGTCTGTCAGTTGAGCAGAAGTACAGTAGATGGGTATGTACTTTTCCATCCCATAAAAAAAAAAAAAAAAAAAAAAAAAAAAAAAAAAAAAAAAAAAAAAACTGCAGGACTGGTTAGTGGACAAAACATCTCTTGACCAAGAAGAAGAATATAAACCTGATAACAATAGTGATAGTGATACTTACTAATGTGCAATCACTAATTAACAAGGTATTAAAGCCTTCCGTGTTGCACATGATTCATAAGCCTATCGTCTTTCCCAGCATTGTTATGGCCATGCAGGTTTGCATGAGGAGAGAGAAGTACTGAATCTGTGAGTTAGCTGGTTGCTGGATTAGCTGGTGGTAAAAACAAAAAAAAACTCGTGGCAGGATTTACACTCATCCTCAGAAGAATAACTCCACCCAGAGGGAATCAACCGACAGGAATGAAACTTGGTGGGGAGGTTTGACATCGTGAGACATGGTTCAAGTTGCACACTCGGCCACACATGTGATGTAAGCAAGATTGGGCCTTATCACTGTACCTAACTGACCCAACAGCTACGATTGCGGACATTCAGTGAGCAGTGATGCCCTCCATGAGTCATCCTGGTAGTGCCAGCACCTTTGCACTGTATGCGCGCAGACCATTACCACGACTGCACCACGTCAGCGTCACCAAAGACTGCAATGGTGTCATGCCAGACGGTCATGGAAAGACTTAGAATGGTAGTAGCAGGTCATCTTCAGTGACAAGTCCCGCTTTTGTCTTGGTGGAGACGACCAACCGAGATTAACAGAGATTATGCATCACACATCCAGAAGAATTTCCCTCCAAAAAACAACAAGGGCACATCAAAAGAATACATTGGTTAGGTTTTCTAATGATAATCTCCTGTCAGCGACTTGTGGATACAAGTTAGTGGGTGCCCTGAAGCATAGAAGATAATGATCTCTTTTCTCACAGCAGATGAAAGAAAATCAGTTCTCTGTGAGGTGCAGACAGACGTTAGTCACAGTTTAACTTCTGCTTTAGTTTCTGTTTGAGATAATTAAATCCCATGTTAACATTAGCCGCTTGCCTCCAGGCATGGCAGGCAAATGCTTGGGGCCCCAGGCCAGTAGGGACCCCTCATGAGGATATATTTATATTTTCAAATATTTTTTTTTTATTATTTTTTATTGTTTATATTTTTTAGTAATGTGAAATAAAAATATATATATATAGTTTACATCTTTTTGTTGGTGTTAGAATATTTATACACTCATCATCAAAATACGGTTACCAGGAACAATAAATGATGATAACTTTAGACTGATATGGCGAACATTTATTGAGCTACACATATAGAAGTAGTGTCTCTCAGTATGGCGTGAGGCCGCCACGTTTGCTAACGCAACATGCCAGGCGTCTCGGCTTGGAGTTGTAGAGGTTCCTAATGGTGTCCTGCTAAAATCCATCCCATGCAGCTTGAATATTTTCACACAGTTCCTACAGATTGTGCGGTAGGGGTGTAGGTGGAGTGACACCAGGCCTTCTGGACATGTGATGCGTGACAACAAACTGTTCATCTTGCAGATTTGTTGGTCATCTCCACCAAGATAAAAGCGGGACTCATCACTGAAGATGACCTGCTGCCATTCTGAGTCACTCCATGACAGTCTGACACAACACCGTTGCAGTCTTTGGTGATGTTGTCGTGGTGTTAAGGGCAGTCATCATAACAGTCTGCATGCATGTAGTCCTGCGTCATGCAGCCGTCTCCCAGTAGTGCTGGCACTAACAGCATGACTCATGGAGGGCATCGCTGCTTGCTGAATGTCTGCAATCGTGGCTGTTGGATCAGTCAGGTACAGTGATAAGGCCTGTCCTTGCTTGCGTCACATGTGCAGCTGAGTGTGAAACTTGAATCATTCGCATGTCTCACAACGTCAAACCCACCAACCAAGTTTCATTCCTGTCGGTTTATTCTGTCTAGGTGCAGCTATTTGTGCAACTATGCTTTTGATAATGAGTGTAATGCAATGGTGATGACTGTGACAGGCCGCCAGTCTACAACAGTCATTATGTTATAAATAATCTGACACCAACAAAAAAAAATGACTAATGGGCTAATTAATTTTGGCCCCAACAGACTCTAGAATGGTCACTGCCTGCATTACTTAAGTCAAATTTATTTGTATGAGCCGGTGTTGTCACAAAGCAGCTTTACAGAGAATCCAGGTCCAAGCCGCCAATGAGCAACAGTGGCAAGGACACTTCCTCAGAGTAATAGTAGAACCTTGAGAGGCCCAAGACACAAAAGGGGAACCCATCCTCCTCAGGTCAACACCAGATAGCAAAACAAGCACATAAAAGGATCAGAATTTACAGTTATATGCAATATTGAATAGGATAGCTGATAACTGTGTGAGAGTGTGAGAGTAAAAAAGAGAAACAGACCTTAATTTCTGAATGAAACTTAGTTACCAGTGAAACCAGTGACCACTGTAAGGTGTTTATCACAGTAAAAACCATTAACATCAGTAAATGCTTCTAGAAGACTCTAGAATAGTCTGTTCAAAAGAAGAAGAGAAGCGTTCAGTGTTTTGTGAAGCAGAGAAGGAAATGTCTGATTAGTCTGTGATTAAATAGCAGGATCATCAGATGGGTCCACAGGATGCAGGTGAAGCTTCCGCATAGTATAGGACAGGAAGAAGCTCCATGGTAGGGAAACTCCTCAGCAATGCAGGCAGCAAGTGGCACCCAGTCAGCAGATGAAGCAGCAGCATCTGAGCACGCAACAGGGGCAGTAGCTCCGCATTAAACACACAGTTTGGGCAGTAGCTCAGCTTGGGCAAAGAAAACACACAGACACTTAGCTCTGACAGAAGCACTGAAAACACTACGTGGTATTCCATTGGAACGTTTGAGAAGTATTTCATCTGAATATTTTAAATGTATTCCATTGGAATATTTGAAAAGTATTTCATTGTAATATTTGAGAAGTATTTCAGGGGATATTTGCAGAACACATTAGCATTTTTGAGTCACTAGTCAGTCAATAAAGAGTCAGGAGGAAACTGATACACATGGACTGCTTGCTTTTTGTTGTTAAGCGGTTGGACTCACTAGACTAGTTTCCAAGGAATAATGCAGGTGGTGAGCTATTAGCCTATTACCGTGTTTGCACGCTGCAGTGTATGACCTTTTGCACTGTGCATGCTTAGTCTTGTTGTTGGTGTCTTGCTAATGATGTCAATGTGGTTATATGCAGGTTGGCCTGATTTTTATCAGAATGTCCCAGTTTCTTCACTCACTAGCATTAGCAGCAGATAATGCGTTACAAAAATGAGATCTTGCCATGACAAATCATCTTATATCTAGTTGATATATCTTATATTTCTAATTTTGAGATTGTTTTATGCTGATTTTAAGTTTGTTTAACTTATTTCCAGATATTCTTTGCTTGTTTTAGCCAGCACATGACTAGCAAACACAGTTTTGAACAGATGTACACCCCACACAAAAATCATAATATTTTTTTATTGAAACATACAAATGGCACATGATTTACTTGAAGGCAGAAAAGGTGTGTTTTGATCATTCTTACTCATTGATTTCCAGACTTTTAGTCAAATTAACTTAAAAATCATGGGATCTAACGGCTCACTTTGTGAAATATTGACCTAAAATATAAGCTAAAGTGTGGGGGATTTTTTTTAATCTAAAATAATTTAGATTTAACATAAAAAATGTTAACTATTTCATTTTCACTTTAAGGTGAATTAAAAAGGTCTTAAAAATGTTCTCAATATATTAGCAGATATTTTTGATTCTTTTAAGACACGTGCCAAATTATCTATCGGGATAGTGAGAATATTTGGCTTATTAAACTTACATAAAACAAGTGGAAAATGCCTGGAAATCAGTATAATAATCTTAGAACTGGCTCAGAATTAAATCTATCAGCTAGGTATAAAGTCTCATTTTTTTGCTGTGTTCTTTCAGTTTGTGCTCATTAACACTAGTATATCATTGTTGCTGACCATGTGCATCCCCTCATGGCCACAATTTATCATCATCTAATGGCTACTTCTAACATGATAATGCTCCATGTCAAAAAACAAATGTCATGTGAAACTGATTTCATGAACCTGAAAGAGTCCAGTGTTCTTCAAGGGCCTTTCTATTTACCAGTTCTGAATCCTATAGGATGTGTTTGGGATGCAGTAGAACAAAAGAAACTGCTAAAAGATCTGCAGGAATTATGCACGATGCAATCATGTCAATTCATGCTATGAGGAACTGAAGCTATTTTAGGAGGAAAGGGAGACCCTACTCTAATAAAATGCTCAGTGAGTTTATATTACCACCCACCTGGAGCACTGTAGCAGTGGTCTAGCAACACCTGGGATAACATAGCAAGCCAC
The DNA here is from genome assembly GCA_034552555.1 of Semaprochilodus insignis. Lineage (NCBI taxonomy): Eukaryota > Metazoa > Chordata > Actinopteri > Characiformes > Prochilodontidae > Semaprochilodus > Semaprochilodus insignis. Next base: position 14,666,608 of record CM067487.1, on the reverse strand, counting down.
TGCGATGATATAGCGTCAGCCTGTTAATTACTTAGCAAGCATCCTGGGATACCATAGCAAGGGTCTAGCAACAATTTAGCAACCCTATGGATACCTTGCATACAAAAAGGTCAGGCTACATTTATCCTGCTAGGCCTCACTAACTGGCATGCAGAGCAAGAGCGATGCGACATCCCTTAAGGGGAAGAAGGAAATAGTGAAACTGAGCAAATGTGAGGGAATAGAGGGGTAGCTGGGGCATGGAATCCTCTTGTGTGGACAGGCCGAGTGTTCGCATGTACAGATGCAACAAGGACATATTTGCATGGTATAAACAGGTTGTTCTAAACAGTTTCAGAGCAAACGTATGCTACCATACAGCATGGCTATTCTGCCACGGCTGCTGAATTGAGACATCATTATTGGTGCAGTTGTCCTACTTCATGTGAATTTGTGTTTACTTTGTGTAGCTCATGTGTATGGAAAATAGCAGAGGGCCAAGAATTGAGCCTTGGGGAACACTACAGTCCTTTCTGCAAATGATAGGACAATAAGAACCATAATATATGTAAAAACATTACCTAAGAGGGTTAGTTATATATGACAAGTAAGTGCAAGTCAATGTAATGGCTTAGGCTTTTTCTATTCCACTTGTATTGTGGAGAACACATGGATGTTTTTTGGCATCACTTGAAGAAAGGAATGTTTAAACTCCAGCAGAAGAAGGAGAGTGACTAAGTAGATGTGACTGCACTGGGACACTCATTCCACTATGAAAGAGCCAGAATGCCTAAGCAGAGGACCCTCCGGTAATGCCTCCTTCAGTGGATCATGATTTAAAAGGCTTAAGTACTCAAGGAGGAGAGATCTGTGTAACAAGTTTAAGTTATTTCAGAACCTTGTGTAACCTGTGCAAGGAGAACAGCAAAGGGCACAATGAAAACAGATGTATTTCTCTTTCTATATCTATGTATCTATATACAGTGACACCATGGGATAGAAGTATGTAATTGATTATAAAGTGGTGTTACCTCGGGGGACATCTTAGGAACGCCCTTACCCGTATAAGTTGTAAAGTGCTATCGTGTGAGTGAGGTTAAACACTGACCAGTGTGCTTATGGCAAGGAGACATGAATTATCAGAGTCTGAACAAGGCATGTTAGCGAAATACCTTGATTGGGCTGAAGATGGTTGTATATCGTCGCTGTCCAAAGAAAAACAAGTATCTCCAAAATGGCAACTTTACAGGAGAGGCCAAAAACCTCATTTAACTTTAACGTCAGTCAATGGAACCAGACATCTTTCCAAACAGTTTTGGGCCATTTCTTTTGGTCCATTCATCATGAGATTCTCACTCAGTGTAAACAGCTGCTGATGTGTTCAAATGATGCATAAAAGTAAAAATGGACAAAAGTGGAGATACATGTTTTTCATTGCACAGTGATGATATGCAGGCCACACCATTCATCCTAACTCTCCAGAATGCTCCTCAAACCAATTCTGGACAACTTGGGCCCGATGACACGATGCATTATCCTGCTGGAATATCCCATCACTGTGGACGTACACAGAGTCCATGAAGGGCTGCAAATGTTCACCAAGCAGTGAAACGTAGCAGGCAACAGTTAATGACGGGTTTAGGTGGATCAGTGGACCCAACTCAAGCCATGAGAACACACCCCACACCATTATGGGACTACCACCAGCCTGCACAGTGCCTTGTTAACAACCGAGGCTTCATGGGGTCTATGCCACACACAAACCCCACCATCAGCCTGAAACAACTGATGCTGTTGCTCATCGGACCACACAAGTTGTTGCCATTCCTCTAGGGTCCAGTTAGCAACCTTGGGAGTTCAGGTGAGACACTGTTTCCAGTGTGGTGGTGTTAACAGCGGCCCTCTGATGGGTCTTCTGCTCCCATATCCCATGGAACCTAAAGAACACTGCAGTGACCTGTGGTATATGCATGTGGGGCCTCCTGCATTGAATGTGAATGTGATTTTTGCCAGAGTCACTTGTCTGTTCACGCAGGGAATTCTAAAAAACAATTCTAGCCAGTCTGGCCACTGCACTGTCTACTGTGGACGGTACTGCTTTCGACAGCATATTCCCAGTATACATGAGACACTGTGGCTCGAGGAATGTTAAATGGCCACACAACTTCAGAAATGGAATGTCCCATCTATCTGGCACCTGCTATAAGGCCTCTCAGACTCCAATAATTCATGTTGCATTGCCATGAGCACGGCTTCAACCTGGCTCACAAGATAACACCTCACAACTTATACAGGTGTGGGCGTTCCCAAGCTGTCCCCTGAGGAAACATCACTTCATAATCAATCTACATACAGCTATCACATGGTTTTGGCATGCCAGTGTAAATGCACATACAGTGCAAGCAGTCTAAATAGCTGGTATATCTTTTTGGGAAGAAATGTTCTTGTGTAGCAGTTAAGTGAGAGATTTCTAGAGATAAGCATTTTATCCAAATCACTTTTGATGAATTTGCTGCATGGGCGCTCTGGGTTTCAACTGTGTGACTGTGAGACAGAATAAGCCTGAGTAGGAGTGACTACATAAAATGTGACAGATTGGTACACAGCAATTATGGCATAAATGCTTATCATGGCATTAAGTCGTACAAGCCACTCTTTCTTTCCCTTGCTATTTGCGCACATTCAGGCCTTCTGAAACAAGGCCTTTCCTGACAAGCCTTCCTTAACTCGCCATCATGTTGCATGCCAGTGCGTTGCAAGCCAGGTAAAGATAATGCAATGATTATTTTAAGATTTGCCATACATCTGCAAAAATGAAGCACATGCTGCTTTTTTGTTCCTTCCCCAGCCAACCGAGAAGTAATTGGCAAGCCGCTGGCGAGGGGGTGTGTGGGGATATGTATTGCGCCATAGCGCTCAAGTGAATAACGCGGCCTGACAGTGCCTTAGATAAACTTTGACGCTCTGCATTATTTAATGAGTGGCCCTCCGTCACACGTAGCTGCTCTGCTGCCTGATCCAGCTAGGCCTCACTACTCGGCATGCAGAGCAAGAGCGAGGAAGCATCCCTCGAGAGGAGGAAGAAAATAGAGAAATAGAACAAACGTGAGAGAATAGAGTGGTGGCCAGGGCACATTATCCTCTCATGTGGACAGGCCGAGTGTTCACATGTCCACAAATACAGATGCAACAAGGATATGTTTGCATGGTATAATATGTTTGCAGGGCATCAGCACAAGTTTTCACACATTTTTCTAAACCGGGTCAGAGCAAACTTATGCTACTGTACAGTATGGCTATTCTAGCATGGTTACTGAAGTGAGACATCATCACTGGTGCCTTGTGTGGCCTGTGTATATGGAGAATAGCAGAGGGCCAAGAATTGAACCCCAGGGAACACCACAGTCCTCTTTGCAAATATGTATAGTGAAATAAGACGTGTTTAATGTTCTATGCAAGAAAATGCTGTCAACTGCAGGCAAATTCTACAGATTAAACATAACACAAGTTTTTTTGTTTCTTTAAAATATTATGCATCAAAAGTATTGTATGTGGAATGTATCATGACTTACTTTTTTTTAAAGTTCAGCCTGAAAAAGACTTTATCATTTATAAAAGAGATTCCTTCTTTTTTTATCAATGCTAATGTTCAAATGTCAATACAAAAATTAATGGATTAGAATTAGGAAGAATAGCAGAGGGCCAAGAATTGAGCCCTGGGGAACACCACAGCAATACGCATAGTGAGATATGCATAGTGAGATACGCTGTGTTTCTATGCCAGGAAATGCAATTTAAAACAATTTCTACAGATTGTCTACTTACATTTAAAACAACTTTTTGTGTGTGGAAAGTGTCATGACTTACTAAAGAGTTTTTAAAGAGTTCAACAAAATGAATGGATTAGGATTAGAAAGAATAGCAGGGGGCCAAGAACTGAGCCCTGTGGAACACCACTGTCCTATGTGCAAATACACATGGTGAGATAAGATGTGTTTAGTGTTTCTACACCAGGAAATGCAGTTTAATGCAAGTTCTACAAATTGCCTACCATAATATAATGAAACTTTTTTTCTGTTCCTTTAAAATATTATGCATCAGATGCACTGTATGTGGAACGTATCATGACTTACTGAAGACATTTCAGTTACATTCAGCCTAAAAGTCTAAAATTGTTCTATGTTCAAATGTTAATAACAAAATGAATGGATTAGGATTTGTTTTGGATTTAGTTGCCTTTGTCACTCCCAATAAGATCAACTTAGCCAGCCCATAATCTGCACCTATAAGCAAACAAATAAAATTGGAAACATCAAGCAACAAGCATAAAAAGCCAATGTACATAAGCAAGCATGCATGTGCACAGATCTGCTTCCTCAGTCTTAACTAATTCAGGATCTGCATAGACAGATTCATTTTGACGTAATGTAAGTTCTCATCTGAATAATAGCCCTCTATGATGTCTGTTGAGCCTGTAGTATGAGTGGGAGGATGCTGCACATTTCAGCAGGTCAGGGTCGCCCCCTTCCTGCTGATGACATCACATGCAGAGTGTGCACCTCTTTGAAAGGCCTGCAGAGAGACGTCAACAAGAGCTATTTATAACACAAGGGGCAGAAGTGGGAGGAGAGGAGTGAGTGGAGACATCCAAAACCATAGAATTCCAAAGATAAGGGTAGAAGCCTTGTGGCTTTGATTGATAGATATAACATTATGGTGTGCTAACGGGGCAAATAGCACACAATTGTGGCCCATTCTATGAGCAGCAGTGTTGCTTGTGGCTATATACACCCATCGTCAAAAAATAGTTGTGCCCACAAGGAATCAGCCGACAGGAATGAAACTTGGTGGGTAGGTTTGACATGTGAATGATTTAAGTTTTACGCTCGGCATGTGACGCAAGGACTGACCTTATTGCTGTACTTGGCTGACCCAACAACCATGATTGCGGACATTCATCGAGCAGTGATGCCCTCCTTGAGTCATCCTGTTAGTACTAGCACCATTGGCAGATGGCTGCATGACGCAGGACTACATGCACATAGCCCACTGTCCTTAACACATTGTCAACGTTGCAAAAGACTGCAATGGTGTTGTGCCAAACTGTCATGGAGTGACTCAGAACGGCAGTGGGTCATCTTCAGTGACGACTCCCGCTTTTGTCTTGGTGGAGGTGACCAATGGATCCGTGTGTGGAGGTACCATGGTCAGCACCAAGATGAACGGTTTGTTGTCACACGTTACACATCCAGAAGGACTGGTGTCACTCCACCTCCACCCCTACTGCAAAATCTGCAGGAACTGTGTAAGAATATTCAAGCTGCATGGGATGGATTATCACAGGACATCATTAGGAATCTCTGCAACTTCATACCTAATTTTGACTTTCATACCAGGTGATAAATACATGGCAACTACTTTACCTATCATGAAACATTCAGAGATTCCAGGATTGTTGCGCAAGTAAAATAGTGAAATTTTTGAAAGAGAGAAAGAAAAAAAGAAATGTAACACCTAAACTAGCATTACTGGAAATACATTTAATCTGTATTTTAGTAGAAATGTCATCTTCTGTTTATGTAGTCTCCATAGGGGTGGGAAACATGATCCTATAACCAGAACATCTGGAGACAACCGTGAGGAATTTTTGGACTTACAAGGGCAAAATCAATCCAACACTTGGAGCTCTAAACAGGAGACGATGTTGTGCTCGTCAACAAGCCTGTTGTTAGCCTATGAATGTATTATAAGTTAGCATGGCTGAAAAATCCCCCAAAAAGCTCCAATTTAGTAGACACTTTCTCTTGCATGATAAAAACAGTACATTAGCCAATAAAAGTAGTTCGAGGTTTAGCTTGTTTTGCTTGTGTTTGTGCTGCAGATGTCAGAAGAGCCTGGAGTCGAGGGTTTTAGAGGGGCGTATCCTTGTTTGTGGCAGATTTCACTGCGAATCTGCACCAAAACTGCAACAGATTGTTCCCAGACGTGTTGTCATAGATGACATCTAGCCCCTCAAGACTGTTAGTGCTATGAAGAGCTTACAGTAAGATGAGCAATCAAAGACTAGTGTTGGGAGTTTCTTTGTGTGTTTATTACATTGTGCCTAAACAATATACAACACATTTTCTTTTACTGCTTGTGTTGATGACCTTTTGCAGGGCTCCCTCAATCCCACTCTTGGGGACCCCTCATATTGCACGGTTTTGTGCTTTGCCTCATCCAGCAGACCTGATTCAACTCATCAAATCACTAACAAGCTCCCTATGTGCTGGGTCAAGGATGTTATAGTAAAGCCAGCAAAAAGACAGGACTTTGGACTCCTGGAAAATTCTGCCTTCTACCCAAAGATGCAATGTTGAGATCTACGCACTGCACATGCCTATGTAATATCTAATATAACTCCCATCCAGAAGGTCTGGTCTCACTCCACCTCCACCCCTACAGCAAAATCTGCAGGAACTGCGTGAGAATATTCAAGCTGCATGGGATGGATTATCACGGGACACCATTAGGAACCTTCACAACTCCATGCCAAGACATCTGTAGCTCAATAAATATTGACCATATCAGTCTAGATTTATCATCATTTATTGTTCCTGGTAACCTTTATCTTCTCCTCCAATGCCGTTGCAATCCCACACTTCCTTCTGGGTGCAGCTTTTTTGAAGATGAGCATACTTTGTGAGGATGGTCTGTGCAAATAAACGTAATCAGGCCCATTTAAACCTAGTTTTGTTCTCCACCGCTCCCTGTTTCTGTCTGTGGGTCTCCTTGTGTGTCCGCTCTCCTACCAACTTTCTCACTTTTGTTTTATCTCCAAGAATACTCCTCCAAGACTGAGTGCATTCCGTTCCGCACACTCTCGAACAGGGGCCACTCTAGTCACGCATGCGTTATATGCTGTTTCATAGATGAGATCACTGTGGTCATTTTAGTAGGACAGCTTAACCTTCAGGCAAAGACAACAGACAACACTGTGTTTAAATCCAACCGGCCAAGCAGATGGAAAACAGGGAAGCTTTAAGAACACCTTCCCAGTAAGGCCTGTAGATCAAGTCGAGATAGGATGTATTCTGGAGCATTGTGGTGGAAAACAGGAAGGATAACGGATGTCATGAAGATCCAGGGAAAGCTTGCAGGTCCATAGAATGAAAACACACACAAACATTATCTGGAGATTCATTATGTGTGTCTGTGGGGCTCTAAGAGAGAGAAAAGCATACCGCATACAAACCTTTGTTAGATAGCATACTCTCTGTACATGCACATTTACTAACACACTACTTACAGTACACTAACACATTACACTTACTGAGTTGCTGTACACCAACACACTACTTACAATACACTAACACACTACACTTACTGAGCTACTGTACACCAACACACTACTTACAGTACACAACACATTATAATTACTGAGTTACTGTACACCAACACACTACTTACAATACACTAACACACTACACTTACTGAGCTACTGTAACCCTTAACACTACTTACAGTACACAACACATTACACTTACTGAGTCACTGTACACCAACACACTACTTACAGTACACTAACACACTACACTTACTGAGCTACTGTAACCCTTAACACTACTTACAGTACACTAACACATTACACTTACTGAGTTACTGTACACCAACACACTACTTACAGTACACTAACACATTACACTTACTGAGTTACTGTAACCCTTAACACTACTTACAGTACACAACACAATACACTTACTGAGTCATTGTACACCAACACACTACTTACAGTACACTAACACATTACACTTACTGAGTTACTGTACACCAACACACTACTTACAGTACACTAACACACTACACTTACTGAGCTACTGTAACCCTTAACACTACTTACAGTACACAACACATTACACTTACTGAGTTACTGTACACCAACACACTACTTACAGTACACTAACACATTACACTTACTGAGTTACTGTCCATGACTGGATGTATGAAAATGCTGAATATGACTAGTTGTCCCTGACTTTGGATTAACATGATGGTTAAATGGAAGAACTGCATCTCTTTGATGTTTACAGTATATTGACCTGTGGCCTAAATTCTACTAATTAATACTCTTTTTGCTGTTACTGTTTTTACTGATCTGTAAAGCTATCACAGGTATATAAAGTGTTCCGTAAATAAAGATCATCATCATTATTACTGTTATATATCACAACCTTCAATGTAGAAGTGAATAGAGATTAGTAGCAGCTATAGCACAGCAATGAGAATCCCAAACCTGTAAGATGTCCTTAAGATGCAAACGCAGGAGTTTTATTCATTGTAGGACAGGTTGATGGTCAGCTTTTAGATTGTGTTACTGACATGTGTCACATGACACAGTAGATCCATACACCCCCACACAAACACTGAGCCTGATGATCCACTGCAGGAGACAGCAATGTCCTTTGAGTGTATTTGCCTGTGTCAGGGGTGTGAGGATCGGTCCTGGTTACATAACTATGTACAGCTAATTAATGTGAATATATATACCAAGCAGTTCTTTTCATATTGGTTATAATCAGCTGTGCTGTACTGGGGATATTAATGTATCCCTTCACAATGGTGTAATTAACTGTTCCACCTCTGTAGGTCTCTTCATTCCTCTTCCTGCCACATCTAGCAAAGATTTTCTCCAATTAATGAATACATAAAGAAGCACTGATTTTTCTTTCCTAAGTGTCTGGATGTAGGCCACATTAATGTTCAGTCACTCTTGCATCAAAGAAATTCACAGTTGGGCCAGATTTGGTGGATGCCTTCCCTGGGAATTTCCTGTAGACTGGGATTTTTGCCATTGCCGGTAGACCCGTATGACCGTACGCTTCCATACACCTGCAAATTCAGCGACTTCCTTCACACTATGGCTTTTGGCACACCCTAATGCAATCGCTGCATTCATTAACATCCAATCATTAACATCTGCTTTGGACCCATTTTCACACATGGAACGAGACATTCACTGCACTGTACCACCTCTTCTTAATCTATGAATCCCATCACTTGCCCCGCAGGTATTTATAGCTCCATCATCCTCATGCAGCACCATCTGCAGGAGCCTGAATTACTACCACCATAAATGCAAGGTGACGCATTCTACCGTCAGTTGTGCTTACAAATGAAAATAAATGAAGCGTGGAGGAAAGTAGCGGCCCTGAAGGTAAAGCATCACACGCTTGCCTCACAGTTGTTCAGTAATGTCAAATAGACCTGCATATGTGGTTTCTGACCCTTCTACATCCTGGACAGACAAAACTCTAGCTAAATGACCTCTTTTGTCCTTTTGGATGTATAACAGAAACCACATCACTGTTCAAACAAACCCAGCTTTGTCTTCCTTCCCTAGGCATCTGGTGTTTGGAGAACATCGTAGAGACACTGCTTTGGCCCAATACACCTGACTATGCAAAGCAAAGCATGTGTGTGTGTATTGGGGGGGTCTCTACCTGATTATCTTTCAGCCTAATTCTTGGAGAAAGTTCCCTCCCACGCACTTATTGGTTTCCCTAATGAGGACTTAATGCAGTCTCTCACCCCCAGTCCATTTCCACTTTTGCTAATATTTGGTCTGGTCCGTGGCACCGGCCTCTCCCTGCTGAACTGCACGTTAGCACCGCAGCCTAAATGAGCGAAATTTGTTGATTCGAACATGGCTTTCAGAGCAGCTGGGTCCATTGGAGAGTGGGCAAGGGAACAGGGGCCAGGTTGCATTCTAATACCCGATTAACACGGCCTGTTCTTAATGAACGCTAATAAACACATTAAATTGCCTCGACAAATAAACACAGATTCTATTAGGAGGCCAAGTACAGAGGTAATGAAATGGCTGTTATGGAGGAAAAAAAATATGTTATGCATATGGACAGCTGTTCAACATAACTGGGTAATCTTTGTCCTTGATAAAGTATGAATGCCATATATTCACTGGTCACTTTGCACTGTAACCAGATAGCTAGAGGTTTGGGGTGTATCATTCTGCTGTCAGCTCCATAGCTATATTAGCAACTCTGGGAAAGCTGGTTTCTCAAGAATTGCTGCTCTGACACTCTGTTGTTTTGTCATATATGTATTTTTTGCTCATAATATAACTTAATTGTCTGATATCGTCTGAGATCCTGGCAAGTAAAATTATCTTATGTCTAGTTGTAATATCCTAAAATTCTCATTTTGAGATTGTTGTAAGCTCATTTTAAGAGTATTTAACTTATTTACAGGCATTCTTACTCAAGTTAAGTGATTTTAGTAAGCCAAATTTTCTCACTATATTGACAAATAATTTGGCCTGTTTCAATCATGTCTAACTAAAATCACTTAAAACAAATGAAAACTGCCTGGAAATAAGTTAAATCATCTTAAAAGTAGCTTACAGCAATTTCAAAATAAGAATATATCAATAATAAAGTATATAACAATTAATCAACTAGATATAAATTCATTTAATTTGCCAAGATATTTAGAATATTTAGCTTATTTCCAGTCATATTTACTTGTTTGATTTTAGTAAGCCAAATTCTCTCTCTACACTGACAGATTTTTACATTTTTATTAAAATGTATATATATATATATA
>CM067487.1:14644568-14655838 GCA_034552555.1 Semaprochilodus insignis | reverse complement strand
ATGTAGGTGGGCCTCTTAAAGTGACCAGTGAGTGGAAGTACAAGGTAGGTGTTCCACATGACAGTAAGTATTTACACCTATCATCAAAAGTATAGTGGCACAAATAGCTGCACCCGGAAGGAATCAACCGACAGGAATGAAACTTGGTGGGTAGGTTTGACATTGTGAGACATGCGAATGATTTAAGTTTCCCACTCGGCCATGTATGTGACATAAGCAAGGACTGGTCTTATCGCTGTACCTGACTGACCCAATAACCAATTGTGGGCATTCAGCGAGCAGTGATGCCCTCCATGACTCATTGAGTTAGTGGCAGCACCATTGGCAGTCGGCTGCACAACACAGGACTACATGTACGCACACTGTTACTGCGACTGCCCTTAACATCACGTCAACGTCACCAGAGACTATGGTGTTGTGCCAGACTGTCATGGAGTGACTCAGAATAGCAGCAGCTCATCTTTAGTGACGAGTCCAGTCTTGGTGGAGACAACCAGCGAATCTGTGTGTGGAGGCACCGTGGTCAGCACAAAGATGATCGGTTTGTTGTCACATGTCACGTGTCCAGAAGGCCTGGTGTCACTCCACCTCCAACCCTCCCACAAAATTTGCAGGAACTGTGTGAGAATATTCAAGCTGCATGGGATGGATTATCACAGGGCACCATTAGGAACCGCTACAACTCCTTACAGAGACGTCTGGCATGTTGCGTTTGCAAAGACGGCGGCCTGACGCCATACTGAGAGACATTACTTCTGTATGTGTAGCTCTGCCAATATCAGTCTAAATTTATCATCATTTATTGTTCCTGGTAACCTTTATCTTCCTTTCCAATAGCACTGCAATCCCACACTTCCTTCTGGGTGCAACTATTCTTTTGATGATGAGTGTTTATGCTAATTTTGAATCATATTGGGTCCTTTATGTTAATGAAACATGAACGCACAGACAGTGATGCTTACCAAGCTTTGGTCAGTCTACTGGCCTGCTTTGTGTGTTTGTATGTAACCTGATTTAAAGTAACCTGATTTAAAGAGCCTTTCTATATGCATGATGAAATCGACCTTTCTAAGCTCTGGTCTGCACTACTAGCCGCTCCTGCCCTGCTATCCTAGCACCAATCTTCCCTGCTGATTAATGAGTGCCATCCCTCACTATATGCTATATGCTATATCTCCTCAGGGTGCGCTTACTAAATTACCCTGAATGCCCCCCACACGCACATCTCGGAGTGGAAAGGGAGGTCATTTTTAACCCACAGCCATGACTCACTGTTCACACTGCTGAGCTATCACTCTGCCCTGCACTCACTCTGCGCTGTACTCCTTTAAGCTGATGGTGAAGGATCTGTCCCTCATTAAATATGTTCATTCTGACCTCACTAGCTCCGTGAACTGTTGGGACTGTTATGTTGGAATCGCTTCCGTTGTGCAGCCATTGCAGGGCTTAGATTTGCTTATACAGAGAAAGATGTTGTTAGGCTTCTTTTCTAGAGTCTTATGCTGCTTTTGTTTGTTTGTTTGGAGTCAGGAAACTGGTGGGAGTGTGCAGCAAGCTCATCTTCAATACAGTGCTGCTATCTGGCCAAGAGTCCATATGGGTGAGTTATTCACAAAGGAGAATTCCTAGCTAACTTGTGGCCGCCTGTAGTAAATCTGTTTATGCATTGTTCATGTGCTATTCATCCTCTAGCCATTCATTAAGTATCAGTTATTGACCCCAGATGTGTTAATAAGTTGAAAACTGGCAATATAGCATTTGTCCACTATTGTTATTGTTTGCTAAATTCAACACAAATACAACCTAAAATGAAAAATGTCCCCTTCTGCCCTTTTGTTTTTCCACCATGTTATGTTATGATATATTAAATCAGCAAAAAGAAAAAAAAACACAATTGTATATTCATGTGTGCATAAGTGTATGTTTGTGTTGGTAGCATCTTTTGCAAGTGAAGTATGCCTTAGATAAGAGTTCAAAAGCAATTTAATCAGTTGGAGGAGTTGGAGAGGGGTTGCGTCGTAGGGCTCAGGGAAGCAGGATGGTTTTAGATGTATTTCGCCTTATACTGGTCATACAGATACTACCATAGCATGCTGTTGGCGGCAGTGGATAGAAAAAAGCATACATCAGTGACATGGAGGATCTGGGAGACCTACACGATCTACGGAGAGGGGGAACCAGCGAATTGTCCGACATGCACGGAGTGACCCAACAGCCACGACATTCCGCAGTGAGTCATCCTGTTAATGCTAGCACCATTGGCAGCCGGCTGCACAACACAGGACTACATGTACACAGACCGTTACGACCGCTCTTGACACCACGTCAACATCACCAAAGACTGCAATGGTGTTGTGCCAGACTGTCATGGAAGGACTCAGAATGGCAGCGAGTCATCTTCAGTGAAGAGTCCCGCTCTTGTCTTGGAGACTTGGAGACGACCAGCAAATCCATGTGTGGAGACACTCCACCTCTGCGTGAGAATATTCAAGCTGCATGGGATGCATTATCGCAGGACACCATTAGGAACCTCTACAACTCCATGCTGAGACGTTTGCATTAGCAAACATGGCAGCCTGACTCCATGCTGAGAGACACTACTTCTGTATGTGTAGCTCAATAAATATTGTCCATATCAGTCTAAAGCTTCCTTCCCAATAGCACTACAATCCCACACTTCCTTCTGGGTGCAGTTATTCTGTTGACGATGAGTGCATGTTAAAACAACATGTCAGAAAACCAGCAGCATATTCATAATCATTTCTTGTAATAATGTTCTGTGATTCATTGTTCAGACGTCTGGTTCCTACAGACATCTGCTTGTCACTAATTACAGTGAGCAATTCAACTTTGAGAAGTTTCTCTAGAATGAAGCATTCACGTCAAACCACAATGACTTTGTATAAGTCTGTTAAGACTTACACGCCTTGAAACAGTCTACACATCCAATACTATTCAAATATGACATACAACCACAGGCCAGTTCATTACCTTCACCACCTTGTATCTACACTCATTGTCCATTGTATTAGCACCACTGACAATACAGGAGCACTTTGTAGTTCTACAGTTACAGACTGTAGTCCATCTGGTTCTCTGTATACTTTGTTACCCTGTTCTTCAATGGTCAGGACCACCACAGAGCAGGTCTTATGTGAGTGGTGGATCATTCTCAGCACTGCAGTGACACTGGCGTGGTGGTGGTGTGTTAATGTGTGTTGTGCTGATGTGGGTGGATCAGACACAACAGTGCTGCTGTGGTCAGACACAACTGTCACTACTGGACTGAGAATTGTCCACCAACCAAACTATCCTGTGGGCAATGTCCTGTGTCCACTGATGGACTAGAGGATGACCAACACAAACTGTGTAGAAGCAGATGAGCTATCGTCTCTGACTTTACATCTACAATAAAGCAAATGGTTACACTAGAGTCAGTCCTAGAGTCAGTCCTAGGAAAGGCAATAAAAAAACTTGGTCTCTTGAATATCATCACGCTCCAGCTGAAGCTATAAAGGCTGAATGATGTATTAGAGTTAGATATAAAATGTCTGCCTACTAGCATTATTTCCACTCTTTTGTCAGGTCAGACAAACTTTGATGGACACACGCTGAGCTGAAGCCAGAGCAAGAGTTTATTAACAAACCAGCAGTACAGCCAACCAAGAGAATCCAGGCAATCAAGCCAAAGGGCAAAGACAAGAGAGAGAACGAAAGTCAAACAGGGTCAAGAACAACAGAGTAACAGTCAGGACTAGCAAGGGAGAAACACTCAGTAAAGACATGGTGTGGCAATACTTCACAAGGTGTGAGAACCTGGAGCTTAAGTACAAACTGATAAAATGGGTGACAGGTGTAAGCAATCAATACTCTTGTGACATAGACTGAGGAAACGGGATGTGATTGGGTGAAGACGGACACGTGACAATGATGACATCGGGTGGTGAATTCTGGGAGCTGGAGTTTGGGAGATTGGAGGCAGAGGGGAAACCCGGAAGCGTGACATCTTTATAATAAATAAAGTAATAGAGTTTTGCTTGGTTTAAATAGTATATTTGATCTACGACATATTTAGGTCTGACTTAGCTGGGGTTTCTTTTAACTATGCATTACATTTAATTTTGTTGAACAGTATGAAAGAACAACAAAAATGACAGGGTTTTCATGTAGCCATTTTTTGTCAAGAGAAATTCTGTTGTAGGTTTGGGTTTGTTTTCAGTAAAGTGGTCAATATCATCAAAATGTTGACAGAAAATATATTGGCAGGAGGTCTGCCTTTCTGGTGAGCAGTTATACTTCAAGGTATTGAGGTAGATTCAGTCAAGCAAGCCCTCCCATTGCTTAGGACAGCAGGAGCTGAATCAGATTAACCACCAACAAAATTAGAACCTCAAAATGGAATCAACCAATCATCTTTTGGTTTAGAACAGTTGGGACAATTCCATGAAGAAAAAAGGCCGGTCTAGGATCTGCAGAGTGCTAGAGCTCCAGGAGCTGGATTGAGTATCTCTGCTATAGGCATTGTAGAAGTTCTAGATAAATCACTGACTGTGAATATGACCAGTAGCTTGATCAAATCCCAGACTGTTAATGAGGTTAGGGAAGAGGGCTGGTCTTGACCGTTGGAGGTCTTTGGGACATTGACTGGTCTTGGTGTCTTTCAGGAATTCTGCTAAGGCTTTGTGAGGTTGCAGGAACGGTTCTCCTTGAGGGGCACTTCCGCTTGGGAAGCCTACAAGAGCCTGTTTGTTTACTCTATCTTGTTCTCTGCCAGCACAGACAATACTACTACTACTCTTTTTAGCATGCTAAAAGACATTAGCCTTACTGTATAATGCCTTTCTGACAGTGTTTTGACATTTACGGCCTGAACTGAGGGACTGGCTCCAATGTCTGAATTTTTGAACGACCTTGAATAACCCTACTGCTGTGAATGAAACGGGGAAAAGGCTCTTGGAGAGGACACTAATGTGGTACAAAAAACACTGAGAGCCAAATAATAATGCAGAAGTAAACAGCCTTCATCCCATGACAAATTTAGATCCAACATGGCCATCCTATCTGCCATTTCTAATGGTGGGCAAGAGAACAAAATCTTCTAATATACAGTAAATAAATAAAGCAGTTCAGTTGTTCTCAGACAATTCAATTGTTCTCCCCACCCCCACACCTTTGGTGCTCTTCTGGGAAGACTTTCCACAAGATTCTGGCGCATGTTTATAGGAACGGGTAACCATTCACTCAAAAGAGCATTCGTAAGGTCAGGCACTGGTGTTGGACAAGAAGGCCTAGCTCACAAGTGACATTCCAACTTATCCCAAATGTGTTCTGTGAGGTTGAGGTCAGAGCCCTGCGCCGGTCACTTGAGTTTCTCCACACCAAACCTTTCCAACCATGTCTTTATGGATCTCGCTTTGCACAGAGAGATAGTCCTGCTGGAACAGGAAAGGGTTCTTCCCCACTCGGTTGCTATAAAACACACAAAACATACAAACCCTAAAACACTGCTCCAAACCATTATTCCTCCTGGCTGAGCTGTTGCTGCTCCTAGACACCTGCAATTCACTGGCCAGCGTGCTCGTGGCAAGGCAACGTGAATTATCAAGATAATTCTCCTCAAACCAGTTCTGGACAACTTGGGCCTGATGGCACAGTGCATTATACTGCTGGAATACCCCATCACTGTGGAGGTACACGAAATCCATGAAGGGCTGCAAATGGTCACCAAGCAGTGAAACGTAGCGGACACCAGTCAATGATGTGTTTTTACGTGAACCAGTGGACCC
The DNA here is from genome assembly GCA_034552555.1 of Semaprochilodus insignis. Lineage (NCBI taxonomy): Eukaryota > Metazoa > Chordata > Actinopteri > Characiformes > Prochilodontidae > Semaprochilodus > Semaprochilodus insignis. Next base: position 14,650,052 of record CM067487.1, on the reverse strand, counting down.
AAACAATGCAGTGAGAACACGCCCCACACCAGTATGGAACCGCCACCAGCCTGCCCAGTGCCTTGTTGCCAATGGGAGTCCATGGCTTCATGGGATCTGCACCACACAAAAACCCTGCCATCAACCCAAACAACTGATACCGTGACTCATCAGACACCTGTGGACGGCCACTGCATTGTCTACTGTGGGTGGTAATGCCTTCTATGATGTATTCCCAGTACACATGAGACACTGTGGATTGAAAAACGTTAATTGCCTGGACATCTTCGGACATGGAATGTCCCATCCGTATGGTACCCACTATCATGCCTCGTTCAATCTCATGTCTCCTTGCCATGAGCACGCTGACCAGTTTTCAACCTCACTCACAATATAACATCTCACAACCTATACAGGTGTGGGTGTTCCCAACCCATCCGCTGAGCTAACACCACTTCATAATCAATTAACATACTTATATCCCCTGACTTTTGGTATGTCAGTGTAGTTTTGGCCATATAGTGTAACCTGCTTTCTGCTAGTATCTCTGCAGATTGAGACTCTTTATCTTGCCTTTGTTGTAGAGAGACCTGTTCCACTCCACAATGCACACAATCAATTGAAATCAGAGTAAAGCTTGAATTAATCACTCTTGCTGTATGGTAATGGTTATATATTCATAGTTTAGCAAGGCCTGTGCATGCGCAGGTGAGCAGTGGCTAAGTGTGAATGTGAGTGAAAGCAGAGAGAAAGAAAAAGGTATAGGAATAAACAAAGAGCGGAAGCATGACTAACAGGAGGCTGCTGATAAACACATTAAACTGGATGAGGCTGAGAGAGAGAGAGAGAGAGAGAGAGAGAGAGAGAGAGAGGATTATAAGAACATGCTTGCTTTTGCTGGGGTTTGGTGGAAAAAGCATGGCGTTGTCATGGAAACGGCTGGGGAAGAGGCCAATCACTGTTCACGGACTAAATAGGCTCTAAAGAAGTCGAAGTTGTCCTCCGACCTCACCTGTGTTAATGAGATCCTGCCTGCCTGTGTGCATGTGGGTCTACATGTGCATGTGTGTGTGTGTGTAGAGTGTGTACAATGGTGTGCAAAAGTAAGAGACCACCCTTCATTATATTAAAAGAACATACACACACGCACACACACACACACACATGAGCAGATGAGCTATCGTCTCTGGCTTTACATCTACAAGGTGGACCAGCAAAGTAGGAGTGTCTGATAGAGTGGAAAGTGAGTGGACACAGTGTTTAAACACTCCAGCAGCACTGCTGTGTCTGATCCACTCACACCAGCACAACACACACTAACACACCATCACCCTGTCAGTGTCACTGCAGTGCTGAGAATGATCCACCACCCACATAATACCTGCTCTGTGGTGGTCCTGTGGGGGTCCTGACCATTGAAGAACAGGGTAATAACGTATACAGAGAAACAGATGGACTACAGTCTGTAACTGTAGAACTACAAAGGTCTTTGACTTTTGCACAGCACTGTATATGTCTGTTTCTGTATGTGTGTGTGTTTGTGTGTGTGTGTGTGTGTATGAGTGCGTCTTCCTGTCACCCCACAGCTCTGAGCCTCCATTGAAATCTGTTCCCTCAGGAATCGCGTAGGTCTTTCCCATTGAGCTGCGTGTAGTGCACAGCCTGAGAGGATGTGTGTTTAACGCTGCCAGATGTCATCTCTCTCTCTGGAATCCAAATCACGGTCGTTCAAGTCATGTAATCCCGGCTGGAGTTTAGTTAGGAAACAAACAATGTCACATTCATGGTGGTCGGATCGCAGCAGAGTCTGCATGTTTAATCACTTACTGCATGAGGACAAAATTGCAGATGTACATGTAGAGATGAGGAGGGAATGAAACACACAGAGTGAATTTATTCAGATTTCTGCATAATCATTCTAGAGAAACTTACTGACTCAGATTTCAGTGGTGGTGTATGGAGCCATTCGGGGAAAAGGGGCTAATTGTTTTCACAAAAGGGGATTCTCACCCCTCCTCTTTCATTCCTTCTCATTGCTCACTAGCAGCTCAACACAAAGTTTACATTTCCCACAAAGAGAGAACTCTGGTAAAAGAGTTATGGGGAAATATTTTCTGTGATTACCTTAATTAAATATATTGGTGACTGTTTCCAATATTTTGTCCACTAGAGGGCCTGCAGAAGGGTTATAGTCGGAAGAACAGACGGACACGAAGATCAGACGAGGATCTATGAAACAAAACTTAGAGAATGAAACAAAACACATGGCAGGGAACAAGCTGAAACATAGAAACAACTCGGGGGGGGGGCGATAAAGAGATACAAGGGGAACACAAAATAGGGGTACAACAACGGAGTATATAAACATACAATCGGGAACAACTGAGCGTACGGAACATAAGTAAACAAGGGGAAATAAGTATACGGAAGACTGATGAGACAAAGCTGGGGACAAAATTGACAAGGAACACAGGTTGCATTGATCATGCAATATAGTTAGTATCTAGAGCAACAAGGAGACAAGAATTGGTAGAAGACAAACAAAGGGTAGAACCTGGCCTGAGAAACCACAACTGTCATAGAATACCAAACTGAATGTGGTATTCATCATTATATATCAACACTGATATTTCTTGTATGTGCAAAGACCTTTGTGTATATTCATGCTCGTCATGTTCCTCAAACCAGTCCTGAGCAACGTGAGTAGCATGGCGGAGTGTAATATCCTGCTGAAAGTGGCCACTGCCATTGAGAAATGCCACTGTCATGAAGGGGTGCACAAAGTCGGTGGCACATGTCAAACTGATATCCAGTTGAGTGCTCGGATCCAGGGCTTCCCAGAAGAACATTCCACAGATGATCACACCCCGTCCACCGGCTTGTCTTCTACATGCAGTGCATGCTGGTGCCATTATATCCCCAGGTAAACCTTACCGTTCACATGGTGTAAAGGCAGCAGGCCTTGTTGGACCAGTCAACATTCTTCTGTTCCTGTGAGCTCTAGTTCTTATGCTCTCATGCTCATCTTTGACACTTCTGCACAGCAAGGTTCAATGCACAGTGTGTTCTATTCATCCTGCCCTTCTTTGGACCAGACAGGATAACCTCTATTGCCCTCATGCAATGATGAGTCTTGGGTGCCCAGTACCCTGTTTGTGGTTTGTAGCGTCCAGAAGGTAACAAAAGGTTATTGGAAATATGTTCTATGGACAGATGAGACCAAAAACCTTGTTTTGGTTGTTTTGGTTTAAATAGGAAGCATATTATCTGGAAGACGGAAAACACTGCAACAACCCAGTGTAAGAGCCTCATCAAATCTGTGAAACACAGTGGTGGTAGTATCATGATCTGGGTTGTGTAACGTAATACTTGTAACAGTGTTAGGTAATCAGGATACAAAAAGGTAAGTGTATTTCGGGTAATACAGTAAGCAAATTACCCTGGCCATAATTAATGGAACAACAAATTCTGGGAATATAACTGTATTCCGGGTAATCAGATTACAAGCATATTATGATAGCAGAGTAATTACCTGTAGGATTACAATAAAACAACATACATGCAAACTCGTCGCCTTTTGCCTTAATGTATCATTTTGAATGTAAAACAACAGTTGCACCTAGAAGGAAGTGTGGGATTACACTGCTATTAAGAAGGATGATAAAGGTTACAAGGAACAATATTAATAATCCATGATCATGAAACTTGAATCATCTGCATGTCTCTTGATGTTGAATCTACCAAGTTTCATTCCTGTCGGTTGATTGTATGTCAGAGTTCTTCATGTTGGAAAGCAGTGAGGGGGTCTTGCTGACTATAGATAGATCGAATAGATTTTTGAAGAATCAAATGACAATTAATCCAAAATGACAAATAATCCACAATAATCCACAATCTACAGTGAATTCTGGGAATATAACTGGGAGAAGTAAATGTCAGGACATCTGTCTGGGAAGTGAATTTCAAGAGAACATGGGTCATGCAGCAGGACAATGACCCTAAGCACTCATTCTACCATTCTACCAAAGAATAGTTAAAGAAGGATCAAATTCATGTTTTGGAATTACCAAATCAAAGTCCTGAACAGTATCTATAGAGACGTTATGCAAGGTTCTGGAGTATGCAGAAACCCACCAGAATCCCAGAGCTGAAGCTGCTCTGTTTGGAGGAAAGGGCTAAAATGTGCAGGCCTTATTAACAATTACTGGAAATTTAGCTGCAGTTGTTGAAGCCTAAATGTGGTCACACTAGATACTGAAAGCAAAGGTTCTTATACTTTTGCCACTGACAGATAAGAAATATTTTTGTCCTGTTTATTTATTTGGGTTCTCTTTATGAAAATCCCATTATGCTTTCATATTCACAGTGGTGGATAAAGTACACAAAGCATGTAGCTGAGTTAAAGTAGATATCCCCAAGCTAACATATTCCTCCAGTGTCAGTAGAAGTTCCTCCCTTTAGACCTCCACTTGAGTAAAAGTACTAAAGTATTTACCTTGCAATGTACTTAAGTATGGAGAGTAAAAGTACCATGATTTATTATGGCTCTAACGTCCTATTATCATTTCTGGAACAAGACCCGTAATCAACATTTTAGGTGAAGAGACTCTAGTGCCACTCTCAGTCCACCAGTCTTTTAATAGAAGGTCATTAATTAGTCTGACACTGGTGTCTATTCAAATGATCATAAGCACAAAACACTGATAGAGAACAGTTTCATTAGCTAGAACCAAGCCCTGTCCAACAGGTCAAAACAAGCTCAAAACAAAGTGACCACTGTACACTGATTGGTAGACTCGCTTCACTCTTCTTTTGTTTGGACATGTTACATTTTTATGCCCACATAAGCCAAATGGAAGGACAGATTTGGCCAAAATGTAATGAAGTAAAAAATAAGACTTTAAATATAGTGGAGTTAAAGTAAAAAGTCCCCCAAAACACTTCAGTACACATATACCAAGTTCATTTATTTCCAAATCCTGAATGTTCTCAGACTTAATGGTCCAGGCGCCTCATGCAACCTCTCACCTTGTATCCAGGCTTGTGCAGTTATGTGCAGAATTGGTCAGTGTTGCGTGAAGAAGAGGAGTAATTCCATTTGGGCCTCTAACTGCTCTTTCTTAATGAGCTACACTGAGCTGTAACCCAACCTTCTTGGTGTGAACACTGAGGTCGCGATGCACATTTCAGTGCACTGGAGTGTGCTTTATCCCTGGCCTCTGTAAGAATGATAATAGGCTGTTATTCACTGATGAGCTACTTGCAGTGGAGAATGAACTGAACTGTGAGAGACTGACCGGCTGTCTGATATGGATAAGTGCACTACAGAAAGTATACAACTTAACAGAACTGATTAAGAGTTGACAGTGTAATTCATGTAAGTAGTGTGTTGGTGTACAGTAACTCCATAAGTGTGATGTGTTAGTGTACTGTAAGTAGTGTGTTAGTGTAGAGTAACTCCATAAGTGTAATGTGTTAGTGTACTGTAAGTAGTGTGTTAGTGTA
>CM067487.1:14607465-14639594 GCA_034552555.1 Semaprochilodus insignis | reverse complement strand
TATTATTATTATTATTATTATACACCGGTAATATCCTAATCATAATTTTCAGGTAAAATTAACAGAAATTGACAATTGCTTCTACAGAATGATGCGTTGTTGCCAATGTTACAGTGATTGTTACTATAACAATAATGGGGGAACCACACACAATCTCATTGGTACTTGCGAATGTTCCATTTATACCCACTCTATTTGTGATCTGATCTAGATTTAGTCCACTTAATGGCCATCTCACTGAAACCGAAGGCTTTAATTTAAAGAGCATAATATTGTGATCTACAGTTTCTAACACCTTTTAAAGATCCAACATGACAGTACCACAAAAATTTGCTACCTCCTTCTTTATGAGATCAGTCAAATACAACAGACAGATTTCCATGCAGTGGGTTGCTGGTGAATCCAGACTGAAGCTCATAAAATACTATGCTCATAAGCTCATATTATGCCTTGAGATCAATTCTTCAGTCTGTTCGCAAACTGTCTTTCCCCTAACTTTTGGATAAGTTAATTAACTTTTGTGTGGTCAGGCACTGACGTTGATCAAGAAGGCCTGGCTTGCAGTCTATGTTCCAATTCATCCCGAAGGTGTTCAGCAGGACTGGGGCCTGGGCTCTGTGTAGTCCACTGGACCTCGCTTTGTGCATAGGAGCACAGCCATGCTGGAACAAAAAAGGACCCAAACTGTTGATACAAAGTGAACTCAGAGGCCAAAACCCTTAAAACCACCCACCAAACCATTATATCTCCCCAATATACTTTACTGCCAGCACTATGCATTTCGGTAGGTAGTGTTCTCACAGCATCTGGCAAAGTCAGATTTGTCAAACCCTAGAGAACAAACTCCAAAGAACAAACCTCCACTGCTCCAGAGCCCAGCCATAGCATGCTTTCCATTCTCACCATTCTAGCCAACACTTGGTATTGCGCATAGTGCTCTTAGGCTTGTATTCAGCTGCTTAGCCATAGAAACTCCATAGAAACATTTCTTGTACAAAGTGATGCAATTGAGGACAGACCATTGTTATGCACCATGGGCTTTAACGCTCAGGGACCCTACTCTGTGAGTTTATGTGGTTTGTCACTTTGTGGTTGAGCTGTTGTTGCGCCTAGATGCTGTAATAGTGCTTATAGTGTTCTGTGGCAGATCTTGTGGCAAAGGTAACATCCTATGATAGTGGCACATTTGAAATCACTGAGCTCTTCACTATGGCCCATTCTAATGCCAATGTCTACATAGAATAGATGGCCATGTGATTGATTATATTAAAAACCTGTTAGCAATGGGTGTGGCTGGATCACCTAAACTCAATGTGTACAAAGCGTCCAAATACTTTTGGCCATATTGTGTACCTACACTCATCATCAGCAGTATAGTTGCACCCAGAAGGAAGTGTGGGACTGCAGTGCTATTGAGAAGGAAGATTACTAGGAACAATAAATGATGATAAATTTGGGCTATATTTATTGACCTACACATACAGAAATAGTGTCTCTCAGTATGGCGTCAGGCCGCCATGTTTGCTAACGCAACATACCAGAAGTCTTAACATGGAGTTGTAGCGGTTCCTAATGGTGTCCTGTGATAATCCATCCCATGCAGCTTGAATATTCTCAAACAGTTCCTGCAGATTGTGCGGTAGGGGTGGAGGTGGAGTGACACCAGGCCTTCTGGACATGTGACGCATGACAACAAACCTGACCAAGGTGCCTCCACACATATAGTTGTTGGCCGTCTCCATCAAAACAGAAGCAGGATTTGTCACTGAAGATGACCCGCTTCCATTCTGAGGCACTCCATGACAGTCTGGCACAACACCATTGCAGTCTTTGGTGACGTTGACGTGGTGTTAAGGGCAGTCGTCGGTCTGTGTGTATGTAGTCCATATGTAGTCATGCAGACGTCTGACAATGGTGCTGGCCCTAACAGGATGACTTATGGAGGGTATCACTGCTCGTAAAATGTCCACAATCATGGCTGTTGGATCAGTTAGGTGCACTGATAAGTCTCACAATGTCAAATCTACCCACCAAGTTTCATTCCTGTTGGTTGATTCCTTCCGGGTGCAGCTATTTGCACAACAATTCTTTTGATGACGAGTGTATATTTAATTGTTGAGGTTTACATGTGCTTGTCATATAAAAATTCATATCCAAATCCATTTGAGCTAGGAATGAAATACATGTCATGTGGTCTTTGGCACACTATAGCAAGTTACATTATTGCTGCCAGTGGCATTTTTAAAGTGCTTTAGTTCACACACAACTCTAGTCAGAACTTCCTCAAATGTGGTATGCGCCAGAGGCGACTGCGGTTGGGAAATTCTTGCCCGTGCTGTCACCTAACCTCATGGTTCTCATAACTGCAGTGTCAGCAAGGTCAAACGCATTCTGCTTTTTCTAGACCAGAACTGTGCTAAACAATGAACTTGGGAAACTTCCATTGCTTGCATCTGTCACTGGAAGCTTACGCTCACAGATACCATAAAAATGAGACATAGATCATGTGATCAGGGGCTTCTGCCATATTTTGTAGCTTGGTCAGTCATGTCACTTTCACTGATTAGAATCTTAGATGTAACCTACCATTTTGGAAATCACCCAGTATAAACTGTCCCAATGCTAATGCATCATTAATGATAGTGTTCAGGGAAGGCTACTGCATGTATTATTAGGAGGTCTATGGGGTATAAAAACCCATAGAAACCGTTGAATAGTGCAGCCACAACTACCAAGCTTTACAACACACTGGATCAAGTCAAGGTGAAAATTGCTGCTCTGTTTGGATGCACTCAGATGACCCACATTTCCTTTGCTTTTCTAGCTGCTTGGACCATAAATTGACCTTTGCCCCTCTACTTCTCCAGCTGCCAAGTCTAAACACACTAGTGGCAGCCCTTAGATTTTGTTTGTGAGTTACATTCTACAGTACTTTGTACATACACTACATGGCCAGAAATATGTGGATGCCTGATCGTTACACCTAAATGAGTGTGTTGGACATCCCATTCCAAAACCATGAGCATTAATATGAAGTAGCCCTCCATATCTCTTTGTGCTTTGGAGTGTGTCTGTGGGAATTTGTGACAAGTGAGCATTTAAAAAATAAATAAATAAATAAATATAATCATAAAAATAATAATAATAATAATAATCAGTAATATTTGAAATTATGCATTTTAATAAGTAAAAGACCAAAGATCAAATGACAAGTTAAACAGAGACACTTTTAAATGTTTCCTAAAAGTGTGCACAGCGATTGGCTGTCTAGTATACAGACAGTATACTCAATATATAAAACTCAATAGCAAAGCAATTTAATAATGCCTAATTTGTGAAGTCTGGCACTAACGTTGGACGAGAAGGACTGCCATGCAATCTCCGTTCCAGTTCATATCAGAGGTGTTCAGTGAGGGTGGGGTCAGATCTCTGTGCAGGACACAGGAAGCAGATAATTGTCCAAAATGCCTTTACCAAATGAAAGTACCATTAACATTTCCCTTCATGAATAACAGCCTAAGATCATTATCCCTCCTTCACCAAACTTGCACCAGCTGAACGCAGGTTTGATTGTTGCCTAGTTTAAACGTTTGAATGTAGGTTTAAAGTAGCTTTGAGTCATAACTTCAAATTTGCAGATGTAGGTGTAAGTTCTGCCATAAAAATAGCCTATTAAAATGCCTGGTAGATTAGATTGATGGGAAACTTGCATGAAAACAAAATATGTCGTCAGCAACCAGTTCTGTGGCACAGATAACACCCCTTTGACCTTCATGCCTCTATCTGATGCTAAAGGGTCTATTGTGCTAACAGGTCTATAGCATTAACAAGGCTACGGTGTTAAAGGGCCTAATGTACTAACAGAGACTATAGCACTAACACTAAAGGGCATATGGCTCTAAAAGTGCTTTGGTCCAAGCACCTGTTGAAATGCGCTGCAGTACGTAATGCAACATAGTGTCAGTTTGTAATGAGATCCCTTTAGGGAAAATTGTTTGAGGTTATTTGAAAATACAAACTTCCAGAACCACATTCAGATTTGTACCACAACCATTACCTGCAATTTGGCAGGGACTGTCTTTAGACCCGTAGCCCATAAGCAGGTGATGTGAGGACACAGCAGAGCAAGAGGTGGGATCAATGTTGGCTATGCAAAGCAAGCCTATGATCCTGCTTTGTGCCAAACACCACCATCAGATAAAGATCAGTCTTTAGGGGTGGCATTTAACTTTAATTGCTTCCCGTAACCTGGTGGTTAAACAGGTTAGTGGACATTGATACCAAAACACTCCCCTTTGCCGTCTTCTGGTAGCTCAGGTTTCCATAAGTCCATTCAGCTACACCAGACTCCATTCTGAAAGCCTTTCTCTGTAAATGCTTCCACTGGGCTGCGCTCCGAACTGCACCATGTTTATAACATACTATTCAGGGTCACGGTGACCGGCTCGACAGCTTTAGGGTGCTATCACAATAGAAAGCTGATTCCATCATTCCATGGAATAATCCGTTCCAGTGTAGAGATGGTTTTTTGAAAGATCTTTCCAATAACAATGCATTTCTGTCTGAAGCTTAATTTTCACTTGGAAATATTGGCTGTTTTTATGAATGTGTCATTTACCACTAACATAATTAGGGAGAGACAAATTGACCAATCACACTTTGATTTACAACTGGGTATGAAAAAGAAATGTCACTTCAGGCTTTCTGGAAATCCTAGATGCAGTTTCAATGAGTTCAAACTGCTGATGTTCAAAGTAAGTCTAAAATGAGGTTAGAATATATTAGTGTATCATAAGTTTTTTTTTTAAATGTTACTGTTTACTGTTAAAAATGCTGTTTCATGTCACTTATGTTCACACATGGCAGGTTTGAATAGATTAAAACAAGTCCTGGTGTTTTGGCTCTGCTAGTGTGCTTTTCTGGTAGCAGGGTAATCGTCTAAAATCACTTTGTACGCAGGATCTTTAACACTACCCTTCAATGGAAGTAAGGAGTTGCGCACAATTCATGAAAAACAGCCCAGACCATTATCCCCCCTCCACCAAACCGTTGCCGCTATGCATGCAGACGCTATGCATACAGTTGCACCAGCTGAATGTAAGTTTGTTCGTTGCCTAGTTTAAACATAAACTGCCACTACATTCAAGTTTACGAGCTACTAGAATTTTGCACCAGAATTCCACCAACTATGTAGTTTCAATGTAGCTTTAGGTCATACCTTCAAATGTATTGCTGTTTCATGTCACTTGTGTTCACATTTGGCAGGCTTGACTAGATTAAAACAAGCCCTGGTGTTATGGTTGACATCTCCTTCCTCCAAATGAACTCTGCTATGGTTCTTTGGAAACATGAATACATTTAGACCATCTGAACGGATCATAAACAGAATAAACCTCTTCAAATTGGAATTGGAATTGGAACCTTGAATCCAGTCTGAACATTAGACCACGTTCACAATACATGTACCGTTTAAACACTGCAAAAATGAGATCATGGCAAGTAAAATAATCTTATATCTAGATGATATATCTTACAATTTTTTGATTGTTGTAAGCTTTAAGATAATTTGAATAATTTTAATTATTTTCAGATATGTTTTTCTTGTTTTTTGGTTCTAGCTATATTGGCAGATAATAAGATTTGTGCTTAAATAGGCCAAATTATCTGCCAATATAGTGAGTAAATTTGGCTTATTAAAACATGTAAAAGCCTACAACAATCTAAAACCAGGAATTTTAAAGTATATCAATTGGATATGAGATAATTGCACTTGCCAAGGTCAAATGTTTTGCAGTCTATCAGTTTTTGATATTTATGGCCTACACTGCAAAGAAAGTAAAATTAACTTATATTTAGCTAATATATCTTAAAATTTTTATTTTGAGATTGTTTATCTTATTCCAGATATTTATACTCGTTTTAGGTGATTTTAGTCAGCCAACTGTCGCTCACTGTATTGGAGATAATTTGACTTATTTTAAGAAATTTGCTTGAAACTCTTTTTTCAGATAATTTGCCTTAACTTGGTTTAAGACAGTTTAGTAAATTATCTTACTATACTGGCAGACAAAATTGCTTATTTCAAGAAATTTGCTTAAAACTAAATCTATATCAACTAGATATAAGATTATTTTACTTACCAGGATATCATTTTTGCTGTGTTATTATAATAAAAATAATAAAAAGCATCGAAAAAAGGTAAATACATTTTTAAAGATATCCTAAAAAAAGAAATATTAGTTGTACTGAGTGCATTTAAGATTTGCAGTGTAGACGGCTGTAAGTCTTAACTGCAAGAGCCCAGAGTCTCAACTAATTTGTATTAACATGTGCATCCCAAGGGAACCCATTCCCATCTTTTTACTAGAACCCCAGATCACAGAATCTGCCCCTGGCTGTTTGCATAGTTCATTTTAATCCCACGTGAAAAGTTTTGGTGTTGTTTTTTTAAGGAAACATCATATATAGAGGACAGCTGTGTTTGTCGGCTAGATCAGTGTTCTTTCGGTTCAGGAGCATGGAGTATTCAGACTGATGTCAGATACGGGTCACTCAAAAAGATGTGAGTGACCAAATCTGATTCATGCTGTAAATGAGTCGATGAGGCCTTGTCCACATATACATGGGTGTTTTTTTTAAACATAGCCTTTTCTATGTGTTTTGGATTACCATTGCAGTCCTTGGTGACGCTGACGTGGGGTTAAGGGCAGTTGTCATAACAGTCTGCGTGCATGTAGACCTGTGCCGTGCAGCCGTCTGCCAATGGTGCTGGCACTAACAGGATGTCTCATGGAGGGCATCACTTCTTACTGAATGTCCGCAATCGTGACTGTTGGGTCAGTCAGGTACAGAGATAAGCCCTAGCTTACGTCACCATGCATGGCCGAGCATGAAACTTGAATCATTTGCACAATGTGAAACCAACCCAACAAGTTGAATTTATGTTGCTTGATTCCTTCTGGGTGCAGCTCTATGTCCAACTATTTATTTGACGATGAGTGTGTGCATATATAGTACATATACTGTATATTCTATTCTCTGTATATACCCTTGGTCTCTTTTATCTACCCCAACAGCATATACAGGAATGTGTATCTGTATATATCCTAACTTCTATTCATAACTTTATATTACTGTAATATAAAACTGTGTATTTGGATAAACAGAGCTTTCCTGGTGTTTAGTACTGTGTATTTATTTATTGTCTAATGTGTACTGCAAGGGACCACACACCTGAGATTTTCACTCACTTTCACACCTGTGTAAATGTAACATGACAATAACTGTGATTTGATTGATTTGATCTGATTTGTTAGGTAATAATAGGAAGTCCTCCTGGAGTCTCCTCTAAAATTATATTACCAACAGAAATCTAGTCTCTATGCATTTGAGGAATAGCATTGATGAGGCGAACCAGAGGAACGAGACCTTCGCCACCTCAGTTTTCCTCTGGTTTGATGTGAACGACATGTAAACTCTCTCTGCCTCTCGGTTTCAAGATAAGTAGCGTCGCTGGAGGCGGAGGGCATTAAATGGCCCTGAGCTTCAATGATTTATACAGGCTTCTGGTGGAGGCGGTGAAAAGTGACGAAGCTGCACATCTCACAGCAAGTTGAGCGAGAGAGTTTGTGTGTGTGCATTTCTAAGAAGACAGAAAGTGAGGGGTAAACGGATCTCCATAGGAAGGGAGAAGTGTGCAAATTATTTGGTGTGTGTTGGGAAATGTTTAGCTGCCCTGAGGCAGATTTTGCCTGCGTTTGGTGGCTTGTGTGGGCTGATATGTGTGTGCTTGGGCCTTTTATCACAACCATGGTGCACAGTACACCAACCGCACCCCACCCTCCCCCACTCGCTCTGCGCTTGACTCATACACTCCATAGACTTTGCATTGTCGCGGAATCCGCCTGCCTCCCACAGCCATTCAGAGGTCCTCACAACTGGCCGGAACTCGCTGAGCTCCTCGACTTGCGCTGCATCAGTACGAATGAAAATGTCAGCCTGACTCCGGCCTGCATAAGGGACAAGCATGCTGGTAGAGTACGTCTCGACCTTGATTCTTGAGTTTTGCAGTGTCTGCTATCACACTAGATCGATATCAGTTTGCAACAGCCAACCTGCGTACACTCTTGGAAGCTTTGCAAGGGATCTCCAAACCAATCTGTGGTTTCAAAGCTGTAATGAGGATCAGTCTGACCTTAAACTTGACTGTAAAGCATGCTCCAATCATGGGCCAAAAGTTGATGCCCACTAACAATTTGACTCAATCGACCAAAATGTCCAAATGTCTGTGTGATTAAACTGTATAGATGTAAGCAAACATATTCAGAGTGGTTTGACTGCAAAACACTCCGTTCAAAAAAAATGTATTGCATTTAATTGTTCACAGTGGTGGTGCCTTCAATGCCTTAAACTGCCCCCTCACCTCAACCCATACGCACACACATATATATACACACTCACCATCAAAAGAACAGGTGCACCCAGAAGGAAGTGTGAGATTGCAGTGCTATTGGGAAGGAAGATAAAGGTTACCAGGAACAATAAATGATGATAAATTTAGACTGATATGGCCAATATTTATTGAGCTACACATACAGAAGTAGTGTCTCTCAGTATTACATCAGGCGACCATGTTAGCTAACGCAACATGTCGACACAGAGTTGTAGAGTGTGCTAATGGTGTCTTGTGATAATCCATCCCATGCAGCTTGAATATTCTCACACACAGTTCCTGCAGATTTTGTGATAGGGGTGGAGGGACACCAGGTCTTCTGGACATGTAGCGCATGACAGCAAACCGTTCATCTTGATGCTGACCATGGTGCCTCCACACACGGATTTGTTGGTATAGCGATAAGGCCCATTCTTGTGTAAGTCACGTGTGCAGTTGAGTGTGAAACTTGAATCATTTGCATTGTCTCACAATGTCAAACCTACCCACCATGTTTCATTCCGGTCGGTTGATTCCTTCTGGGTGCAGCTATTTGTGCAACTATTCTTTTGATGATGACAGATCTGGTCCACTTCTGGCAGGGATACAGTGGAGTTGCCTACTTCTGGCTGATGTGTTGCCCTAATCTGGTGCGTATGTGACCCACATCCTGCAACCGGGCCAGATTTGGGCCAAAACATTTAGCTTCAATTTTCAAGTGTAGGTGAGTTTTTAGTTACTGCCGTGCTAGAAAAAAACAGCATGTCCAGTCACCAACAAAATCAGCATATGTTGTGTTTTGATGCTGGCATACCAGCTTAAACCAGTAGAGACCAGAATGGAATCCTGGCCTGTGTTGTTTATTTCAGTAGGGAGATCACATACCCTCTTTCAAATACCTGGAATATTACAGGTCACGTATTCAACAGGAGTAGGAGAAGAAGAACAATCACACTGCAAAAAAATGATATCTTGAGAAGTAAAAACATACCTATTTGATATTTGAGATTTCTTATTTTGCTAATCTAAACTTAAGATCATTTAACTTATTTCAAAAGTTTTTTACTTGTTTTAAGTACTTTTTACTAGATTTTAGTAACCCAAAGAAATATACTTAAAACAAGACAACTGCCAATATAGTGAACACATTTGGCTTACAAAATCTAGTAAAAATGTCTTCTTTCTTTTTTGACATTGCAATATTGGCTCATAACGTTACTTTGAAAGTATAACTATCTTACCCAATTTATGAATTGAAAAAAAAAATCAAATCATTCAAATCATTAGAATGTTCTTAATGCTAGTCAACCAGATCTTTTGCATTTGGTAATTCTAGGCTAAAATACCTGTTTAACCAATTTCTTTCAGTAGTGTTACCTATTTAAGGCCCACAAAGACACTTATATTGTAAAAAGACAAATTATGTAGGTGAACATGATCAATTGTCGATGGATAATTTAATGATTTCTTAAATGGTACCCCAGTCTTGGAATCATGCCAAATACCAAAATATGAGCATTTTTGTTCTTCACTAAAGAAAGCATTAAGGTTCTGCAAGTTACACTGATGTAATGAGATAATGGTACATCACATTAATCCACTTAAGTGGGCCCAGGTGGTGATATCCAGTCATGAAAGTTAATAATAACTTGATCTTCGAATCTTGCCATGGCACGCAGAGGACAGTGGGTGTGACACTTGTGTGCGTCAGGTTGGTGTTTCTTAAAAGATTATTTATGGTGGAAAGAAGAAGGACAATGAGGCAGGTGCATAATTTGAAACCCTAAACCTTCAGCCTTCCACAACAACATTCCTGATTCCCACACACTTAAGCTAATCTGACATAGTCAGATACTTGCCATCCCATGACGTGGCTTCCAGCATTTGGGACTCCTTCCATCTGTTTTTGGTGAGTCTTGCAGATCAAATACCTTACCGGTACATTACCATAGTTGCCATTTCCGGTGACCCAAATCACTTTATACAAATGCCTGTGTTCAACCCAGAAAGGCCACTTCCTGAATCTGGTAAAAAGCAATCCTACCCTAAATGCATGTAATGCTTGACCTGCCTGAACATGGATAAGCAGGTAGGCCGCAGCAATTCTTAGTTCCTTGCAGGTTAATGTGTTAATGTGTGTGGTCTAAAACTCAATGTGCCAATGGTGCACTGGTCACTTCCTCTCAACAGGTGTTTTCAGAAAAAACAACTGCCAATTCGAAAGGAGCGACTCCATAGCTTCTAAGTTTGCCAGGTTGTAAAAGAAAACTAGGGGAGCAATGTCACACAACTGGAGGCTAACCTCATACATTCTTGGTCACCTGGTGCTATCTTAACCTTGAGGTCATCCTTAAACTACATTTACAGTTATGTTATTTGACGGACGCTCTAATCCAGAACATCAGGTGAAGATCACGTTAGGAGCCTTGCCCAAGGGCTCTTATTGGTATAGAGTAGGTTGCCTGCCCATGTAGGGGATCAAACCCAAGTCTACAGAATGGGAGGTGGAGGTGTTACCTACTACTCTATACCAACCTCTAAAACTATTTAACAAAGCTTTCTTTTTCTTGTTTTCCTAAAACCACAATAATGAACCACAATAAGGTTTGGAATGAACACAACCCGGGATGTTACAGATGCCACAAGACCTATAAATAAATGAGCACACCAGTCAGTCCAAAAGGGCATGAAAATAGGGAGCCGGGTGAAGATTGGTAGCATCTCAGAAACCGCTAACTTCGTGGGATGTTCTAGAACCACCATAGTGAAAGTGTACCAAGAATGCACTTCTTGCACATTGAGTGTCTCGCAGCAGCATAACAGTGGTGCCCCACTACCAACTGAAAGGGGGAAAGACAACTCCAGGAAGTGGTACAAAGCAATTGACCACAGAGGGCCAGTTACCCTCTACAGTGAACAGTCAGCAGTGTCAGGAGGAAACAAGGAAAGTGTCAGGATCACCACTGACCAAGCACTGTTAAGTCTGGGCCTACAAAGCAGATGTATGGTTAAGGCCCCAATGTTCATCCAAAGTTCATCATCAACGTTGCCTCCAGTTTGCACTGGAGTACCGTAATTGGACACTGGAGGACTGGGAAAACTGTCTTCTCGGACGAATCCAGGAATCTCAGATTGGAAAGGGCACAAGTGCCTCCAGATACCTTCCGTCACCTAATACAGTCCATCCAACAAAGTCTTGTTAGTATCGTCTGAGCCAAGGGTGTCTATTGCCACTATTAGGCAGGTGGTCATAACATGCAACTGTACTGTAGCAAAAGCAGATGAATTCAGAAAACCTGGCTCTTGCTTGAACCTGGCGTAAACATGAAGGCATTAGTTTTCTAGTTATCCAGCAGATAACTACTAAACTACTTGTTATACGCTTCTGAAGCTTGAACACAGAGCAGACACAACTCTTAGTCGTGACTGAATTTGTTATATTTCTCCCGGCACATGATGACCCAGAGGGAGATAATCTCGGGCACACTTTGTAACATTGGCCTGTAAATTCCTTTCTGTGGCCTGGCTGGTGGCAGACGTGTTGTAGGTACTGCAGTGATCTTCAACACGTTCTTTCCATTCCTCTTATCACTCTAGATCAGTGGTTCCCAACCTGGGTCCTGGAGAACCCAGTTACCTTTTGAATACAATTCCCTGTTGTCTTTTTGTAAGTGCTAAATGTGCTTTTCTTAACACTGAAAACTGAGAATTGGGGTCTAAAAAAGATATACATAACAGGAATGAAACTTGGTTTGTAGGTTTGACATCATGAGACATGCGAATGATTCAAGTTTCACGCTCGGCCACGCATGTGATGGGTCTTATCACTGACCCAACAGCCACAGTTGCGGACATTCAGCCCTTATCAGTCAGCACCATTGGCATGACACAGGACTACATGCACACAGACCATTACAACGACTGTCCTTAACACCACGTCACCACTTAACACCAGACTGTCATGGAGTGACTCAGAATGGTAGCAGGTCATCTTCAGTGACGAGCCCCGCTTTTATCGAACAACGAATCTGTGTGTGGAGGCACCATGGTCAGCGCCAAGATGAACAGTTTGTTGTCACTCACAAGTGTGTTCAAGCTTCATGGGATGGATTATCACAGGGCACCATTAGGAACCACAACTCCACGCTGAGACATCTGATATGTTGCGTTAGCAAACATGGCGGCCTGACTCCATACTGAGAGACACTACTTCTGTATGTATAGCTCAATAAATACTGCCCGTATCAGTCTAAATTTATCATCGTTTATTGTTCCTGGTAACCTTTATCTTCCTTCCCAATAGCATGGTAATCCCACACTTCCTTCTGGGTGCCGCTATTCTTTTGATGATATTAAGTTTGTTGCAGTAATGCTAAAATTAACTTTAAAAATTTGCACGGATGTTAAAAAAGTTGTCTCAAACTGAAGATGGTATTTTGTACATGTGTACAATAACATATATACATATATTTATATTAATATACATAATATAACGCTAATATGTTTGTACATCATGTTTCCAGGCCCACTACAAACTACCACCTCCACTTAAGTACAGGCCCACAGACCCCTTGAGGGTGCTTCATGGCCTGTTGGTGGTTTGTGACCTACAGGTTGAGAAACCCCAACCTAGATAATCGCAACTGCTTTGAAATGATTCTTGAAGCTGCAGTTTTCTCAGTGAAATTCAGCAGGAGACTAACAAAAATGTGCTTCTCATGCTGCAATCATGGATACTTACTTCCTTCCCTCTTGCACTGGCCTGCAACACGACTGTGTGTGCTGTGCTGTTGCACCACCGCCGATGAGGCGTGGCCAGTGCCAAGATATTAGGGTACTGAGTCAACATGATTCACTTACGTAAAGGCGTAGACTCTGCCCTGCAAACAGTAAATCATCCAGCAGCGAGAGCGGGACCCATCCATCCTCTGGGCTGCCAAGTGTATTTATGTTTGGTGCTAATTGTGCCTGCTGGTGACTAAAAAGACCTTGGTCCTCTTTTTATTTGGTCCTCTCCGGCACAGGTGCTTAAAACACTGGCCTAAAAAGCCTTGAGAAGTACATTTTCACTGCACAGCTTGTGGCTGGGAAGAGAAGCAAGTAGACAGTTTGATGTGTTGTTGATTACATGTGTACAGCACTCGGCAAAAGTAATTTATTCCATTTCCAGACAGAAAAGTTACTTGTTTTTCAGGGTCAGGAAAAAAAAAACATTAACAGAAAAGTACATGAACAGAAAAGCATTAATACCTAAAGTAATATCAGATTTTTCAGCATTCAGTGTGTCCAGTCTTTGCTTTTTGCTTTCCTTCTTTTTAGGACACAGTTTACACTGGGCCACTTCATGTGACTAGTATCTGGAATGGATCCTGGTAAGATTTTAGCCACATGCATTTACACTTGGTAGTCAAAAGCGCCTCTGGTTGGTCAGACTGAAATCTGATTGCTGTGTGGGATGGAATGTGCAAATTCACTCATTAAACAGCAACCGATTACACATTCTTATAGGTTCAGCCTCAAACGTCTGCCGTTTGTTTAGCACTGTGATATCTGTTCATATGGGGCAGCATGGTGACATGGTGGGTAGCGCTGTTGCCTCAGGGCCTGGGTCCGATTCCCTGCTGTGTGAAGTTTGCATGTTCTCCCTATGTCTGTGTGGACTTCCTCCTCCAGGTGCTCTGGTTTCCTCACACAGTCTAGAGGCATGCAGTCAGGTGAACTGGAGATGCTAAATGCACGCCCCCCCCCCCCAAGTGTGTGTGTGTGTGTGTGTGTGTGTGTGTGTGTGTGAATGTGTATGTCTGTGTGTCTGCCCTGTGATGGTGTGGCAGCCTGTTCAAGGTGATACCTGCCTTCCGCTCAGTGAGCACTGGGATTGGCTTCAGCAACCCCCACGACCCAGAGAGATAAAGCAATTTAAAAATGAGTGAGTGTCTGTCTATACTGATTTTAAGCAAGTGCCCAGTGATGTATTGCATGGGGAGTAGTTTGGGTTGTACTGGGTGGGTTTTGGTTGTCCACGGTTTCTCATGGTATTTACCTTCAAATGTACTTAAGTATGGAGAGTAAAAGTAGCATGATTTATTATGACTCTAATGTCATTTTTACCTGTTTTAGATTATTTCAGTCAGCCAAATAGTCTCACTATATTGGCAGCTAATGTGGCAAAGAACGTTGTAAAATATGTTTGATAATCTTTAAATTATCTTAAACAATCTCAAATTAAGATAAATGAACTACATATCAGATGATTTTATCTGCCAAGATATCATCTGAGTGGATGCAATGGCAAAGTCATCAGCCAACATAAAATCATCAAAACATACACACAAACAATACAAAACAAAGGAGCCACTTTCTGAAGTGATCAGATTTGTACCTGTTTTAAATGCATTTTGGGTGTGTTTACACTAGCATTACTATACGACTCGGCCTCATCCCAATATAATTCTGATACTCAAGATGCATGAAGAGACCAGGTGTATACAGGGTGTTATTTTCAGTTTTTAAAGTAGCTGTGCAAGGATATCCAGCCACATCTCCAGTTCAGTTCAGTATTACATTTTCTGCTTCTTACGATCAAAATTGCACATTTAAATTCATCAATCTCAGATGTCCAGTTTGTGTTCTAATTCACATTTTCTTCCTTTTTTGTCTATTTTCTTTTCTTTGTAACAGCTTCTTGACAGCTACATATCCTTTCAGACCCATGCTGTTAAGTTTTCAAGGACACTGGTGTTCCCATTGCACATAAACAGCTTGTGCAATCTCCTTAGGAAACCATAGACTGTGATGCTGTGGAGCTGCACATACGCCTAAGGTCACCACTGTCATTGTTTAGAGGAAAATAAAGCCCCCTATAACTGGGCTCCGGAGCAGTGGTGCAGTGTTCTCTAGAGAGATGAATCACCACTGAATACCTTTGGGAAGAGTTGGAGTGGCATTCCGGAATTAATCATCCAACATCAGAGCCTCACTAATGCTCTCGTGGTTGAAAGCGATCAAATAAAAAAAAAAAAACATATAATGTTCCAGTAAGACCAATCTCACACTTCCCAGATGATGAATTTTGAGAAATCTGGAAAGTCAAAACCAACCTTGATAAATAGAGAAGTTGTCCCTCTCAAGACGCAACTGAGAGGCAATCGAGGACAATATGAACCCATAATGTTTAATGAAATCTCATTTTCAGCACAACTGGACCTACCTTTAAAAGACACAGCTGTGGCCCTTAGGCTTATGTAATAGTGCGACTGACAGGCCGCATTAGGATGCGGCACAGGAAGCACTGGCTCACTGCTAAAATAAACGAGGGGCCTCATTGCAAAAAAGAAGCCCATGAGAGTCGTGTGTCATGCATTCCTTACATGTCCGCTGAAGAGCAGTATGAGCTGAAAGCATGAACATAGTGTCACCCCTCATTTGAGGTCTTTGAATGGCTCAGATTTCACCAAAGAGCATGATGGAAGCTAAATAGTGCTTACAATTGGACTCAGAAATCTGTCCTTGCTCCCAGCTTACTGCTTATGTGCAAGTACCAAAGACAAATGTATTGTCAAACTCGACTACCTTCAGATCCTGTACAATCTTTGAGTGTCGTTGCATCAGGTAGATAAGGTCTAGAGTTATTGTTGTCCTTTTGCTAAGTAAGTAATTACATAGTTACAGACATATTTATAAATATCTTTATTTTATAACTGTGTTTCAGCTCATTAGAGTTTGCAGTTATGACATTTTTGTATTTGATTTGATGCCAAAACATGACACAAATATATAAACCAGATTGTTTTTTCTTTCTTCAAATTCAAACTAGGGTAAAATATATCTACTCTACTCACACACGCACAGACAATCTTTCTAGAATATTAACACACTTTTAACAGAGTATTAGTAACACATCGGCAACATATTAGCAGCAGTGAAGCATCTGAACACCCTGAAGTACAACTCTTGAAGATGGACTGCTGACACATTACTTACATTAAGTAGACGTGTTGCTGATGATGATGATAAATTAAGTAGTCTTATTATGTCACTGCCATTAAGCGAAACCTAACCTTACACAAAACCCAGCCCTAACCCTAACCTCAACCTAAAGCCTAACTCTAACCCTTACCTAAACCTTACACAAAACCCAGCCCTAACCCTAACCTCAAGCCAAAAACAAACTCTAAACTTAACCTCAACCCAAAACCAAACCCTAACCCTGACCCTAAACTCAACCCAAAACTAACTCTAAACCTAACCTTAACCCAAAACCAAACCCTAACCCTGACCCTAACCTCAATCCAAAACTAACTCTAAACGTAACCTCAACCTAAAACCAAACTCTAACCCTCACCTTACACAAAACCTCAACCTAAAGCCTAGCCGTAACCCTAACACCAACCCCAAACCAAACTCTAACCCTAACCCTAACCTAAACCTTAAACAAAACCCAGCCCTAACCCTAACCTCAACCTAAAACCTAGCCATAACCCTAACCTCAACCCAAAACCAACCCTAAACTTCACCTCAACCCCAAACCAAACCTTACACAAAACCTCAACCTAAAGCCTAGCCCTAACCCTAACCTCAACCCACAACATAATCCTAACCATAACCTCAACATAAAAACTAAAACCTAATCCTAACCTCAACCCACAACATAATCCTTACCATAGCCTCAATCCAAAACCTAATTTTAACCATAACCACAATCCAAAACCTAATCCTAACCATAACCTCAACCTAAAACCTAATCCTAACTCCAACCCTAACCTCAACATAAAACCTAATCCTAACCCTAACCTCAACCCAATCCAGTTAACTCCAGGTACAGTATGGTTATAGACAGCAGCATATCTATAACAGTTTGTTGAGGATGTTGAGATGATCTGTATTACACATGTTACATGTTTAGTGTCTTTTCAGGTGAACATCTACAGATATGAACCTGGACCCTCCAGATAAAGAGAAGAATCTCTGAATTCAGCAGATTATTAATAGATCTGATTTATACAGTAATTAAAAGTGTCCTGATTATCTACTGAATGTATCATATGCTTCAGTGTTGCTACATCATTATGTTGTTGTTATGTTACAGAGTCTGTTGAGCTTCTATTTCATCTTCAGATAAAGAGTCACCAAATTTTGCACTTTTCTCAACTTGTCTCAATGGGCCACTAATAAGAACTAACAAAGAGTTATTACACAGCGTATATGTGTCTGGAGTACACTGAAGGTACATTTTGTAGCAGTATTTTCACCTCTAATGTAGCTGAGGAGCCAGGTAATATTTGGTGTTCAAATTTGCTTCTTTAGTTGGCTTCTGGAACTGTGAGGTTAATGTAGCTAACAAGTAGCGGAAGCTTATGCTCCACCAGTTAGATCTGTGCTAACTGCATGCCTAACTCATTATACATGTGCCAGAACACAAGCTGTTAGGCCACCTCATGCTTTCTCATGTGAACTAAAGCTACTGTTAATTATAAAAACGGACAACCTATCACTTTAAGGTGATATACATTCCATTTTTCCCATCATGTCATCCACTCTTTGGTAGTTTTGCACAACAAGAAGCTTTGTTGCGTGCTGTTCCATGTTTTGAGAGAACAGAGTGATTCCTTCAGGCCGGCCCGTAGAGACTGCCCGGACTCTTTCTTGCTGTGCTCCTCTGGCTTAATTAGCCATGCACATGCCCACTCCACACTCGCTGCTCCATAATGAGCTCGTTGGCATGGGAAGGTGCATCCACCTCGTCCCCTCACTCCCCAACTCCGTCTCCATCTTCTCAACAGACAACAGCTGTCTTTCCCCTTTGTAAATGCTAATCTGATTGAGTGCAGCAGTATATAAGTGATTAAGACTGTCGAGTATTTTGGCGGTGTGGAGTACACAATGCTGCAAGATTGTCAGGTGTTACTTTCGGTCATTTTAACAAGCGATAGCCAGACAGAATTGTCTTAGAGAAATATAGTATAGCTGATCTTTATAAACAGGCTAATACATGTTTACTGAGTGGTGCATAGGAGAGACAAAGAGTCCAAGAAAGTGTAACTGGATTTGCTGCCCCTGGGTGGGATGGTCCCTTATCCCCGAGTCACTCAGCATGGTGCTAGGCAATTTGGGGCGCATGTTAGCTGGGAAACCTGATTTGGTAGCTGTCGTTCTCCTGCAAGCACGGCTGTTCCATACTAAAGGTCTATGTTTCCTGTGTTTTCTAAATACACCCATCATCAAAAGAACAGATGCACCCAGAAGGAAGTGTGGGATTGCAATGCTATTGGGAAGGAAGATAAAGGTTACCAGGAACAATAAATGATGATAAGTTTAGACTGATATGGGCAATATTTATTGAGCTACACATACAGAAGTAGTGTCTCTCAGTATGGCGTCAGGGCGCCATGTTTGCTAACGCAACATGCCACACATGCTGGCATGGAGATGTAGAGGGTCCTAATGGTGTCCTGTGATAACCCATCCCATGCAGCTTCACACAGCTCCTGCAGGTTTTGTGGTAGGAGTGGAGGTGGAGTGACACCAGGCCTTCTGGACGTGTGACATGTGACAACAAATCGTTCATCTTGGCGCTGACCACTGTGCCTCTACACACAGATTTGCTGATCGTGTCCACCAAGACAAAAGCGGGACTCTACGTCAGCTCTATGACAATCTGGCACGACACCATTTCAGTCTTTGGCGACGTTCACGTGGTGTTAAGGGCAGTCGTTGTAATGGTCTGCGTGCATCTAGTCCTGCGTCATGCAGCAGTCTGCCAGTGGTGCTGGCACTAACAGGATGACCCATGGAGGGCATCACTGCTTGCTGAAGTCAGCAATTGTGGCTGTTGGGCCAGTCAGGTACAGCGTTAAGGCCCACCCTTGCTTACGTTGCATGCACAGCTGAGCGTGAAGCTTGAATCATTCCCATGCCTCACGATACCCACCAAGTTTCATTCCTGATGGTTGATTCCGTCTAGGTTCAGCTATTTGTGCAACTATTCTTTTGGTGATGAGTGTATGAAGTCTGTCAAAATGTGCAGTCAGGTCCCTGCACATATTTAGGACAACTATTCTCATTAAAAGAACTGCTGCATATACAATACTACTGGGTGCAGTGACCAGAGGTGCTTCTTGCCACCAGGTTAGGGAGGCCACTGCTTGAACCTCAGGCCAGGGGGGCCCCAGAGGGTATATTTATACCTTTATTTTTGTATTTTACATTTTTTATGTGGATTATGTTTTCTTGAAAAATAATTCTAATGTAAAGTTTTGATGTTTAAACTCTTTACTTTTCACATTTTTGGTTGGTGTCAGATTTATATTTAGTTATTTATTTATATTACATAATTGGTAATGAACGCTAGTTGGAGGGGCCCCTGCAAATTTTTGCCTAGGGCCCCAACACACTCCCCAGTTGATTCCCCACTGTCATAACTGTGATAATAGAAGCAGTGTTGTGATTTTCACAGCCATTTGATTTAAGTACTTATTCGGTTCCCATCACCACCGCTATGAACAAATCTGACTTGGCAAGTTTCTCTAAAAGGGAGCATTTCCCATCTAACCATTCTAGCAGACTATGATTACATCTTACTGGTGTAACTGTGCAGAAGTTTTGTACATTGGGTGGAGTGTCCCTTTAAACTACCACAGCTTAGTACCCAGCAGAAGACTACCTACACGACATCCCCTCTAGGCTGTGCGGGAAATCTGCATAGACTAATATGACACTACCTTTCCGTCGTATCAGCATGCTTTATTTCTCTACTTGATTACCACTTGAAAAATTTCTTCAGTTGTTTGCAGTCTTAAAAGAAGACCTCCAAACTCGCTGTAGTCGAGCCTAATAACACGCGTCTCCGCACCTAATGCATAATAGACATGACTCTGAATGTGCGCGCGCGGGCATATAACTCTGCCAGGCTCGGTCTGCGCATGTCCGCCCTTCTCGGTAAATTTGTCAACGTCTTTCTTACCTAGCTAGCAGTTCAAAGTCTCCTGCAATATTTCTATTTTTAATTTCTTTTGTGGATCATAATGGACATTATTTAGTTGATAAAACGCTAGACTACGCCACGCTAGAAGTCATTAGAGGTGTCTGTTTAAACTAGGGACAAAAGAGAGAGAATTTACCTGAGGACCTTTTGCTATTCTTGTTTAGTCTTGTCAGTGTGAGCGTGCCCTTCGCCCCTGGCTTTATCTCCGGACTGTACTGCGCTAGGCTAGCTGCTGCATTTTTGTTGTTTTGCTTTTTTGACAACTTTTTAGTGACCGAAACCCGAATTTGGACGGTTTTTAATCCTTTCCTACACACGTTTTGCTGTTTTGAATGTACTTTTGTAAAGTGATAGAGAGGGAAAGTTAGGGTTCCTGTCAGTGCTTTCGTTTACTAGACCGCTAACACGGCTGTTCTAGCTAAGTTAGCTTCTGTGACGGCTAGTCAACACCAAAAGTGAGCGAGCTGACGAAGGTTCAATTTGGGCTTATTCGTCTGTGTGCGAGTGAACTGTGGCATATTTGGTGCCAAACGACACGGCAGGAGGATGACAAGCCTGACACGGGGCATGACAGTCCTGTGTGACGGCTAATAACCCGCTGTCAGCCGCGCTTTCACTGCTTAACGGACTCCGCACGGACGAGAGTTTGTTAGCTAACAAGGAGCTAATAACGTCCAGAGTTCTNTTGCCTGCTGCTGGCCGTCCGACCGTCCAGCTATCAAAGCCGCTTATGTAACACTGGCGATTCCGCATTCGACACCACCGCGAGCCGGCGGTAGTTATTTATTCTGGATAGGGCAACAGCAGCAGCGGCAGCAGTAGCTTTGCCCTGGGCTCTGGAATAAAGCGGCGGAATTGGCCTCTCTCTGTCTGTAAGCGCTTTTCCTTTCGACACGTCATTTTGAAGAAGGCTTAAAGCAAAACTCGGGTTAAAATCTCCCGGTTCTTCGGGAATACGCCATCCGAGCCTCTCTCGCAGCGCGGCTGGTCAGACATGCGGGGGAAGTAACTAACGTTAGAGGCAGAACCAGCTGGCCGGACTTCAAGTGGAAAGAATCCTTGGATTTAAACCCTGGAAATGAACTTGTTTACTTCGTAATTCTCCAACAGGTAAGCAGAGCTAGTCCCTCTCAGAGCTAATAGCCAGCTATTCACATTCGGACACGGGTGTACACATATATATGTACAATTATTATTATTATTATTAATATTATCCGAACTTGGCAAGCATAAGAGCGCTTATATAGCTTTTTAATGCTCCGCGTGTCCGTATAATGCTGAATGACACCCACGTATGTGAATGTATGGTCAGGTTATATTACTTATAACGGTCTTCTCTCGCCCTTTGCTCTTCTGCCTTAGTCTGCTTTTAGTATACTATACTCTCTTGATACGTTGGCGTACCTTAACCTATAGAAACGATGGGAGACTTTTTTAAAAAGGTTTTTAAACCGCCCCCCCCTCCCTGTAATAAGCTGTGCTGACCTTATAGCTTTGGTTTGGATGCAGTGGCTATTCGTGACCAACAGGTTGCACTACTGTGGTAGGGTATGTGGGGGCTGTATGGAGTTTTTTGCTGTAAGGTTTTTACTTTCTTCAGCCTTTTTAGTACATCAACAAACAGTTCATCTCCAGTTCGTGTGGGTATATGAAGTGTAGGGGCACGTCCATGTTTAGGACATGGGGGGCAAAGTTGCAGAGTGAGGTGGATCTGATGAAGGTGAAATTTCAGGTTTTGTTCCCTGCCTGGTACTGAATTATGGAGCCTTGAGTTGAGCTGTTGTGTTTATTGAGACTGTGAACTTGGTTTTAATGTATTTTATGTCTGTCTATCTATCTATTCAAACATATAAATATTTGCTAAAGGAATCTTTAATAGTAAATGAATAAACCTTGCTTTTTTCATTGCTAGACCTTTTGTGCTCATTTTCAATATCTTACAGCTTTAAGAAATGGATCGTGGGCTGAAACACAGCAATAATCCGGATGAAAATCTGACTTTAGGGGAGCATACCATGAGAGGCCTGTTGGCAGACTTAAGCGGCACCATGTCGACCACCTCACCCTCTGGTGACATCTCGAACGGCCTGAATGGTAGTAATGTGCAGAGGGAGCTCTCCATGGCAGGACCAGCCTCAGTGGGACACAGCACTCAGGAGCCAGAGGCTAAGGTATATGGTAAAACCTTCAGAATGCAGCACCAGCAAAAGCAGAGGGAACTGCCGGGGCTTAACCTTGGGGATAACTTTGCCCTATTGGACGAGAGCATTGCGGACTTAAATCGCACCTCTACCTCAGCGAACTCCAGCATCCGGGCCCCTGAGCCGTTCGCTTTTAAAATGGAGGAGTTTTCCCCTCTGGATAAGGTCAACTACGACTTTGGGCCCTACGGCAAGCCGGACAGGGATGTGGACGGAAACGAGAAACTGCTGGAAGAAAACACTCTGGACATCCTACAGGATCTGGACCTGCCCAGCTCTCCCTCAGAACTTAATGATTTCTATGCGCCAGAGGACACTGCCTTTCTTTCCTCCCTGGCAGTGGAGGACGCCTTGCTTGGAGACAGCAACGTGCTGAAGGATATTAAGTCCGTTGTCACTGGCAACAGCGGAACCTGTAAAAATGTGAACGGCAATGGGAAACAACATCCGCAGCAGATGCTGGAGCCCGGTGTCAACATGCCTGTCATAAAGACGGAGAAGGACACTGACTTTATTCAGCTTTGCACACCTGGGGTCATTAAACAAGAGAACGAGAGAAGGAGCTACTGCCAGATGCCTGGTATGTCTGGGCCCCACAGAGGGTCAATAATGCTGGGAGGTGTTGGTGGCATGGACAGGCAGTCATACCACTATGGACCCAACACCTCCTCGGCTGTGAGCTTACCTGACCAGAAGCCTATTTTAGGCTTGTATCCCCCACTGCCAACTGTCAACGACGGCTGGATTCGGGGCAATGGATATGGCGATGCGCCAGGCATGCAGAGGTCCACTGAGGCGATGCCCCAGCCCTGTCCTTCCACATACACCTACAACAGGTAGGATGTGTGCTCAGTTGCATTGAAGTTATACCTGCATGTCTTCCTGAGAGGCTGCAGAGACTTACACGTTTAAATCAAAGTATGATTCAGATTTTAAAGGGTTCAGGATAATCAACTTTTAATGATTTGCTTAGGCAAGCTGAGCTCTGTGGTTTCTGAAAAAGTGACAACATTTCTGCCGAATAAGATAGGGAGTTCCCTACTGTTCAGTAATGAAACAATTGTTGCTGATTGGTCAGTCGTTGAGTTTAGTATTAAGCAATTCTAAAGCTGTTACTGAATGCATATTAATGCATGTTACTGAATGCACCAAAGGATAATTAATCTTGGACCCATTTTCACCATAATGCTTTTTGTGCTAATAGACCCTAATTTGCCTTATTTGTTACATGTGTTAAATTACATAATACCCCCCTCCCCCTTCAATAAACTTTGATCAGTGAACTGTCAGTAAAACTTAAACTCAAGCAGGGCCTATTGGAGCCGCAGTAAGTGCCTTATTGGAGTACACACGGCTGTCACAAGAGGAGTCCTCAAACAACGGCCATTTGTCCCCATTTGCAGCTTTCAGTTTGTCAGTTTGAGTTAGTGTGTAGGGTGGGCGGTTCCTTGGGTTGGGAGGCCACGTGTGCAGCTGCCCAGCCTTTAAGCACAGACACATAAGCCCCATGCAGCTCCCCTCACGCCAGAATGGATCACACCAGGGGCTTGTGTACTCCTATTCACGATGTTGCAAAAACCATCCAGGCCTTTATTCGTCAGACATTTCCATGCTACAGCTTTGATCTCGAGTTTGATCTCTAATAAATAGATACATGTAGACATGTAATAGCTGAGCTGCGGTGTAAAGTTTAGCTTTACTTTAAAACTAACAACACCATCATTAAAAGGTTTTGCAGTGATTTATTACAGCTAGCATGGGTGCGTAACAATGTTGTTGCCTGTGCTTTTGGAAGCCATACAGGGATGAAATGAGTCAATGTCGCAAATACTTTCAGAGCGGGACAGTAAACAGCCATGAAGGCTTGCACTTCTCCAATAATGTTCTGTCCCATGAGACTGGGACCTCAGGCAAAAAAGAGTAATGCCAGAGCTCGGATTTAATTACGAACAGCACAGACGCTGGATCACCAGTGCCATTTTTCGCATGGTTGAAATGGGATGCATTAGATGCGCCATGCTATGAAGTTTAATATTGTGGTCTTTTAGGTTTAGATGATGCTAATGAAGAAGGAAAATGTTGTACCACAAATCATCTAAACATTTAACGGGTTGGCCCTTTCATTGTTATTGTGAGGTTAGTGTATTTTACTCATGTTCATCTTTTGAAACTCCTTCCTTGTTGTTATGTGTTTTGCCTTGAAGGAACTGAAAGACTTTCCTTTTCTATTCCATCAAAGGAATTGCAGTGTTGAATGTTAACAATTTTGCAGGGTACTAGGAAAGCCAAGTCAGAGTTATGTGGGTCAGCATACTTTTCCGGCTAAATCAACTTGGACTTGTCTCTGGATCATTGCTGTTCTGCACAAATCGAATAAAAATACTGGTTAAAGCCAGTTTGGTATAACTTTCCTTAAATATTATCTTAACATGTTCTTGGGCCGATATCACATTTTTTTACTGTTGACCTAAAAATCACAACTTTTTGGCATGACTGTATGCCTGTCAGCATGTTTTCCTCCCACAACATTGATTTTCGACATGGGATGAAGAAAGCTCCTTGTTTTTTTATTTTTTATTTATTTATTTATTTATTTTTAAATGATTAAGTAGGTGAACACGCAATATGAAATGAGGCATATGTTATACTGTAAAGTATCTTATTGTATTTGAGGACATTTAAAGAAAGCAGGTTCTTCATGGAGCTCTTTGTGTTCTTGCTGTTCTCTGTTTACCTACATTTGACAGGCAGGGCTTGGCCTTGGTAATGCTTTTTCGGTATCAATACCAATACCGAATTATACTTTTTTTTCCGATGCATTCTTTTAATCACAAACCAGACATGGGTATGGCTAGCTTAAACAAGAGCTATTTGTGCATGTGTGAGGTATATTTCCAGAGATAGTCTGTCCTTCAGATGGTGGTAGTGAGAAAATTGAATCCAGAGATTAATAAAGAAGCGCTGGCTGGTTTTAATGACATGAATGCTGAATGTAATTTAGGTGGCCAATTAGCTGACTACATTTTGGAACAAGTGTGCTTATTGACTCACAGGTGCTGATTAGACTGACTGCTTAGATATAAAAAATCATCTAAAGAATAGTTGCACCCAGAAGGCAGTGTGGGATTGCAGTGCTATTCGGAAGGAAGATGCAGCATGCCAGACGTCTCAGCATGGAGTTGTAGAGGTTCCTAATGGGGCGGTGCGATAATCTCTCCCATGCAGCTTGAATATTCACATGCAGTTCCTGCAGATTTTGCCGTAGAGGTGGAGGTGGAGGAACACCAGGCCTTCTGGATGCGTGACACATGACAACACACCGTTCATCTTGTGTCACTATATGACAGTCTTTGATGGCGATGACGTGGGGTTAAGGGCAGTTGTCATAATGGTCTGCGTGCATGTAGTCCTGCGTTATGCACCAGATGCCAATGGTGCTGGCACTAACAGGATGACTCATGGAGGGCATCATTGTTCGCTGAATGCCCACAGTCATGGCTGTTGGGTCAGTCAGGTACAGCAATGAGGCCTGTCCTTGCTTACGTCACGTGTGCGGCCAAGAATGAAACCTGAATCGTTCTCATGTCTCATAATGTCAAACCTACCCACCAAGTTTCGTTCCTGTCGGTAGATTCCCTCTGGGTGCAACTATTTGTGCAACTGTTCTTTTGACAATGAGTGTATAAGCCTGACACTTTAAGATCATAATACATGATATGCATCACAGTATTTGATTTTCTTGAGTTTTGATAAATTGGCATAGACAAGAACATGAAAAACTCTACTACACTGCACTAAATCAAATTAATCAGGTGTAATTATGCAGTCTTTGCATGGAAATTAACTGACTGAAATTGAAACTTTGATGTTATAAGTTTAAAAGAATCTGTCTTGCAGCTGTGGTAAAATGTGCCAGGCTTAGTCGTCCCCGATTTAAGCCTGTGATTAATTTGCAGATTTGCACAGTTACTTGTAATGAGGAAATTTGATTCAAATATGTGTCTGTCAAATGGATAGCCACAATCGAATTTCAGGAATCAGCCCTAGTGGGCAGCTCTTCATAAGCATGATTAATCTGATCTGTAGGTGCCCGGGCAGTTTTCTAAACACAGGTTTAACCCAGCCTTACACTAAAAGGGACAATCCGTAGGGAATCCCTTTGTTTCTTGCTCACTGATTGAGCTTGTTACTATCATATCTTTAGCAGTACATACACAGTTCTTTAACCATTGCTTGTAACCAGTGGTTATAAACCAATGCTTGAATACAGATGGCATGTTGCTTCAATTATATTGAACGCATTGTGCATCATACCAAGGTAACAACCCCTTAAATACTTGAATTTGTTTCAACTTGTTCTTCAGTCTGAGAATCAAAGTAATGGAATTTCCTGCAACATGACCAAACTCCAGGAGCTCTCAGATGCAAGAATAAAAAAACACTTTTCTTGTTTTTAAGCTGGTACAATGTCTTTTTTTTCTTTTAGCTTAACTTAGATTGTGGTTATACTGTTGGTTATAGCACTGGAATACAGTGACCCCAATGCTATCCCTGACTTAATCTAATTTACATGTTGATTTCTCACAAGTGCGGTAGGCCTGCAGTGACGTTAAAGAGTCCGTATCTCAGTAGGCTTACAGCCAGCATGTGTAACAATTGAATTTCTCCTGTGTATCCACTTCACTCTTTTGCATGGGCAGCCAAAGCAAAATAAGTTATGTCAGGGATGAGGTTTTCATAGGCCTGAATCAACATTTTCTATGCGGTTCCTTCTCTTTGGTTTTGCAAGATTTGTGAATTGTAGATGTTTGTATAGATTGCGGAGTATCCAGTCCTGAAAACAATTGTGCCCTACAGTTAAACAGTCAAGCCACATTTTTTATGACCACTTCCTACTTTTGACTTCGGCAGTGTGTAGCTCATGAAGGAAGTCAAGTTTTCGTGGCATTCTCTGGACCCACTCATCCATGTGGATGGCACTCTTAACCAATTTGGGTATGAATCCATCCTTGCAGATCACATACACTCATACATGCTATTTGTCTTCCCTGGGGCGGATGGGATTCTCCCAAAAAGTGCTGCTTGTCACATGGCTAGAAATGTCCAACACTGGTTGGAAGAGCATGACCAAGACTTCCAAGTACTACCCTGGCCCCCTCATTCTCCAGACTTTTGAGCATCACAATTGAGCATCTGTGGGATCACCTCAATTGCCGTTTTCACTCTGTGGATCCCCCTCCAGCAGTTGTGGGATGCACTGCAGGCAGCATTGCTCCATATACCTGTGACAACCTACCAGGATCACTCCAAGTCCAGCTAGCAGCTGTCTGTGCTGGATATTAGTCATAATAATGTGACTCGATTAGTTTTATAT
Organism: Semaprochilodus insignis; assembly: GCA_034552555.1. Classification (NCBI taxonomy): domain Eukaryota; kingdom Metazoa; phylum Chordata; class Actinopteri; order Characiformes; family Prochilodontidae; genus Semaprochilodus; species Semaprochilodus insignis. The sequence continues at coordinate 14,611,608 of CM067487.1, read as the reverse complement.
GAGGAGGTGGGCTAATTGTAATTGTATTATAATAATAATAATCACGCACATTTTGTGTGTTCACTAGTGTGAGTGTGTGTGTGTGGTGGGGGGGTGGGTAGGAGGTCAAACTATTGGCGAATTGTGTGCAAGGTCAGTGCAAGGTGTGTGCAAAGTCTAATTCAACTCACTGCATGTAAAAATTACAGAAGCTGATTTTATTCTCAAGCTAATGGCAGTGCTGATGATCCACTGCATTGTTAGAGTAAACAAAATGAGCAATGTCAGTAAATGAAACATTAAATATTAACATTTTCTACTCGTTTGTGAAATGAAGGTGGTGAGTAAATAGAGTAGCCTTTGCCATACACATTGGTCTTAAACATTACAGATGTCCTTATGGTAAACTGCCACTGGCCCACCTCCCCATGGAAAACTAATCTTATCTGAACTAAACTAATCTGAATAGGGCTTAAGTCATTAAGTGTTCTGCAAGTTATGTATTAAAACTATGCATTCTGTTGGGAATGGTTTGGGGTGGAGTTACTTCTCTGGCTTGTAAGTGTAACCTACTTCAGTGGTACAGTGATTTGAGATTAAAGTATAAAACCGCATTTTTTCTCCAATGAGAAATGCAGAGTCATTGTGCTAAGCCTTTGGGTTACTGCTAAACCAGTCATCTTCCATGAAATCTTAAGATTTCTCATTAGAAAATCTAACAGTGCAAAAACATAAATACATTTCTGTGCCCTTGAAATGGCACAACAGTTAGCCTGTGATTAGCTCTCTATAGTGCTGTTTCTTTGTTATGACCTAAGAGTGATAACTTGGGGAAACATAGCCTGCAGAACTTTCTGTGATGTTAACATTTAGCAGAAAAAGCTTTAAATTACTGCGGTTATTCTTGATTAATAAAAAGAGAAGCTTACAACAGGAATATATATATGTTTTAATATTAGTAGTGTAGAAACTATATTGCTGATGTAAGTAAAAACTGTACAGTACTGGAATAATACAGAAGGTAAAATTAGTTGGCACATTAAAATGGAAGTTTTGAAAGTTTTTATGGCACTTTTTACATCACATTCACGTAGGGCTGAACGATATGGGCAAAAGATCTAATTGTGATTTTTCTGACCAATGTTACAATTGCAATGTAAATTGCGACAATTTTCTATAAATTGAGTCGGCCGTTTTTTAGTCTATGAAGGTCTAATGTGTCCACCGTTTTTGGCTTGAGGCTTTAACACAGCCAATTAACCTGCCAGATTGACTGTCTGTTAATTAGGGTTGCGTTCATATACACAGCACATGAGTTATTTTGACGGGTCTAAATCATCTATAGTTGGTTTACAGGCTCCAGGCTGCTTCTTATGGGGATATAATTGATAACACACTATAAAAATAATTGCAACACCAGTGAATTTCATGAATTGCGAATTCATAAAAACGATCTTTCAGTCCTACATTCCTGTTAACAATGTGTTACAGGAATTGCCAATATACAGTATATATTTGATAATCCAGGCTGTAGGATGCCTGTTGGTTATATACAAGAGATTAAGGCATGACTATTTACAGTATTTAGCAGGACACATTAAATAGTACATTATTTTTAATGTTGTACTTTCTTGAAACTGGTTTTAAAAATTTTGAAGTGTGTCTGACTGATAGAGGTAAATGCTCAGTAAAAAAGTAACCTTATATGGTATCTCTGTTGCTACATAGTCTAATTTCCATTCGCAAAAAATGTATATATTGATATATATTGTGATATGACTAAAAATAAAAAAAATGTTGGCAGATGCTTTAAATAGCTCTAGAATGACTTGGTGATTTTGCAGTGGAGTGCATCCGCATATAAGATAAAAGTGATAATAAAAAATCTGAAAAATGACCTTTTACTCTAAAGCCTTGTTTAAATGTGGACTTGTTTAAATGTGGTTTAACAGTGGGTTTCAGCACTTTAAACACAAAAGCAGGTGAATACTGTGACTACTCTGTGCATCCACAAACCCTTAAAACAGGGGTTCTCAACCTTTTTAAACTCATGGCCCACCTGTTCATGGCTAGAAAGCGTAACGGCCCACAAGAAAACAAAGCTCAACTTTTTATGTAAAATTGGAATAGGCCTGCAGACATTTAGAGGGTGCTTCACGGGTGGTCCGCGGCCTACAGGTTGAGAAACCCTGCCTTAAAGCATAGTAAAATAAGTTTATGTCATCTCTTGTAGAACTGCCATGGAAAATCTGAAGCTTGCACGTTTCCTTTCGTATCAAGCTACAAAAAAAGTAGCATGATGTGTTTGATTTCATTCTGCTAACTGAACATCGCAGGTGCTGCGATGTGATTGTTGTGCATATCACGATGACAATACTGAATTGATATATTGTGCAGCCCTAGTCTTAATAGATACTGTTAGTCTGCTTTTAAACTAGAATAAGTGCTTCATGGGATGCTAACCTGCGAATTAGAATAACAAAACATTAGCATGCTGTTTATTAGCATGCTGTTTAATGTGTAGGATCAGTCATCGTGATCTTAGCCCTGATGTTGTGTGATAAAGTGTCAGAGATCCAAACATCACCAGCCTTTTGAGAACCGTTGCAATTGCTATGACAGTTATGATGATTTGAACATTTGAAGTCAAAGGGAAACATACCTTTTAAGGGAGTGCATGCCAAAACAGGTCCAAATCACATTAGAGTATTATAGTCACAATATTATAGATGTTGTTTGAAGTGAGTGTATCCTGTTTACATGCTTAGTTTTTAACGGTTTAATGCAATCTTTCAGAGTGTAATTCAAACACATTGGAGTGCACTGCGTATACATGGACAGGGTTTAATTTCAGCTTAAAGAAAACCCCAAAATAAACAGAGAATGGAAGCTCTATATCATTCCATTTTATTTTAGTTTATTGTGGTCTGGTTTTAACATGTTTTATCTACAGCACCCTGCAGTCTTATTTTACCTCTGTTTACCCAGATCTGGTCACGCATAATTTACTGTGGATCTTGGTTTCGATGCACTGCGGTTGCTGCAGTTTTCCTCATTTAAAGAACAGATGTGTCGACCTGATTATATTTGTTTTGTAATGTGCCTTTAGTTGACTTGTTTCACGTTACTACCGAGCTGCTTTTGGCCCTCAGTACGGAAAAGTTTCAGTTTTTTAAAGCTGTGGTTTCCTATGTTCAGTTTTGTGCATGAATAAGAACTATATCAATGCTTTACAGTTTTTAACTCATAGTAATGCATGGACTGTACAAGCATGCCCCTGTTTAAAGGAGGTTAAAGTGCAACAGATGAGCCCTCTGTAACTCCTCCGTCTGCCTTCTTCAGACTTTTCCTGGCACGCTACGGTTATGGTCCCTGCCAGCCACAGCCAAGCACCAAATTTATGCAAGCAATCATAATTTTTTTCCAGCCTGGCTTTGCAGTACATTTTTGTATTTCAGTGAGACACATCACTTGGTTATTCCAGCAAATTGGGATGGTTTTGTTTGAATCTTTGGTTTTGCAATCTTTCTAGTAGATGTAGGTGGAGCACCTTTACTGCCCTATGTTCTATGCCCACATTTAAAATTGCATGTTCTTAAAATAAACATTTTTCTGAAGTAAATCAGTGCTCTGCTATGTAAAAGAGCAGTTGTATAAAATAGTAAAAATTATTCTAATAATAATAAACACACTACAAGATATTTCTGGCTTTGTTGTTTACTGACACCAATAGAACAATTAAAAGTATAGTACACCGTAATCAGAGATGCCTGGAAATTACCATTTCCATCCATCAAAAATTTGAAAAGTGTTTTGTGGATTCATCATGACAGCCCTAGCGAAGATGCAGCCGTAATCAAACAATGCAATCTTTAAAATGATGGAATGTTGCCCACCCTGAAGGCATCAGATAGTTTAGCTTAATTATGATTGTCCCTATATAAATAGCTGTGCTAACCAGACCTCTGCTTGAACTTGTTTGTGAGGTACAAGTTTTAGTCTGTTCTTTTTTTTTGCCTCTGTTAAAGGCATGAATGTCCTCCCCTTAATGCCATTGGTGGAAGAAGAGCGGTATGGTACTGTAAATGGGATCAGAGCCAGTTGGGCTAAAAGTTGCAGCTTCACTCTCAAGTTAGCTCTTCTTTTGTGTGTGTGTGTGTGTGT
>CM067487.1:14591499-14606229 GCA_034552555.1 Semaprochilodus insignis | reverse complement strand
CTTTTTGGGTCCTTTGCTGTATGTTTATTTGTATTTGGATGTATGTTAAAATAATAAAAAGATTATTAAAAAAGGCCAGTAAAATGTTTAGCGGAATATACAGTATTTTTTTAGTTGTGTTTCTGTTTAAGAGGTTGTAAATTGAAAGCAGGGTGTGAAATCTGCCTGCTTGCAGTAAACCAAACAGTTTCAAGCTTGCAGTACAGCATTTTATCACAAATTAATGTTTGCCATACCACAGTACATCATTCACATCAGCATTTTGCTTTGCAGCTTATTATCATTTACATCAGAAAGTAGTTTTGTCCATCAAATGTTGTGGGTTGACCTCTTTCCGACACCAATGACATTTTACTTTACGCAATACAAACAAGGACCCTTCATAAGAACCACCTTTCTTGACCTCAGCCTAGCTTTTGGAATGTAGCCCTATCACTGTCGATGACTCCTTTGTGAAGACCTTTTGCTGAGAGGATGAAACCCGTTGGATTTGAGATTGGATGGTTGGAAGAGTTAAAGAGACAGCAGAGTTCACTAAAGTAAAGAGTGAACATATAAATTACTGATAGATTTGATGTGCTTTGATAGATATTGGAGGCTTTTGTGTAATTGCTGGTTAAATATGTTTACTGTTTTTTTTCTGACACTGAAAAGTGAATAGTGTATTTCATAGCCATTTTGACTGGAAATTGAATAAACAAAAGGGTGACTTTCACACAGCACTGTACGAAATACATAATCAGAATCAAGAAATTAACAAAACCTTTACAGCCATACCAGAGGTGGGGAGAATAGCCTAAATCAGTACTCCAGTAAAAGTCCTTATATTTGGGTAAAATACTGACACAAGTAAAAGTAGAAGTGCCTTCATATAAAGCAAGTTGAGTGAAAGTACAATAGTATCAACTCAAAAAACTACTTAGGTACTGAGTAACTTGTAGAACTGCAGTGAAGCTTTCTAGTAAATCCAACATCTATCAGCACAGGAACTGAAGTCAGTACGGATCCATTTTTATATTAATAATATTATTATTATTATTTTGGTCTAACATAAAAAGCTAAAGCTCCAAAGTCAGAAATGTGACCAATCATATGTATATTAACAACAAAACTGAAAAAAGTAAACACAAATAAATCAGTTAGTATCTAAATATGAAGGTGTGAAATATGAGTGTATTAAATATGAGTAGATTCCTGTACTCACTGATAATACTATTGCAAAATACTCAGCAGAGAACAAACCCAGCAGTACTTTACCAGATTGCATTTACTTGAGTAAATGTAACTAGTTACTGCCCCTGTCTGAGCACTACTCATTCTAAGGTAATAATGTAGCATAGCTAGCTAATGCACATTATTTCAAATCAGTTAGGTTTGCATTAATTAGCTGTTGAGTTACATTGTACCATTTATACTAACAACTTTATGCAGTTCTAAATATTTGTTATGGAATTATCAAGTACTAAGTACCATGTACTCTGTCTGAAAGAAATGGCGTAGATCTACCCTGATACTGACAGTGTATGTGTTGTTACACCTCTGTTATACATTTCTATTATGTATGATCTCCTGTAGGCTAATATTAAACACCGAACACCTTTGGGTTTTGTGGATGTTAGGTCAAAACTGTCAAGTACAGTGACATACAGTGCTATATGTACAGTACGTATGTACAGTTTCTCTCTTCAATGGGATTGTTTGTGAATGTTTTATATGTTTTTTCCTGTAGCATCAACATTACTGATAATAACAATTGCAATGTCAACTAGTAGATCAGTCCAGATTGCATATAGTAACCCTACTCCCAGCCAAACATAGCCCAGATTGCCACATAATTCACCATTTCCTTTGAGTGTGCATTATGTTTCCTCACACATTCATACTCACATTATGAAGTTTTTCTCTCTCAGTCTCTCTATATATATATTTTGTCAGACTATTTGCTGTTCTTTTTTGTTCATGATTACTGTCAGGACTCCATCACTCCACTTTGCAACACAGCATTAAAAAAATTTAACTCTTGCTGTGATGCACTGCTGGAGCTTTTCCTCTAATGCCTACCATCTTCTATGGGCAACCTTTTCCTCGCCTGGGAGAGGAGCGTTTCATCCACTAATTACATTCCACTCAGCTTTGTTTTTCTCGCTGCCAAATGGCTTTTTTTCAGACCAAATTTAGTTCTCCTCTGTTTGCAGCAGAAATAGGAAGTAGAAACTGAATTGCTTGTGCTATGGAAAAGCAGTCATGGAAACTGAAGAATGGTTTAGTCAGAATGGTCAGTAGAAAATGTATATTTCTTGTCTGTTTTGAGCCTGATTGGGTTGTTAGCTTCAACATAACAAGAAATGATTGTGTTAATAAATCAAAATTAAATTATTTTATACTTTTGATACCAATAAAACATTTGAAACTGGGCTTGTAGTCGGGAAACACAGCTAAAGCGCAGTAGTCTCTGTACAACAGGACAAATTATTGATTTTCTTATTGAAGCAGGTCTCCATAGCATTGGTTGCTATGGAGAGCCATGGAGGGTTGTGTGAGCTCTCGTGTTTACTTCTGATGACTTCCTCTCAGAAAGCCCTACTTTTCATGTCTTAATCTGCTCTATAATGTTACGCTGCCACAATGTGTCAGATTAACACATCACAACTGTGTTTCAATAATCGTTTAACATCAGCCAGTAGCTTGTGATGTGATGTTTGCGATGTGTGCTGAATTACCCAACCCTGTCTGCTCTGTTCAGAACATGAGGGATGCACTTAATATCCGTTGGCCATGAATGAGTGAAATGACGTTAAAGGATGCAATTAATTTCTGAAATCACATTCTCGTTGCACCAGATGTTTTTGGTTTTGTACCTGACAGTTATTTTATGAGCTTATTTGCTGATGTTTGAGACTAACTATCTCCAAATAGACAGAGTAGTTAGGGGGTAGTCTAAGAGAAATTAAATTGTTTGTTATTTCTTAGTGGTCTACATGTCCTTACATTAGTTTATTAGAGGTTGCCAGTGTTTTGTTTGCGTTAATAAATGGCAGGGGGAAAATGAATTGACTTCCCCCAGGATCAACACTATTTTGTCCTATATGTGTATGTGTCTGTGTGTATATATATATATATATTAAATTGTTTAAAGTATGCTAATTAACACTCATTCAAATAAAATAATTCAAATAAAAGCCATAAGTTTATGTTTGTTAGTGTTTAAACACCCTTCCAAATAGCTGCTCAGCCATAGAAACCCATTTATTGAAGCTCCCGAAGCACAGGTCTTTTGCTGATGTTGCTTCTGAAGGCAATGTGGAACTCTGTAGTGAGTGATGCAACAGAGAAAGATTTTTACACACGCTTCAGAGAGTACCGGTTTGTGGATGAGATGTTGTTGCTCCTAGATGCTTCCATTTTACAATAATAGCACTTAGAGTTGCCTGGGGTGTGTCTAGCAGGGAAAAAAATTGCCACCAACAGTAGTTGCAGTAGCAGTAGTTCTCTGGAATGGTGAATCTGGACTTAATGAATGCCAGGAAAATTCTACCTTCCGGAAGCTTAAATAAAGTTTGGTGGAGGTGGGATAATGGTCTGGGGCTGTTTTTTTCTGGGTTTGGTCTTGAGGCTGTGACAATAACTGCATTACTGCATTACTGCAGTCATGTGATGCCTATCGCGGTGTAAAGCTCATTACCGTCATCACCACATTTTTTGTTTGATTTGATTTTTTAGGCTGTTAAAAGTTGATTCACCATCATTACTTACCATTGGCATCAGTTTACTACTTTACTGTGAGCTCTCTGTTAGTGAGCTGAAGAAGACAGAACTGTAACGTTACTGAGATCTGTTTATCTAAAAGACTGACAGTGCTGGTATCTACTGTGGTCCTGTTGTGCTGTTTATTGTGAAGGTAAAATCAGGATTAACTGTTATTTGCACACAGAAACAACCGGAACTGTGAGTGCAATCTGTACAGTCCATATGCCTGTGCAGTGTGTGTGCAGCAGCGCTAGTGTCCATATCTTTATTAAAAGCAGTAGTTTGGAATGTCTAGATGTTGCTGGACTGGGAATGTGGTTGAGTTAAGGCTGAATATTTGATGCCCTGTAAGTGGTGCGAGGCTCCATACGCCGAAATGGCGCATCCTACACATCCTAATGTGCCGCTAAATTCAAAGAAAGTGAATTCTGAGGGAGATTTGTTGAGCAGGTTTGCCACTACAGCTGCGTATATGAGAGCTCTATCATGTAATCACTAAGAATACTGGAATGTTGGAAATGAACTGCCAAACCACGTGGTTATGTTGCTTTATCACCACGGTGACAAAAATTGAATACTGTCACTGCCCTATTTGGGCTAGACCCCTTAGTTCCAGTGTAGGGTAATGTTAATGTAATAGCATACCAATACATTTTAGAGAATTGTATGCTTCCAACTTTATCACAGCACTTTCGGGAAGGCCCTATCCTGTTCCAGCATGACTGTGTCCCAGTGCACAACACGAGGTCTATAAAGGCATGGTTTGACAAGTTTGGTGTGAAGGAATTCCCGTGGCCTGCCGAGTCCTGACCTATTCTCTTTTGAGGGAATGGGCACAAATTCACAGACACACTCCAAAGTCTTGTAGAAAGCTTTCTCAGAAGAAGCTATTTTAACCACTAAGGGGTGCCTGTGGTTTTGGAATGGCATTACCAGCAAGCTCTTAGAAGTGTGATGGTCAGGTGTCCACATACTTTTGGCCATGTAATGTATCACCTAAGGCATTTGCACAGTACTGTTTGCAATTTAAGGCTGCACAATATTGACATACAGTGTTTATACAACATGTGAAATCACTATTCATTCTTGTGCAAATGAAATAAAAATAAATGCTGATAGCTACTTACAGCAGCATTTACGCAAATCTAGCATTTTGAATGCAACTGCATTATAAGTTCTAGATTTGTGCAGATGTATAAAAATATAAATAGCCCATAAACTACAATTTAATAAACTACAATTTATTGGGCATGGAATTAATAGACATAAAGGACATTAACTGTAAGTCTGGCACTTCTGACCTTGCATTTACATTGTCAAAATATTTTTATTGTTATTTAAAAAAAAAAAAACCAACAGACTTCCATGTTTTGTCATCTAATGTCTCATATATTATTTAGGCCGGTATCGTATCAAAATCATAATTTTGGTGTTGTATTCCTGCTTAGGAATAAAACATTATGTACGTAGTTGACTGTATAGCAAAGTGGTTTAATCAATTGGCCCAACACACCTGAGCATAAGAGAGCACATCTTTACACTTAATATTAGACACAGCTCCAAAAGTTACAATACAATTACATCAATAGTGCAATGCCCTTGTAAAGTCATTTGATCAGTTCTCTTATCACAACAATCCATTTATTGCATTTTTTGACATTAACATCTTTCACTCACCCATCTCTAACCGCTTAACCCTACTGGGTCATAGGGGGTGCTGGAGCCTATCCCAGCTCTCACAGGGCGGAAGGCAGGATACCCCCTGGACAGGTAACCAGCCCATCGAAGGGTAGACAGACATGCACTTTCACACCTAGAGGGGCAATTTAGCATCTCCAATTCACCTTACTTCATGTCTTTGGACTGTGTGAGGAAACCGGAGCACCAGGAGGGTACAGACATGGGGAGAACACACAAACTCTGCACAGACAGGACCCCGCACACCGCAGCCGGGACTCAAACCCAGGCCCTTCTTGCTGTGAGGCAACAGTGTTACCCACTGCGCCACCGTTCCACCCAACAGCAACATGATAGTCATGACAAAAAAGGTTTTGTCTTTTTTATATTTATGTGAAAGTGGTTGATTCTTGCGAATGTGTTTCTTCTTATGTTTGCATTGATCAGACACCAACTTCAAATGCTAGACATTCAATATTTGTAGTACTGCCGAGTGCAGTCAGCCAGGAGCTGAGTGACACTGATGTCACAAGCATGGGTGGCCAGGATGTCCAGGCTGGAAAGCATTGCTTAATCCGTTGCTCCCTGTTGATTAAGAATGATTCTAGCCAATCGGTTAGGTATACAACTGTCCTACAATATGTCAAGGGCAGAGGACTCCAAAGCAGTCATCTCAGGGCATATGCAGTGATGACCATTAGAGAGAAGACTGGATTAAAAAAAGGGATTCTGTTAACTGTTTGAGAGGTTACTAGTAGTTGATCCTTGTTGTTGTTTGACCGAACTGGAAAAGGTTCTAATTAAGGTCTAGTTTTTAGCAAAAAACAGCTTAAATTGGGCAAAGTGACTCAGGCTAACAACTCAGTTCAGCCTTTTTAGGCTGAATTGATTCATTTAACTTAAATTAATTGATTTAAAGAAAGCATGGATGACTTGTGGATGTTCACCTGAATGTTTGTTCTGAATCTGTATACAACTTAATAGCTTATAGAACTGGTTCATGGTCACATGTGGTTCTGGTTATGCTAAATTAACTAGACTGATGTAAGCAAAGTACAGCTGAAAAACTGTCAGTTTACTAGGCACTTTTTAGTTGTCATTTAAAATGCTTTTGAGGCATGAGGAAAAAAGTAACTGAATTTGTGTAGGGAAGGCCTGTGACTTTGGGATGTCCCCATTATTTACCCATGCTCTTGATACCAAATACTACAAACATTTTATTATACAACCTGAGTCATTTTGAGCACTTCTTGCACATGACAGAACTCTGCTTTCTGTTCACACAATCCACATGTACGCTTCGTCCTCCCTCTCGTGCCTTTGAACGTGGCTGGTGGGTGGATGTAAAGCAAGTGTTGTATATGTAGAGGTTAGTGCAGTTTGCAGCTTTGCCTGCTTCAGCTGACCTCTTTTCTGCTTCCTCTTTTAACTCTTTAACTGATCCTTCGATGGAACAGTAATAGAACTAAGTAATAGATAGTTGTAATTGCTGTTTTAATCATGCTATAACACTAAATAACAAGGCTTCAATGTATTATATTCCAATTACTTATGTGTAAACAATCAGCTCTATTCATCACACACTCTGTTTCTGTGAGCAGGACAGGGAAATAAAAAGAAAAGATTTACTCCACGTTATTTAGTAAGGTGTAAGATGTCAACACAGTGCAGTAAATATATACTGCACTGTAATATATATTTTGCTAGATCATCAAAAACAGTGACAGATTTCTTAATAACAGCTTTTCAACCTCAATGAATCCACAAAACTCTACAGAATAAAATTCTGCCGTCTAAGTGAGCAGCAGTCCTCCACCTCACCTTCAAGAGTTTTCCTGCAGTGCTTGCACGTGAAATAAGGCGCCCACGGATTGTTTTGATCACTGACAGGCATGCTGAAGTATGCTTTGTAGGCCTCACACAACCTAGCTGATGCTTTCACAGAGTACTTTTTCACTCTGGTCTTAATAAAATGGCCACAGACGTAGCAGAATGCATCTGTCGGATGCTGCAGCCTCTTGATGCCCTCTAAATTAAATGTAGCTCTTTGTCCACTCTCCACTTACTCAGCTGGAACATCAACTGAAATGGCTCTTTTAACACACCTGTATTTATACTGCTGTGTGTACTACTGGACTGTCCCAGACAGTTCTAGAAAGTTCTAAACAATTCTCCAAAGTTCTAGATAATTCCAGACAGATCTACAAACTTCTGGACAGTTCTCACAGTTCCAGAAGCTACTTAAAGTCTAAAGGAATTAAGAAAACACACTAAGTACCTGGTAACAAGATCAATAAACATTTGTAACATAGTGTAATTAGTCATGTGCATGCCAAAATATTCATTGTACTGCAGTGAGTGCTGCTGAAAAGACAAAGTTAGACCATTTAATCAGCATTCTTTGAATTCTGTAATTTATAAATCCTTTGAACCATAACTTTGACAACTTGCCTTTTTCTCATCATGGACTATACACGTAGTCCACGTTAATAGGTGTCCATATGTGTCTACTGTCCGTGTCCAGTTTATCAGATTAACTTACCATATGCATTCTTTCTTTACCCTTTTCGTTGACGAGGACCTCCACAGGCCCACCACAGAGGAGGTATTATGTAGTTGGTGGATCATTCTTAGCACTGCAGTTGACATTGTGTTGTTTTTCTATGAGTAGATGAGACACAGCTGTGCTGCTGCTGGAGGTTTTAAACACTATGTCCACTTACTGTCCACTCTACCTTGGTGATTCACTATGTGGCTGTAAAGGAACGACAACTCATCTGTTGCTGCACAGTTTGTATCAGTCAGTCTCCAGTCCTTTTTTACTGGTCAGTTTATAGTCAACTACGTACATAATGATTTATTCCTAAGCAGTGTTTTCATGACACCAAAATTATGACTTTGATATGATAACGGCCTAAATAATATATGAGATATTAGATGACAAAACAAGTCTGTTTATTTTTTTTAATAACAAAAAAAAAAACCAGGATGCTGCTGGCTGGATGTTTTTGGGTTGGTGAACGATTCTCAGTCCAACAGTGACACTCACACCAGCACCACACACACTATTACACTACCACCACGTCAGTGTCACTGCAGTGCTGAGAATGATCCACTCCCCCATAATACCTGCTCTCTGGTGATCCTGTGGAGGTCCTGACCAGAGAACAGGGTAACAAAGAGAACATGGCAACAGACGGACTACAGTCTATTTATAGAAATACTCCTATAAAGTGCTCCTATATGGTTCATAGGCAATTGTGATGGTGGATAGCATTAACAGCATTGAAATGTATCTGTTTAAAACCCCATACCGGTGGGATTGGTTTTATATGGGGAGGTGGAGTAATGTAGTTTTACTACAGAACATCTGTAAAATGTGTGACTGATTGGCATAGAATAAGAAATATTAGCATGAATGGCTATTCAATTTACGCACTGCCCCCAAAAAAACGTGCGCCCACCAACCAAACCAGTGCACCAACCAAGACTGTCTGGCCAACAGCGTCCTGTGGGCAGCGTCCTGTGACCACTGAGAATGATGACCATCTAATAACCCACTTCCAGTTCGAAAATTAGCAGCTACATGTTCATAACACGTATGTAGGCTATCGGCTACGCTACACGATGACTTACCTAAAGCTGCCAGAAGTGTCGTGCCTCTGTGGAGGCCTTTGGCTCGTCTTCTGGATGAACTGAGTGTTGTATGACGTACAGTACCTGAGGTTTACCACAGACATGAATAACCCGAGGTATCTGTGCCATGCACAACAACACTAAATGCCTCCTTGAGCGCCTCCATACTTAAGGGAAAACTGCAAAAAACTCCACAGGGTATAACGGAATATTTACACACACTTTCGCACGGGATTAATATAATCTGAGGTTATTATTGTGGCTCATTTTACAGGTAAAGGTAAAAGCCACCGGAGGCTTTACTGATGTAGGAGTGTGCGGTCAGTAAAAATGACTGACATGGCACATCCAGACAGTACAGTGCCCGAATGACAGTACAGTATTCGGACAATTACATTACTCCACCTCCCCATAGAAAACTTAATCGTGTCTGAATAGGGCTACTGTTCTCACATTACACTCTGCACAAGTTTTTCCTGAAGCTAACTCTTTTCTCCATTTTACCAATATCTGTCTAAACATCTTAAGGTCCAAAAATGTCTAATAAAACCAATATATCTAGTTTCAAAATGTAGTGATGGAAAGCCTTAGCAATACAGGCACCCCACACAACTGTTGTTGTCATGCCTTTATAAGCCCACTTTGATTACAGGTGTGTAACTGCTTCCAGTCTCTGAGCTTTTAACAGGCAGGGCAGCTAAGGACATGGACTTCCTGCAATTTACTGCACTTCCTGAGGGCACGCCAGTTGGCTGTGTGGCAGCTTCCCATGCTCTTCACATGCACTCTTTTTACTGATGAGAACCACTTGCACAAAGCTGAATTCAGCATTTGACTAGCTTATAACCAGATGTTTGTCTGACTTGACAGACTTGAAGTGGTTATTTTGGCTTTCACCGTCAAAAAGACCATTTTGTCATGTGTAACATGTTAAGACCACCTGACATCCATATAAGACCAGTTTTAGTGAGTTTCTACGCTGCGTCTTCCTAATAGCATATCCACGTGAGGCAACGTTTACTAGTGGTGCAAATTCTAGCTTAGACGCCGGACCTCCCCACTATGGGATAAGTGGGGCATATGTTTGTTACTAACCTTGCCACTCCCCCATTGGGCGTGCTTTATTTAACCATGGCATATACCCAAGAATTTGTAAATTGCATCCTTTTCCGTTAAGGCATGTAAGTGTTGCTAGGGAGTCTGCGCTCTTCGTGGTTTGGAAATACGCAGACACACTGTACCTTTTGTAGTTTATCTTATGTTTGTCCTACCAGAAAGTCAGCTTAATTTTTCGTTTGTCGTGCTTGTTGAGTACTGACAAAGGCTATTAGTATTTACCCCCCACAGCTGCAGACTTACTTTCTCTCTGTTCAGACATACACTTATGCTTCTTCATGTACATATTTTTCCAACCCCTTCATCCAGAGGCTTTTTATTTTTTGTCTGTGACATGTTTCCTTAGTGAAGATTAACAGGCCAGCAGAGCTAATTATTTCATTTTTTTTAATAGCAGTGATGCACAGTCATAGACGTCCTGACAACACAGAAGGAAGAACAGGGGGAAGACTGACCTAAGCTACTTTAATCTGTTGCCACATACAATAAACAGTATGTCTCCGTCAGCTTTTCTACAGCTATAATGTGTTAAATGAAGGGTAATCGCATAAAAGAAAGAGGGAAATGGCACAATGTTCGCCAGTTCCCTCACCATTTGTCTGCTTTAGCGCTGAGGACATGTTGGACAGTAATTGAATTGGGTTCGCTCTGAACAAGGCATGAAATCTTTTATTGGTGCCCTGTGGCAGTGGATAGGAACACCATTTGAACATTTACGTTTAGTCAAGTTACTTCGCTGCAATGCTGCCATGACTCAGCAGGTCAACAATGACTTGAAAATGTTAGTGATTGACTTACATGGTGGATATCTGTGATGGCATACTGCTTTGATCATGGGTGTTCTCTCGTCCCCCTTGTTGCATTCACATGGTGCTTTGAGGTACCAATATGGACTACTATTTAGTAAGCCTGTCTGGGAATCTGACGCCTCGGTCACTCTGTCCTTGGCCTTGTTCCACACGCTTCTTCATGCCTTACTGTGGATATTCGTTCCAGTAGCATTCTAATAAAATGGATGCTCAGACTGTTTTGCTGAGAGGGCTTTGCTGGCTGCAGTCCTGTTCTCCAGCACCGCAACTTTTTTCATGCATCATGCCCCCACCCCCGTTGCTACATTCATTCTTTTTTTGCATCTAATGACAAGTCAACATCCATAATTAGCTCTGAACGTGGTAATGTAGGTATACTGTTTCATGATTTGTAATAGTGATAGAATTGTCACAGATCCATGATGTTTTAATTATGTGGCATGTCCTGGCAGGGGAGCTAATTTAGTCCTATTGAAATTCCATGCACAAGATACAGTGTACTGCATTAATAGTCCTCTTTCAGTGTTACAGTTCAGCTGTCAGTTCAAAAATGTTAGGTTTGCTTTGGCTTTCAGATTTAATGTTGTAATTTCATAGGTTGTTTGCAGTCACATGCCGCTCCAAATCCAGATAGAGGGCAGGAAGTGAAAAGCAGAATGGGCGAGACAGAGGCGAGGAGCCCATACTGTTCTAAGTTATGAGAGAAAGGTATAATACAGACAATAACAAAGTATGTTGGATGTTAGGGCTGTGATGGTATAAATTGTTTGTCACTGCAGTGATAAAGCAGCGTGTCCATGTGGTTTGGTGGTTTATTGGTTGCCCATTTTTTCTATGTGTAAATAACAGTTAATCCCCACTTTTCTTTCAGGGCCAACAGTACAGCATGAGCTGAAAAAGCGCCTTTCAGTCGTAATGATCAGTGTAACAAGATCACTTACTCAGTCTGGAGCAGTAAGATGTTCAGATTCTCAGAGCGTCACGGAGCGACACTCAGCATTTTATCATTTAGTTTAAGCTGGAGACATAGAAAGCCACAGTAGATAATGTCACGACCAGTCTTTCAGGTACTGCTCTGAACTGGCATAACAGTATAGTCTTATTCAGCTCGCTAACAGACAGCTGTTAGTAAAGTAGTAAACGAAAGCCAGGTATTACAGTAATGCAGCTATTGCCACAGCTCTATTGAATGTGATCCTTATGTTGTGAAGAGGACCGATTCTTTCCAATTGACCTGAAAGATGGGCTGCTGTGAAGGCACTTGATATAAAAACTACTTTCTCCTCCAGACCTCTACTCAAGAAAACTTATTAAAGCGTACAGAAGTACTGACATTAGTGTTTGGATCGACCTCATTACCAAGGGGCTCCGCAATGACTGTTGTTCGGTTGTCGTGCATTGTCAAGTGGATTAACCGAGCAGCATACATTTAACACCATGGCAAATCTCAGCATTAACATTACGGTTCATTGCTTAACAATACTCGTGCCTCCTGACAACATGAAGCTGAGGTCAGTCTTATTCATCTGTTTTCCTATACCACCTTAAGTGCTGCAGCAGGCGCAAGAATGTAAATGCTGCACCATTTAAAGTAGAAAAGGAAAACTGGCGGCTGCTTTTTTCACCTTCATAAACAAAATGTTTTGGCTCTCGATTAAAGCTCCTCATAAAATATAGACTTTTAAGAGTAGTCTTTTTAAAATATAGGCTTTTTAAAAATGTTTTTAAATATCTTCTTGACCTCCATCTGATGTTACATCATTTGTGAACAACTTATTCTGTTGCTTTTAACACACTTATTTTCCAAAGAATGATGTTTTATTTAACAATTTATTTAACCAGCTTTGTACTTTGTCTTGGCATATTCTAGCCAGGCATTTACTTCATGATTTTAGCCTGTTTTTAAACATACAAACAAACTGGGTGGACAAATGCCATCTAGCAAAACAGAAGCAAAGTAAGTCAATATTTGCTGCCAAAGTCCCTTAATGCTCTGTTTGTATGAATAGAATTATGAGGTACAAAAGGTTTTAAGATATAGATTGTAGAGAAACTATTCGCTCCTACTCGTGTACATCACTGTTTGGTTTAAGGGTTAGTGCACAGTGTAGCACTAACCCTAAATCTGCTGTTGCTCGGTTCTCAGCATGTTTGCTCAGTACTCGGGTGTGCAGTGTTTTGTTTTGAATGCAGCAGCTTTATTGGAAGTTTTTCATTAGCTCTCTGTAGGGGCTGTGTTTCATGTCGGTCAGACCCAGCATGAACGTATAAAATGTAGGCTTTGTCCATACATGATAGTCTATTCAAACGTACAGTGTGGATCACTAAAGAACTAGATTTCTAAAATCGCACAGTATATGTCTGGCATACAAGGACATTCAACTACAGCTTCCCCAGGCACCAGCAAAAAGACTCCAGCAAAGTGAAAATGTGACCTCTTAGGATGCATTAGCCTCAGATTTGATTCCTGCTGTAATTGTGCCACAGAAATTGTTGTTGAAATGGATCATGGATCAAAACCATGAAATGTACTTTACTCTCAGCTGTACAGAAGCTGGGGGGGCTGGCTAGCAATCATCATGCTATATTCAGGATGATGACCACCAACTAGCCTTTTTCATTGTAAACAAGCTATTACAAAATTGCCCACCTCATTACAATAATCATTAGTTGATTAGGTAACATTAGTTATTGTAACTGGCAACACACTATGGTTGTAGCTAAAATTTCTTATTTGCCACAGCTGCACTAGTTAAAGTGAAACAGACAATTTTAAAAAGGTGCTGGTGAATAAGAAGCTAACTTCTGCTTCATATGCCACAGTGAGAAAAGGCTAATTAACCAGAAACCTTTTCAACCATTTCATGGTTCCTCACCCTGATAAGTAAGCCTATGATTAAATTGAAAGCTCTGGTTCTGCAGTACTTTGAAATGTGTTACAGGAATAAAATGTCATGTTTCTTGGTATTAGGCATACTAATTTTAAAAGGTGGTCTCCTGAATCTGCAGAAACTTATCACATAGAAAGGTCAGTAGCACTTTACAGATTGGTAAAAGTGGGTAATAGTATGGTTTTATTATGGTAACAAATGTAGTATCTATCCAGTAATCTAATGTCAATTTACTAATTGTTATAAAGGGAACAAGTCAGTAATTGAATGGTAAAATAATAATAAAGGTAAGTTGTACTAATCTAGAAATTACATGCTTATTTTCATTTTTATCCTATCATATTCCTTAATCAATAATAGGTGAGTAATGGTAGTAGTAACAAATGTGTGGGAAAGTTGTAGAATCATGGTTGCATGTTGCCTGAAATTTACAAACTATTTTTTTTAGTTCTTAATGAATTTTAGTTAGTAATGTGGTAACAAATTGATGATACAGTGATCAAAAATGTTAAACATACCTAAAATTGCATGCACATTTTCTAATTCTTAATAATAATAATATGTTTATGTTTAATTAATGTTCTGAAGTTTGCATGTTACAGCGCAGATAGCATTTAGTATCTCTGCAATTACAAGCTGTAACATTGTACTGTCACCATTTAAAGATATAGCAAGTAAAAAACAAACAAAATATTAGTAGAAACTAAATATTTTACAGCACTAATACACAAAACACATAACTTCAGCAGAACTACTTCATGGTTTTTGGGGTAATAATCCTAATCATATAAAACCCTAAAAAGTATATATATATATATATATATATATATATATATATATATATATATATATAT
>CM067487.1:14527995-14591139 GCA_034552555.1 Semaprochilodus insignis | reverse complement strand
ATATATATATATATATATATAATTTATGGGTCTGTCACTATTATTTTATTAAATTAATTATCACTACAGTAACTAATACACTGCAATTACACATTTATTATTCATTAAGATATTAATATAATGTATAATATAAAATAAGTATGTCATTTTTAGGTTAGTACAACTTGTTACCATTATTTTACCATTTTATAAGAACCAGGAAATTGACATATAATTAATGATAAATACAACTAAATTAACAAAATTATGTATTTCATTGTTCTATTTTTAAACTTCTGGAATTATAACATGTGGAATTATAACATGCTGATCTAAATTCTACTGTATCACTAAGGTATATTGTAAATATTTTGAGTTATTTTGATTATTATTGGAAGATCATGCTAGCATGTTGTCTATATGCCGAGTTGGTTGTTGACTGTGTATTTCTTTAAGGGCCAAGAACTCGGACTTGCTAATGACTTTAACATACAGCTACTGTATATAATGTGTGTTAGTTTGTCTCTCTCCTCGAGCAGTCATTAATTTTGAAATTTGAAACATTGACTGAAAGGTTTTTAGCAAAAGTTTAGTCGTAATTTATAAGAATTGACACCTATATTGTGTGAACTATTTCAACAGCAGCCCTTATAATTGACTTACTCCAGTTGGAAGCCGTGAGAGCTTTTCAGAAGGGAAAAAGATAAAAACATGCTTGTCAGCAGATTATTCAAGGCAAGTTACACCATTATGTTCCACACTAGTTTGTGCCTAATGAAATGCTAATCAGTCATATTTAGGCCAAACACGTGAGTGCTGTTTCGTTTTTGTCAATGAATGTTCAGTGTTTCATTGGCAGCCTTAGTGGAAAGTGGTGGTAATGAGAAACTGGCTGAAGGGGTTTTACTAATCATCCTTTATTGGTCAAAGAGAATGAACATAAACATAGCCTTCAGCATAGGAGGAAGTGAACGTCTGTGTTGTTGGATTCACTCTTAGTTACTGTCCATACACCCCAACCTCCAAAACCCTCAAAAATGTTACTTGTATAGAAATAGCAAACTTCATAAATGTAGTAGTAGTAAAGAGTGTCCTAATTATTATGTCCTTAAGCAAAACTTTCATGTGTGCGAATCACATGAGTGGGAGAACAAGGCCTGCTTTTACAATGCAACAGTTTCTCTCTGGCTAAAAAGTCCCCCTCAGACTGCCATAGGGAGGGGAAGGGGTGGGCTGAAGGGGGCAGGGGGGAGTAGAATATCTCACATGTGTGTGTCTAGCTGTCTCTGGGTAGATGAATCGGATAATCCCATGATCTGCATGACCTCCTTTATTCTGCATGCGTGTAACGGGACGCCATTGGTCGAGGCCAGGAGTTTGTGAGCGCCAGCCCCAGCCGTAATGTGAATATTATATAACCACCTCCGTTCTGTGCAGGGAGTGGGCAGAGCAAAATGGAGTAAGGGAATGACAGAGGGAGGGGAAGTTGGGGAGAGGAGGGGGCAGGGCTTGGCAGCTGGAGGGAAGAGCAGCCCTGATGTGCTCTCACAGTAAGAAGACCCATGAGAACACATTTCAGGCGAACACTGAGCTGAATAACCTAAGCTTCAGGGGTTGTTGCAGGCCCGCTCTTTATCCAAAAGCATTTGCAGACGGAAGGAGATTGTGAAAGACAGTCTGTGAATGTGTGGGGATAAATTTTTTCTAAGCAGAGAAAATTTTTTTCAAACCAGAGGAGCAGCAATTTTGACTGTATCTTACATTAATCAACACAGTCTTACATAGTTTTAAGATAGATAGATAGATAGATAGATAGACAATATAGCCAATAACACAGAGCTTGGTGAACTGGCGGTTGTAGACTGTGTTGTAGACTAAAGTACAGAGCAGTAGGTGATGTCTAATTACAGCAGAACTACTTCATTGTACTTCAATTAGAGATGAATCAGGCCTCTGGCAGTGAAAATATGATGCTTTACATTTACTTTTTTCATATAATCAGACTGTAAAGTTAGAGAGATAATATGATTTATCCACTCTGTTAATTTGGTGAGAATGTAAACCCACCGGAACACTTCCTTGTAGTTCTACAGTTACAGACTGTAGTCCATCTGTTTCTCTGTATACTTTGTTATCCTGTTCTTCAGTGGTCAGGACCACCATCTTCAATGGTCCCCACAGGACCACCACAGAGCAGGTATTATGTGGGTGGTGGATTATTCCCAGCACTGCAGTGTCACTGACGTGCTGGTGGTGTGTTACTGTGTGTTGTGTGTGGTCCAGACACAGCAGTGCTGCTAGGACACCTCAGAGTCACTGCTGGACAGGGAAACTGAGAATCACATACCTACCAAAACTGTCCAGCCAGCAGCGTCCTGTGGGTAGCGGCCTGTGACCACTGCTGAAGGACTAGAGGATGACCAACACAAACTGTGCAGCAGCAGATGAGCTATCATCTATGACTGTACATCTACAAGGTTGACCAGCAAATATACAGCAAGTGTACATACAAGGAGGTGCACCTAAAAAACTGATCGGTGGATGTACACACACACACACACTCACACACACACACACACACACACTGTATTACACTGTAAAGCAGTTGCAGTTTTTTTGAAGGAAATTTTTACCTTAGGCATCTCTTACTTTAACTCAACTACATGATTTGTGTACTTAGTCCACCACTGTGTAGTACTGCATTACAACAACCATTTCTCTCTGTTACACTCTTTTCCAGCCCACTGAAAGTGGCTGTAGCTCCTCTTGTGGACAGTCTTGCTAAAATGTAACTGAGCGAGTAAGTTGGTATGTTTGTGAGTGAGTGAAACTGCTTCCCTACTAAACATGGTTTGAACAGTGCTCACCGCTCATGTCTATGGTAAGCTGCTTTCTCACAACTTACTGTGACATGAGCAGTGCTCGCTGGTTGGGCACGAAAGTGGGCACCACGCTCCGATAACACTAGCCTTTTGGGTAGCGACAGGAACAACCAGACACACCTACTGCTCTCCTGTTGGCTGTGCTGAGACGTAATTTGACACCGTGTGTCTGCCACGCCGAACTACATTTTCTGCTGCATCCCAAAGCAAATACAGTGTTAGAAAGCGCAGAGGTGAATTTTTCACATTCATTGTGAAAGCAGTTTGAATCATTGAACAGGTTACAAGCCAAAAGAAACCTATGTGGAATCTGCATAGGCTGGAGAGTGAATGGAATGTTATGAAACTAACCAACAATCCAGTTACCTACGATTAGGGTCTTTGAATCTTGTGTAAATTTAAAAAGCATAACTTCAGGGAAAACAGTAAAATGTGAGTATAAAATGTGAGAATAAAAAGAGTACTCCAGGGCCTGATCTGGAAACACTAGGCTAGAGTCATAGATTGTGAAATAGGTAATAGTGTAGGTTGACCTTACTGCATCTCTTGAGGTTTCAGTGAGGAAGTTATGACGGATGGCACGTTTGAAGCACTTGCAGTGACAAGTCAGACAGGAATCCGGCAACCCGGTGTGGAATCTTCACATGCAACAGCACTGCAGCGTGACCTAAGCCTCAAGACTGTTAATATTTTTTGTTGAGAAGGAGTTGGGTACAGAGTTGACTGCAGTGAATGAATATGAAAAGAAAGCATTTATAGAGATGGACTTCATGTACCATACCAGTCCAACCATACCAGCGTACCAGTCAGTATATGTGTTTGTCTTTTATGTGGTTATAGCATAAAATGGAATAAGATACCTGTATACACTCATTGTCAAAAGAATAGTTGCACCCAGAAAGTTTGGGATTGCAATGCTTTTGGGAAGAAAGATTAATGTCACCAGGAACAATAAATTATGATAAATTTAGACTTATATATGCAATATTTACTGAGCTACACATGGAGAAGTAGTGTCTCTCAGTATGTAACGCAACATGCCAGACGTCTCGGCATGGAGTTGTAGAGGTTCCTAATGGTGTCCTGTGATAATCTATCCCATGCAAATTGAATATTCTCACACAGTTCCTGCAGATTTTGCAGTAGGGGTGGAGGTAGAGTGAAACCAGGCCTTCTGACGTGACGCGTGACAACAACACAAATACACATTCTCCTTGGTCGTCTCCATGAAGACAAAAGCGGGATTCGTCACTGAAGATGACCCACTGCCATTCTGAGTCATTCCGTGACAGTGTGGCACGTCACCATGGCAGTCTTTGGTGATGTTAAATGTCAGGTACAGAGATAAGGCCCATCCTTGTCTACATCACATACATGACTATATGTTAAACTTGAATCATTTGCATGTCTCTTGAAGTCAAACTAAGTTTCATTCCTGTCTGTTGATTCCTTCTGGGTGCAACTATTTATGGAGCTCTTCGTTTGAGGATGACTGTATTTTTAGACCAGCTGTCAGTCACTCTGAATTATATGTGTGTATTGGGAGAAATTCAGGACACATTTTCATCACATAAAAAAAAAACCTGAAATGCAATGCACAAATGGCATAATTTTCCTTAAATGGCATAATTTTCCTCAACACTGTTCCTCAACAAAGCGTTGCTTTGCTTTTAGACTGAAAATCAGAATTTTTCGATACATAGAGATTTGCTTTGTACATTTAATACAATTTGTGTAGATTGAGAAGAGGTGGTACAGTGCAGTGAATGTCTCTTATGTGTGAAAGATGGCTCCAAAGCAGATGTTAATGTTTGGCTAAAAGGATTGGTTGCATTTGGGTCTGTCAGTGTGAAGGAAGTAGCTGAATTTTCAGGTGTATGGAAGCTTACGGTTATACGGGCCTACCAGCAGTGGCTAAAATCCCATTCTACAGGACACGCTCCTCGGAATTGTGCCAAATCTGACCCAACTGCACAATTTTTGATGCAAGAGTGACTGAACATTGATGTGGCCTACATTCAGAAACTTAGCCATTACATGCCAAATATAATGTATTAAGCACTATTAGGTACGTTTCAGTCACAGATGGCAATTTTTTGTCCGTTGAGCTTGGATTGTAATCAGTTTGAGCATTCAGTTTGGGAGTTCAGCATTTTGTTTTTTTTAAAGTTAATCGTTGTGTATTGTTTATCAGTAAAGAACTTAAGTGATGTGCAAACAATGTAATATGTTGAGGTTTTGCTGTTTGTTTTGGCACATATTCTGCTCATGTCGCTATGGAAAATGTATGTAATTTCTTGGGCAGTTTGGGCATGGCATTTCTTGTTTTTCCACTGTAGTGATTGCATTCCAGTTTGGTTCAAATCCTCTCCATAGTATGAGTTATCAACTTGTCTTATTTCCTTTTTTCCTGTTTTTAAGGTCACATTACACTTAAAATAAAAATGGGTTTTCATTCCCATAGTTTACTGAAAAAGATATAAACTTCTTTACTGAACAAAAGACCAGAATAATAATTTAAAACATGCAGGTATCAGCAATGTTAATGGCTTTTTTAATGCTGCACTGAGCCAGTGATTTCATGGGCTTCTCATGGCTGTGTGTAGTATTATATAGCAGTATTTACGGTTGGAAAATTGAACATTCTAAGTGCTACTGGTAAGATAATGCTGTTTTCCACTAGTGAATATGTGTCATTACAAGCTCTGATGTTAACATATCCCTCTCAACGTTCCATCTTTCAGCCCTGTGGCAGGTCTACCTATTTAAAGAGGTATTTTAAAGAGTTTGGAGTGAGTATATTCAGTCAAAACTTTGATTAATCTACCTAGCTTTCCTAATTACTAAGAGCATTATTTGAGAAAGTCAATTTCTGGATCAAGTAAATGAATTTAACTGAGTTTTGTTTTGAATTTAGCCGAATTGAGAATTGTGAGCTAGATTACATATATCAAGTTATACTGGTTGTGTGTGTATTGTTCTGCTAGTAATTTGTTTTTCTGTGCCTTAAAGAGTTAGTGCTAAAAAATGGGGTATTGTGTTGCTAACACGCCTTCCAGAGCTGAACAGAAAAGTGGAGGTTAGCTGAGAGGAGCTCAACTCATAGAAGCCTGTGGCTGCAACTGCATAGCTGTGATGACTGAGCAGAAAAGTATGGACTTCTCCAACACCCTTGGTTCTACAGTTTAGCTTCCTCTGTTGTGGCCTGGAGACCTCTGATGATTCTATACCAATAAAAAATTATATACACTCATAGCAGGCAGTTGTTTGCAGAAGTGCTTGGGGAGCAACAATTGACATAAAGATCAAGAGATTAAAAGGTGGCACAGTGAGAAATATACTGAGCTGGTTCACAATCTCCAGATGGGTAAGCACTTTTTAGATCTTTTTTTTCAATGAGATTGGTCGTTTCATGCACAGGAGGAAATAAAAGGGCTTGTTGTGGGTGAGTGTGTGTGTGTGTGCGTTGGTGGTGTGAAATTACCTGCCTAGCCAAAATTTCCACTATCAGATTCGCTTTTACGTGTACACTTTTCTGAGTAGTGTTGCCAGCTCATGCATGCTGTGGGTCATGTGTAGGAGAGCCGTACACAGCCCGGCAGCAATTTACGTGTAGGTGGCAAAATGGAAACTGATTACAAAGGTCACTGAACTACATTTTGTGTGTGTGTGTGTGTGTGTGTGTGTGTGGATCTAGTTGTCCATGTTGGTGAGTGAAAAGATTGTGTAGCTGCTCTTTACAGACATTTTCCACACCACCTACTGGGTAGAGCCAAAACGAAACCACCAGGGGCCCAAGACCTGCAGCAAAAAACCAACCAAAGAAATGCTGCAGCTCCAACTTACTGGCAGCTAATGCCACCTTAACTGCGGACTTTTACGTGCCTCAGCTGTTTCTCCTTGTGCAAAACATTATTTCTATAACCACACCAAGGCAATTTAAAGGACATACAAATTTGAAGTAATTTGTTGATGGGTTGGTGTATTGTAGTGCTGCACATTGTATCATTTTTACAGGAACGATGTCACACATGGTATCATGGTGTTAATGGAGTAAAAACAGTGTCTAAAAAAAAAAATAAAGTAATTTAAAATAAAGTAATTTAACTTTCTGGTGTAAGTTTAGAAGAAACAGATATTCATGGAAATGGCTTTCGCATGCATGCATTCAATTAAGACTGCAACCTGTGTTGTAGTGTTACAGTAACTCAGTAAATGTAATGTGTTGGTGTACAGTAGCTCAGTAAGTGTAATGTGTTAGTGCACTGTAAGTAGTGTGTTGGTGTATAGTAGCTCAGTAAGTGTAATGTGTTAGTGTACTGTGAGTAGTGTGTTGGTGTACAGTAACTCAGTAAGTGTAATGTGTTAGTGTACTGTAAGTAGTGTGTTGGTGTACAGTAACTCAGTAAATGTAATGTGTTAGTGTACTGTAAGTAGTGTGTTGGTGTACAGTAGCTCAGGAAGTGTAATGTGTTAGTGTACTGTAAGTAGTGTGTTTCCATTCTGGGGGATGTTTTTATTGTAATAGGAAATAGCATAACACATTAATCCAGCGGGTCCTGGCAGACCTCACGAGCTCATGTTCAGTATTACAGGAGAGCAGAAAAAACAGCATCTTTTTACCAACATAATGACGCAATGGTAGCATGCCAGCAATGGTGGTAAGGCACCCAATCAGTGCGATGTTGAAAGTCTGCCACTGCAACAGTCCTACAAGTGTACGCATATTTTCATTCTAGATGCACCATGATGCTCTATTGCTCAAGCATGACAGATTAAAGAATTTATGGCCTTGCTCAAAGGATCTGTCACTGTGCTCCGATCATGAAGTACGCGAGTGCAGAGAGCCAGCATGCAGTTGCACAGCCCTCAGGGAGTTGAATGGGGAAACACTGGTGCCACGGATTGATTTGCAGCTGGCCACGAGCAAGTGGAGACAGAATGTGTAGTTATATAATTGTTCGAGGCTATAAACCGCTCACTGTCCAGTACAGTAGAAGTCCTCAGATAAACATTCACTTTTGGCCTAAATAGCTGAAGTCAACTTGACCTCTCCTCTGTGTCACTTCGCTGGGCTTCGGTCATGTTAAGTGCAATTCTGATTGAAACCAGCTGCGTTCCGTTTTAGAATTTACTTAAGAAGTGGCAGTGCTTAATGTCGTGACCCAAACCTATTCTTAATATTAGCATTTCCCTCGAAAGGCACACTGTACTTGAATTAGCAACAATCCAAACTATTTTAATCTGTTTCTGCTTCCATGCCCACCTTAGTATAATTACTAAAGATCTTGACATTGAAAGACATTTCAAAGTCAGCGATGGAGGAGGAGAAGGTTAAGATATTTTGCATTGCCGTGAGGTTGGAACAAGTTCCAGGCATAGCTACAAAAGCGAACCAGTTTGGCTGCCTGCCAGAATCGAGCCTGCAGTCCCCCTTCTTAAACGGTGTCATCTTTCCTCTTTTCATTCCAGACTCCCTGTGACCTGAATTTAGGTCAGACTTGTTCGGCCTACCTCGTTACTTGTGTCAAACAAAAACATTCTTCTTTACGAACAAGTGCCAGAATGGAGCTCGAGAGGCAGAACATCCTCAACCTGAAACCATTATCTCCTTGTGTTGTGGTATTTCAGTTCACAGTTGGGTGGGGATTACTGCTGTGATGTGGTGAAAGTCTTTATCTTTCTCTGCCCTAAATATCCTGTCAGCCGGCTGATAGATGGCTTAATGTGTGCCTTCAGATGGGGCTAAATATGGCTGTCAATGCGAGGCACTTGGGGTCAGCGATGCCGCAAGCTTGACAGTACACATGACTGTGTGTCTGGGACCGCCACAAAGGAACATCAGAGTGGCACAGATTTAATTGCATAAGGAGTGCAAAATGGGCTGCATAGCTGTCGGTCATGCTATGCATTAAGTAGCTTTGTTATATCATGCTGAGAATAGTAGTAAGCTGTCTAAAGCTTTAGGCAGGCAAACGTTTTGCAGTAAATGATATACAGTAATACTAACACAGTTGGAAATATGCTGATTTATGATACAGGTCTTAACCTTGACTTAACCATTGAGCTTCACGAAAACAGTGTTGCTCATTCACGGCTGTACATCTGTTTTATTAGGAACGTGTACTTTTATTTCCTTTAGCATCCTGCTTATGCAGCTTGGGATACATTTCGGAATTATATTGGTATCAGCAGATAATGACTTAGAAAATGTCAAACAATATCAATATCGGACAAACCATACACAGATATTTAATTATGTATTTTGAATATGTATTTATTTATTGTATTCTCTTGAAGAACAAAATGTTTAGGTGACGCTGGGCTTATGCAGTGTGACAAGTAGCTCATGCAGGTGACAAGTCACTCACGTCACCCCAAGTTTCTTCTTTTGTAGGTGTGTTTGAGGCCGCTCACGTTGTTGCGCATAGGCATCTGCAAGGTCCAGGACAGCTAGCTAGTTTCTAAGGCACATAGTTTTATTTCGACGAACAATTTTGTATTGAAGCCTTTCTGCTTTCTGGCTAGCTTTATTGGCCGGTTAGCATGCTGGCTAACAAATAAGTGGTTTCGTATCGGCATCTGCACGGCTATACATATCAGAAACATCACAAACATGGGCATCATCCCACATTCCAGTGTGCAAACTTTGTTTAAACGACAATGAGCAGGGTTAGCAATACATGGGTTTCGTTTTTTTTTAAACAGGTGAACCTTGTTCCAGTTTGATCTTGAAATTCATGTTGTTTGGATGTTTGTGTTTGCATTGCAGCTCCGTTCCAAGGCCAGACACCAGCAGTTCTAGCCCCTCTGGCCCGGCCCGACCTGGCGGCCAGACCCACAAAATCTGCCTGGTGTGTTCAGATGAAGCATCAGGATGCCACTATGGCGTCCTTACCTGTGGCAGCTGCAAAGTCTTCTTCAAAAGAGCTGTGGAAGGTGAGCATGCAGGAGTCCCACATAAAACCCACACTGCCTGATAACTCCTCCTCCAACTAAAGGCCTAAACTCTCTGAATGCTGGGGTGTTTCTTAAAATGAGTCTTATTTTTATTTCTTCTTCTTATTTTTATTGTAGTATATTACACTCATCATCAAAAGAATAACACAAATAGTTGCACCCAGAAGGAGTCAACTGACAGGAATAAAACTTGGTGAATGATTCAAGTTTCACACTTGGCTATGCATGTGATGTAAGCAAAGACGGGCCTTATCACTATAGTTGACAGATCCAACAGCCACGATTGCAGACATTCAGCGAGCAGTAATGCCCTCCATGAGTCATCCTGTTAGTGCCAGCACCATTGCCCGACAGGCTGCATGACGCAGGACTACATGTAAGCAGACTGTTACAAAGACTGCCCTTAACACCACGTCAACATCGCCAAAGACTGCAATGGTGCCGTGCCAGACTGTCTTGGAGTGACTCAGAATGGCAGCGGGTCATCTTCAGTGATGAGTCCCACTTTTGTCTTGGTGGAGACGACCAGAGAATCCGTGTGTGGAGGCACCGTGGTCAGCGCCAAGATGAACGGTTTGTTCTCAGGCATCACACATCCAGAAGGCCTGGTGTCCCTCCACCTCCACCCCTACCGCAAAATCTGCAGGAACTGTGTGAAAATATTCAAGCTGCATGGGATGGATTATCACAGGACACCATTAGGCTCTACACTCCATACTAAGACATCTGACATGTTGCGTTAGTCTGATGCCATACTGAGAGACACTACTTCTGTATGTGTAGCTCAATAAATATTGCCTATATCAGTCTAAATTTCTCATCATTTATTGTTTATTGTTATTATTATTATATCAGTTATTATTGCAGTCTGACTCTTCCTATTCTTTTCATGATGAGTGTATTTTGTACTA
The DNA here is from genome assembly GCA_034552555.1 of Semaprochilodus insignis. NCBI lineage: Eukaryota > Metazoa > Chordata > Actinopteri > Characiformes > Prochilodontidae > Semaprochilodus > Semaprochilodus insignis. The sequence goes on along the minus strand of CM067487.1, from coordinate 14,580,407 downwards.
TGAACACAAAAGCAAGAGATTCAAGCAGGGCTAGCCTCTTTGTTTTTACACTTATTCAAACAGTCTGTTTGCCACAAGGATGATTAAATCAGCAATCATAATGAAAAGCTCTCCAAAGGATATTAACTCAAATGCATTTGATGAAAGATAGATAGAACGCTACAGTGTGTTTATAGCAGACCTCTATCCTCTATGCAGACCAACATTTATGAAAATTTATGCAGTTGTTGATCTTGAACTAGGCTACTCAATCCGCCCAGCCACCTGCACACAGTGAGTTTTGGCCAGCAGTCAACCAAAGCCTCAGCTTTTTCATGATGTTTTATCGCTTCTCATCTTTCGACAAAATAAAACCAGTTCAGAGCTGTGATTCCTGCTTTGTAGAGGGATGGAATGGGTCTTCAGAGGTTGTTGGTAAAGACAGTCTCCTTTCTTTTTTGATGCCTTCAGATAACTTTGTTTTCCCAGAGCTTTTTTCCCTCTCTGCTTTTGTGAGATATCTCTTTAAAAAATCACTATGATCCATTACAGTAGTGTTCTATAGCGTCGTCCCCATCAGTCACTTTCTTCTTCACCTGGCAGTATTTACAGATTGATGGCCCTGTTTGCCTTGGCCAGTGGCCCAATAAAGAGCGGTCATTGCTTTCTGTCAGTGTGTGGCTCGCTGCGAGGAAGTTAACCTTGAGATGAGGGATTTCTGAGCTGCTGGACTGTTGAGTGCAACTGGGCACAGTGGCAACCACTCATAAGCTTCAGGATTTGAAGAGGTGCCACTCTGGCACTGCACTTCATCGTAAGATTTGTACTGAAGCTGAATTGGAGCTGGATTATTTCAGCTGTAACCTGCTTCTGAGCAGCTCCGGTTTAGCTGGAATTCTGTGAGTTAAGCTGGTTTTGCTTGCTTGGATAAATTTAATGTAATGCATTCAGTTGTAAAGTGTTAATCTCTTTCTGCCTTGTGTTAAGCTTCATGTGGACAGTGACACCTTCCAATGTAAACGTTTATGGCACAGTTTTGATACTTCCAGAAATTCTGCAGTCTGTAGTATTCGATAAATTTAGCTGCTGAGGGGCACCTACAGTGCGGCCAGTTGGACTAACGGCCACAGCAGACTGTCATTTCGCCCATGACCATTATCTCCTGATAACAGGGGGCCAATGCTTAGATGGTTGTGCCACTTGGGAGACCCCAACCCAAAGATTTACGTATGACCTCCTCTGGTGTTATTTTGTCAATGATGATATGCGAAGAACTGTTGAACACCCAAGTATTGTAGCAGGCCTGTATTTGCATCATCGAAATGTTAATGGGAGGCTGTCACAAACAAGTAATTGAGTGGCCAGTTTCTCTAGTAATGCCTCAATTCCAGTATTGTAATACAAAAATAACAGATATGAATGAAAAAGTACAAGTAAACGAAACTGATGTAACAGGTTCATAATGATGTATTTAGTAGCGGATATGAACCGCCGCTTCTAGCTCTCTGTAGGTTGTTGTTCATGTGTGCTACATCCCTCGAGCTGTGTTGCACTGAGACGTTTATATCTGTTATTTTTGTTTCTCTCCCCCATTTCTACGGTTGTTCTGGCAATGGTGAAGGATGGAGAGCACGACAAAACACAGATGGTAAATAAACTTACCTTTAATAATGTTTCTGCTTCCGGTTACGCCCAGCCCTCAATCATCCCCCTTCCAAATGACCTCGAGTCGTATAGCGCTACTTCAATATGCATGTATTTTGGGGTTTGTTTTATTGATGATTCCCGGAGTCGTTTAGTACAAGACAGAGCTATACTTCATTATTGTGTCTCTGAGTCAGCGAATCAATAGAAGGAGTGAAGTGTAAAGGTCCAAGGGCTTATTAACACTACTAATGGTCATCTGCAAGTTTTCATTTATGAGCAACTCTTCATGCTCCAAACTCTAAGTTTGCATACTCACATAGCTGTTGCAGCTTTTCAGTTTGGAAACGGCCAGATTAGGAGGCTTTTCACTTGTGGAAGCCTGACCAAACAGGTTTAAGCAAGGCAATAGTTTAATTTGCACCTGGAGGGAAAGGAGTGGGAGAAATGGAGCAGAGCAACAGTCTGCAGCAGCAAGAGAAGACTAAATTGTCTGTCTCTGTTTGTCTTTGTTTTGACCTGCTCAGTTTTGACTCAGTTGATCTAATTCTGCTGTGTGGGGATGTTCTACAAAAACCATGTACAATGATCAGCCATTACATTAAAACCACCCCCTTGTGTCTACATTCATTTTATTAGCTGCACCGACCATGTAGGAGCACTTTGTAGTTCTACAGTTACAGACTGTAGTCCATCTGCATCTCTGTATACTTTATTACCCTGTTCTTCAATGGTCAGGACACCCACAGGGCCACCACAGAGCAGGTATTATGTGGGTGGTGGATCATTCTCAGCACTGCAGTGACACTGATGTGGTGGTGGTGTGTCAGTGTGGTCAGTGCTGGTGTGAGTGGATCAGACACAGTAGTGCTGCTAGGACACCTCAGTTTCACTGCTGGACTGAGAATCGTCAACCAACCAAAACTGCCCAGCCAACAGCGTCCTGTAGGCAGCGTCCTGTAGGCAGCGTCCTGTGACCACTAATGAAGGATTAGAGGATGGACTGTCCAGCAGCAGATGATCTCATTTCCATCTACAAGGTGGACCAGCAAGGTAGGAGTGTCTAATAGAGTGGACAGTGAGTTGGACATAGTGTTTAAACACTCCAACAGCACTACTGTGTCTGATCCACTCATAGCACACACTAACACACCACCACCATGTCAGTGTCACTGCAGTGCTGACAGTGATCCACCACCCACATAATACCTGCCCTGTGGTGGTGGTCCTGTGGGGGTCCTGGTCATTGAAGAACAGGGCAACAAAGGCTGAACATTGATGTAGCCTACACCCAGAAACTTCCAGTTAATCGCTGCTGTTATTCGTGCTCGTGGAGGTATCCCATGCTATTAGTTACATTTCAGTCACAGGTGACTGTTTTTTGGTCTTTGGTGAGCTTAGTTCATCTTTGGGTGGAAAGTAAAGGTGATGTGGTCATCAAAAATCCATATGTAACAAAAGAAGTCACTCAGCGGTCTAAGTTTAGTAAAGGAGTTTCATAATTCTCCAGAAGGCACAAACCAGCCTTGTTGGTAAAGATCAAGCATGTGGTCCAAATGGATTGTGTATTTTCCCTTACCAAATAGGAGAAACCCTCACAAGCTACATGCAGCAGAGAAGGCTGTCAGCTGTTGTGGCTTATCATTTTGGATGGGCTTCGCACATGCATTTGAATTTGGCGCAACCCATGTTTTCAGTCGGATTATTGTTTGAAGAATCACAGCACGGGTGATTTTATAGGTTTAAAAAACCTGCTAGAAAATGTTTTGCTACGTGTTAGATATGCTTGTTTGATTCTTATTTGTCTGCTACCCAGAAGAATAGCTTGTTTGTGTCCCTGGTGTTATCAAACCTCTTTTTTCTTCCTATGAGAGCTTTTGCTTATTTGAGTTCTGCAGCCTACAGCACAAAAATAAGCCCTTTTTTGCCCATGCTAATCATCCCTATTTGCCTGTCTGTACTTCTAGCAAGCATTGTACAGATCAGTGCGTTACCTGTTTTAACACAATCACAAATGTAACCTGTTTACCAAAGTATTTGTGAGCTAAGGTGTTTTATATCTGGGAAAACCTAGAACTATACAGCACTATAGATGTACAAAGCTGAAGAGTATAGTATTTAATACAATCTGAGTAAAATGATTTACCCCAGCTTAGCCAAATAGGTAGGCCCTTCACATACAGTAGAATGTTTTTTACTTTTCTTTAGGTCCACCTCCTTGTTTCTACACTCCCATTTTATCAGCTCCACTGACCATATAGGAGCACTTTGTAGTTCTACAGTTACAGACTGTAGTCCATCTGTTTCTCTGTGTACTTTGTTATGCTGTTCTTCAATTGTTAGGACCCCCACAGGACCACCACAGAGCAGGTATTATGTGGGTGGTGGATCATTGTCAGCACTGCAGTGACACTGACATGGTGGTGGTCTGTTAGTGTGTGTTGTACTGGTACGAGTGGATCAGACACAGCAGTGCTTCTTAACACTGTGTCCACTCACCCAAAATAATTGACCCATAACCCAAATAATGCCTGCTCTGTGGTTCTCTGACCATTGAAGACTCTGGGATGCACTGCAGTCAGCATGGCTCCAGATGTCTGTGACAACCTACCAGAACCTTATTGAGTCACTCCCAGCCCGTCTAGCTGTGTTGCACACAGCGATTACTGTGGATTTTAGTTGTTTGTCATAATAATGTGTTTATTGATGAGGGGAAAAATGCACTGTCAGTTTTTTCCAATATCCTGCAGACCTAAGCTACACGCAGTTGGTCAGTAAAGACTTTTCATGTCACATAACAAAAACATTATTTGTTGAGTTTTATTTTAGACTGTTGAAGAATATACTGGGTGATGCTTGGATTAGCCTAAACTAATTCAAGTGATAACTCAATGGAAGTTTTTGGTTTTGTGCAACATTTACCTCAGTTTGACTGAGGTTTTACTCATTTGTCTAGCCAACTGAATCATTTCCGGACACCGTGGCTGGGATTAAAATTTCCCAGGGATTAAGCTGATTCTGAGCTCTTACATTTTTGTAACTTAATTGTTTTACAAATGGCAGGATTTGCTCTTTGTCAGTGGCATGATAGTGACTTCTCAACAGTCTTTCCATAATACATCTATCTGTATTACTTATCATCCTGTTTATTGTGTGTATGGACGTGACGAGCAGTAATCTGAGAATAAAATGTAATGACTGAGATGTCTTTGGGCTGGCAGCTGGGACGCCACTGTCAAGTTGGTTTCAGTCCAGGTGTTTACTGCGCGTGCCTAGGGCTTGCCTCTAATCCTCATACAGTAGCATCAGCCCTCCAGTAATTACCCCCTTTCCCCCTCAGGCCAACACAACTATCTGTGCGCGGGGAGAAACGACTGCATCATCGACAAAATCCGCAGGAAGAACTGCCCAGCCTGCCGCTTCCGCAAGTGTCTCCAAGCTGGCATGAACCTGGAAGGTAACTTGATACAGAGTGATTTCCACTAAACATAAGTTAGACACATTATAGCTCATAGTCTAGAACAGGGGTTCTTAGCCTTTTTTAACCTCACCTGTCTATAACTAAAAAGCATAATGGCCCCCAAAAGAACAAAACTCATCTTTTTATGTAAATTGTTTTTATCTTTTATAAATGCACCAAACCACGTGGGCTGGGCTTTTGGATTAGCATTATCACCTCCCCCCTGCGCAAATTCATATTTGCTGTAGTCCGGGTTGTACAACATTCATGTGAACATTCTTTCTTTGTTTAGGACACTTCCCATCTTTGGCTAATTATTCAAATCAGACACCCACCACTGCCTTGTCTCAAACTGATGACGTTTAATTTGCTTTGAGTGCGTTTCTATTAATGTTTATATAATGTTTGTAGTTTGAACACAATTGATCACTTTTGCTTATATTATATATATATATTTCACATACTTTTATGATTTAAGTGCCATTACCAGCCCACTACAGATTAGTGTCATCCCCCCACCTCCAAGGATGGGCCTGAAGGTGCTACACAGCCCACTGATGGTCCACAGCCCACAGGCCTAGAAACCCTGATTTAGAAGACATAACATACAATAGCATAGTTCCCTCTCTCACTGCATTTACGCTTGGGCAAATTCAGCCCTGACCCTAGTGCCCACCTGCCCCTTTCAGCCATATACTTGAGTCTAGGGTCACAGCAGTGCTCCTTCTCCTCTCCGACGGCTCCTCTAGGATGTGGCCTTCAGCAGGTGATGGAGGTTTTTTCGAACTGACACGGTCCTGCTTTTAAGAAATGTCATCTTGCTGTAAAATAATAACCTATGCACCCCGTTTGATACACTTCATGCAGCCTGAAAGGCCTCATCTACTTGTATGCAAGGGTATAAAATTGTGTATGATCTATTTGTTTGAAGCATGATGGGGGGAGGGGAGTACAATGACGTCTATGCAGCAGCAAGTCTACTAAATACGGGGTTTAATCATTGAGGCTCTTAGTTGCCATAGAAACATTTATGGTGGAAAATTAAAATAGTGGGACAAAATGACATTGAATTTCATAGTAGCCTCACAAGAAGAAGTGCACATGCTGGATTTTGAACGCTGGATATCTATAGCTTGGAAATGGTGCATCTCTTTTTGAAAAGCCTGAAGGAGAAATAATGGAGAGATCAATTCTGAAAGGCTAGATTCAACATTTGTGAGTGGGTTCTAACTAAAAGTACTGGCATAGGGAGTTGGAATATTTTCCATGAATGTGGAAAATTCTGTCCAGAAAAAAAAGCTCATGAGTACAAGTATGGATGATGGTTCAGCGGAGGGAAAAAAATAAGCGTGAAAGTGGCCACTCCTTTGCCAGGGATTTATAAATGTGCGGTCACCGAGTCTGCCATCCTAGCTTTAACCTGATCCATCAAACCCAATCCAGCTAATTATTAGCTTCAGAAGGCATTGATTGGCTGGGTGTGTTCGATTTGTGGTGGATTTGGGCTAGAGGTGAAGCCTGCTGGAAGGCAGATTTCCATGAGCAGTGGTGGTAACCACTAAGCCACAGAATTGTGCTGTGCAGCTTTAAAAAGGAAGCAACAAGAAACATTTTTTTTAAATCTGTGAAGAACAGGAAAATGCTTTGAGTACAAAAAAAGCACAGCCCAACTCAAAAAACCTAACTGAAAAATCTTTGATTTGAGAAAACCAGCTTATATAAAAATTCATCACTGTAGTCATTCTTTCTGCTGTACCTTTCCAGCTCATAAAGAACACAACTTCTTCAGTGAATCTTCTCTGATTTGCTCGCTCTTGCTGTGTTCCAGCACGCAAAAACAAAAAGCTGATCCGGATGAAGGGCCAGCAGCCCGTGACCGACTCGGCACACCCCATGCCTGACGAGCGGGCATGTTTACTGGTGCCCAAGTCCATGCCCCAGCTGGTGCCCACCATGCTGTCCCTGCTCAAGGCCATCGAGCCCGAGATTGTGTACGCTGGCTATGACAGCACCATCCCGGACACGTCCACCCGACTCATGACCACTCTTAACCGGCTGGGTGGTCGTCAGGTCATCTCTGCAGTCAAGTGGGCCAAGGCCCTACCAGGTAAAAAAAGCTCTTTTTATTGTTGTTCCAGTAGCAATTTCACACAGTTCTGATTTATGTCTAAATTAGACCCTTAAAAATGAACAAAACTAGCTGATTTACACTACATACAATTCAGATATCAGGACTGCTGGTACTGCAAAAATGTACTGCAGTATACCTTTTTATAGATAACAGCATGTCATGTGTGTTTGATATGACGACACCATTTAAGGCAAATGTGTAATGATTTAGGCACTCAGTTTGCATAGTACTTGTTAGCTAGATTAACTTTGCAGGTCCAGTGCAAAGCTCCAGAAGCGACAGCAGTTAGCATGGCTTTTGATACCTACACTCACTGAGCACTTTATGTCCTTGTTTTTACACTTTGTCAATTTTATAAGCACTAGGAGCACTTTGTAGTTCTACAGTTACAGACTGTAGTTATTCTGTTTCTCTGTTTACTTTGTTACCCTGTTCTTCAGTGGTCAGGACCCCCACAGGACCACCACAGAGAAGGTAGACACAGCAGTGCTGCTGGAGTGTTTAAACACTGTGTCTACTCACTGTCCACTCTATTAGACCCTCCTACCTTGCTGGTCCACCTCGTAGATGTAAAGTCAGAGATGATAGCTCATCTGCTGCTGCACAGTTTGTCTTGGTCATCCTCTAGTCCTTCATCAGTGGTTACAGGACACTGCCCACAGCACTGCTGTATCTGATCCTCTCATCCCAGCTCAACACACACTAACACACCACCACCACATCAGTGTCACTGCAGTGCTGAGAATGATCCACCACCCACATAATAACTACTCTGTGGTGGTCCTGTGGGGGTCCTGACCATTGAAGAGCAGGGTAACAAAGCATACAGAGAAACAGATGGACTACAGTCTGTAATTGTAGAGGTACAAAGTGGTCCTATGTGGTAATTTGACCTGATAAAATGGACAATGGGTGCAGATGCAAGGTAGTGCTTAGTGAGTGTATGATTGCTGTACAGCCAAACTGCCCCAGTAACCATGAGTGTAACCTGAGAAGCAAATTGTTGAAGTAGGTCGACAGCTAGCAGTGGCAGCTTCAGCATGCCAGGGGGTACAGCCACAGTGGCGTGAGAAAGCGTGCACATGATTTGTTAATCGTTGAAAGTATTTACTCTGTCCCACTGCTTCTCCTGAGCCGAATGGCCTGAGAAAAGACTTGAAGAGTGAGGTTATGTAAGAGCTGCACGCTTCAGCAAACAGAGCCACAGAGGTCATTTAGCACTTTTATATCGCATTTTAAGAGAGTGCAGTTTTTACATCACAAAACTACAGTTTTTTAAAATTCTAGTCTGTTTTATCAGCGTTGTCTTACATTTTTGCAGATAAAATACGCCTAATAATAAAGAGATTGTAAACAGAGGCAATCAAACCTCCATGTGTTGTGTAGGGCTGTAATGGTATTATTGTTTTGTCACCGCGGAGATAAAGCAACGTATCTATGCAGTTTGGCGGTTTACCCCTCTCTCCACACTCCCACTTGCAAATGCGTTAGCGTTTATAGTTAGTGCTTCTGTTGTTGCAGTATTCTCAGTGATAACATGATAGTTGTTGGTGGTGGAGCAGCTGTCGAGGGACTGCACGGCTTTTTTTCAGTCTTAGCGTTCTGTGGTTGTGAGCTCTGTTCAGGTTCTCAAGAGTGTGACAGAGCAACACTCAGCATTTTATAACTAGTTTTAAGCAACATTGAGACCACTGAAAGTCGTGGTAGATAACGTCACAGTTGGCCTTTCAGATATACAGATCTCAGTAACGTCTTCTTAAGCTCACTAACAGAGAGCTGTCGGTAAATAGTAACCTGATGCAATGCTTGATTAATGATGGTGAATCGACTTTCACCAGCAAAGAAATGAATAAAGAAATGCGGTGGTGACGGTGATGACTCACATGACTGCAGTATTGCGGTAATAGGGTTATTGTAACAGCCATAGTGTTGTGACATCACAACCACAATTTACTGGCACACAATTTTTCAGGGCCAAAACAACATGATATTCTGGTCCTCTTGTCCAAAAAAACATACCTGAATTTATCAGAAATGTTCAATTTACTTTGCAGTCACAATATTAGTCCGAAAAATGACAAATATTCCCCGAACCTATTAAGCACTTCAACTCTTATGTTAGATAATGATTGTTACTGCCATACATATGTAGTTGTTTTTATGTTCTGTATTGAGAACAATGCAATTCAATGGATTAGGAAGACATAATTCACTTACCTCACCTGCATGTCTCACTGCTCACCTGATACCTGTGCCTGCACAGAATCAACCTAGAACTATTTAATCATAGACACAGTTGACACAGGTGCATCTCAGTTGCCTTCTGCACACTACACAATACTACCCAGTATATGCTGTGTACTGATCCTTATAGTATGAGTTTGGCAAGCTAGTACACACAATATTAGCATACTACACTGTTGTGGTTTGTGGGGTTTTGGGTTTACTCAACTTTCACACATGACTAAACTACATACTGCACACTCAAAAATTATTTAGTATTCGTATTTGGTGTTAAGTGTTACGTTTTCTTAGATCTGTTTGTCATTCCTTACTCTCATAGGTCTCTAACAGTAGTCATCGGTTATCATGGAATAGTCTAAATGCTATTGTACAGTGACAGGCTGGTTCCTTTTCTTTTATTTCATATTCCATGTTTGATTATTAAGTCCATTCTTATTCTTTATTCATATTGCCTTTGTTGGTTCCCCTTTGAGTCTTGGTTTCTTTCAAGGTTGCTCGTAGAACGTTCTCCCTTTCCCCGGTCCTTTGGGGCTTGAGTCTGGATTTTCTGTAAAGTTGCCTTGTAACAGTGCCTCTTTAAATTGACTTGTCTTGATTGATGAAACCTTCATTACCAGTAATATAAAACGGGGCACTCATGGTGCAGTCTATGCAAGATGAATTCTTAGTAAGGGAGAATAATTAATTTTTAGGACAAATTTAAATTTAAATTATGTTAAAAAACATGCTGTGTGAATTATTGAGGGTATGTGTGCAGTTACATCAATTGAACAGCTGGCAGTGGGTGATTGTTACTCCATGGGGGAAATAATAAAAATTAAGTTTGGCCATAATGAGCAACTGCTTTCAGTCTTTAATAGTCAGCTTGTAATCACATAAAGAATATTATAGATTCCTTGTGATTGTTGCAGTTTATCCTCTGCGTATTCTTACCTTTTGCATCTGGCATGCTTAAGGAACCATATTTCTAAATAAGACGTGTAAAATGGAGGCTAGATTAGGTGAGATGATAAATTGAAATCTTGAAATGCTGGATGGCTAACCAGTTAGCTCTTTTGAAAAATTACCAAACCAGTGTTTAATACATTTACACAGTTACAGCAGATTTCTCAGCATTTTTAAGTGCTAGTACTTTTACTCTTTTCCAAGGATATTTTAGTGTAAAGTAACACTTACATTTTACTTCACGTTTTAGTTATTAACATTTAGTTACCTTTTTCTTTTGTGTTTGACTTTTATTAGGATTAAGAGCATCTGAGCAGCTGCTTTGTGATTGGACTTCAAAACTTGCATTGCATTTTAGCCAAGAGTGCATTAGAAGGATAGAGTCAACACACTTTATGCTGATAGATGCTGAACGTTCAAAGATGTTGTGGTGCTTATCTCAACTCATTACGTATTTTTTGACCTGTTACTTTTGTTTACAACATAATTTGTATTTAACTTCTATTTGAACCATGCATTCACAGAATTAACAAGACCTAGGTAGGGGTTTAGGGTACTCTACCTGCCTCTGTCAGGTTCAAGCCATACAAATCTGACATAATATGTTATAGTTCTTTGGCATTAAAAAAATTGTGTGTGTGTGTGTGTGTGTGTGCCATGCCTCCTTTATCTCAGAAAACATTTCTCACAAAACAGGTCATGACTTGCAGTGGAGCGTGCAGCCTTTTTTTCCCTGATAACAGTTCAATCATTTACGTCCTGCTTTTTTCCCATACAACTTAATAATGAAGAGAAGGGGTATGAAATTAAGTGGACTGTCAGAATTTTGTGTGCAGCAGGAGGGAACATTAAAAAAGCAGAATGATATTTTCTGTGCTTTATGCAGAGGGGTAATAAAATTAAAGGAAAAAAATCTGTATAAAGTTTCAGGCCACAACGAGCCACCTGTAGACCTTCAAAGTGAGTTGACATGGACTACATGTTTCTACAACTGTACTGATGGGATGGAACACCATTTTTCTAGAAGATATTCCCTCAGTTGGTAGAGATTTTGCATTAAGGCGGGCTGAAATTAAGTGATCGAGAAGGCCATAGCATGTGGTTTCTGTCATATTCATATTTGTGAAATTCAGTGGCCCATCATGACATGTATGTCCTGGAGGAGACCACTTCCCTCAGGATAGCCCCTTACTGTAGGGCATCAAGCATTCAGGCCTGTTCTATTCTCCAGTAGTACAAGACACATGCAGTTGCCCACTTGTGGAGAAAATGGCAGATGATTCATCATATGTGTTTATTTACATATCTGTGTGGATCTTGATGTAATGAGGGGTTTATGCTCTGCAGCCAGGGTATGTAGTTGTGGAAGGACTGTTCTTGCTGGCACTATCTGATCATGTCCTGGATTGACATCCAGGAACAGTTGCTCTCTTGTTTTTCCTTAAATGGAATGTGCACGTTCACAGCCACACTTTCTAACCTTATTTACCCATTTATCTAAATGCAGATGTCACTTTATTCAGTGTTCATATTGAAACACCAGCCAGTTGGGCAATCTGTGTGACTGAAGCTCTTGCTATCTATACCCTTCTTGCAAAGTCACTTATGTTAACTGATCCAAAATATGTTAACTGGTCCTGCTTAGCATTTTTTGCAGTACACCCATCTGGAAGCAAGTCGCATTTGTTTTTCTGCTCATTTATTTGGGTTTATTTTTAATTTGTATTAGCATCCATTCATTGTGAGCTATGTTAGCACAATTGGTTAAGCTATTCCTTAATGATAATGCTAATTCCTTAATGCTGTAATTTCTGAAAACTGGGTCCAGGTTGGTTAAATGTGCATATGTACTGATATCTCTTTATGGTTTTCCTGGCCCAGGTTTCCGAAACCTGCACCTGGACGACCAGATGACCCTGCTGCAGTGCTCCTGGCTATTCCTTATGTCTTTTAGCCTTGGCTGGAGGTCCTACCAGCAGTGCAATGGAGGCATGCTCTGCTTTGCCCCAGACCTCGTCATCAACGAGTAAGTTATTTTTAAAGACATTTTTAGATCGATTTTCTTATTTAGCTTGGCCGAATGGTCCTTTGACATGCAAAAAGTTCAGTTACTGAATCAGCTGGGAATAATGTTGTACTTTGGAAGGTCTTAAAATTTGATTTGAATCCATTATCTACTGCAAATATAGCAGTCTTTCACAAGATGATCAAGATATTCTGATTAGGAGTGAATCTTGCATGATATCAAGAAAAACAAACCACCTTAATTTTCCTGTTTGCCTCCAAATGAGACTAAATAGAAAGCTTCTCCTGTTGACTGATCAGAACAAAACTAAACTGAGGGTGTTTTTCAGGGAGAGGATGAAGCTCCCCTACATGGGTGAACAGTGCGAGCAGATGCTGAAGATTGCCAATGAACTGGTGAGACTCCAAGTGTCCTATGAAGAGTATCTCTGCATGAAAGTCCTTCTGCTGCTCAGCACAGGTTGGTACATGAATCTTCATTCTTTAGTACGTCACAGCATACAGTAGTACGTAGATTAGTACAGTTTTGTAGGTGCTTAGCTGCTGTTCTTTCAGCAGCTCTGGTGCTGCTACTTTAGAATGACTTAGTAAGGTGCACTACAACTGACTGATGAAAAATAATGATCATTGTCAGCTGCATTGCATTGCAGTTGCTACTGAGTCAAAAATCAGGAATCTGTATGACACTTGATGTTAGGGCGTTTTCATTATTACCGTTTTATTACCCTGAGTGCACACCGCTGGAGACAAAAGCAGGCAGAACCATTTCAGGGAGAGCCAGGAACAATAAGCAGCAAGCAGCACACTGATTTCTGGTGTCGTGATGCAACACGACGAGATAATTTCACAAGATAATTTCAGCTTTTTGGAAATGACATGGCAATGACATGGTGTGGCGTTAACAAGTACAAAAGAAGATGTTATTTGTTACGTTCTAAGATTTGTTCTTTTCACATTTAAATAGCTGTCAAAGCTGTACAATACTTATATACAGCCTAGCAATTTATTTGATAAACATAATGGTGCAGTTTTAGACTGTATCTCAGGTGTGAAGTACACACTAATACTGCACAGTATATATTGTGTGTTAATCTTAATAATAGTTCGGCAGGCTTGTACACACAATATTAACATACAACATTGTTTCTTACTAACAGAAAGTGATGAACAATTGCTATGACAGGGCACGTCAAGCTTATTTTACAAAATGCTTACAAATAACTATTATTAAGTAGAATATATGCATTTTTTGACAGATTTGTGTTGAACTCATATTCATACTCCATTTCTGTTCCTGCCACCACCGCAGCAGCTGTTGCATCACTGTCTGGCATGTTCCAGACGTAATAAGCTCCTCCCATTCTGTTTTCCGTGGGATTGCAGGGCTGTACTGTCCATGAATACTTAAAAATTGACTGGTTTTACATATGCGTTGTGGATTTCATAATATACTCAATGTTGAAATTTGTAACTGTGCTAAATACTACATATTAAAAAAATAGTTAGGATTAGTATTACATGTGCAATTGGGGTGCACCCTTAGCTTTGTTTATGCTTAGCTTAGCCTACCTAATTGTAAAATATAGCTGCAGGCTGTATATTTTTTTATCAGTGCACTGATCTGCAAAATACACTTTGTCATCACGTTTTTGTACTTTAATGTATAGTTTTTCATTACACGCTTTGTTACAATATCAGGCTTCATTTCAAATTGTTGATGATGGGTGAAAGATAAAAACCAATCACAGAACTTATAAACCTTTTCACAGTTGCTTCCTTGTTTATTCAGCACCATTGTGGGTTAAAAAAAAACTCTTTCCACTCCAGTCTGCTTGTTAACAAATCCAGGTCCAAACTTCTACTGAGCTGCTGAGGTTCTCGTCTTTCCAGCAGGCTGCAGTTCTGTGTCCCTTGTTGTTCGAATCGAGTCTAAAAACTACTCAGTTATCATTCTAGTGCTTTCTCTGTGATGAGAAAGAGACGAGTAAGTTACAATTCTTAAATCAATGAAGAAAAGCAAAGGTTTTTGCCATAGGGCTCTAATGATAACTATGGATTGTATTAGGTGCTTCATGCTATGAAGCCACATCTTTGTGTTCCTGTTGTTAGCTGTTTTCCTGTGCTGTCCAGCCAAAGTGAAGATAGCTAGCTTTAGCTAGTCGTCTCTACCTTAGCTAGCTAGCTAACCTTAGCTCCACCTTCATCACCTGGGTGGCTAACATCAGAGCCCATTGGCACCAAACTTTGTTTGTCTTTGTTGTTGTAAGAATTGTATCTTACTTTACCAACTGCAGAAATGTCCAGAACCCTTTGTGCAGCCAAAAAGGATAAACGGCTGATAGATGATGATGATTATAGTGATATTTAATGTAGTCAGACTCATGTAAATTATCATTTTATCTTGAAAAGTTGGAAGCAGTGATCAATTCATCTCGCAACATGCAAGATTAGATGTAAAAGCTGTGTTGTACAAAGTTTGAGCAACATTCACAAAGTCTGTGTTTTCTGCTAACACTGATCAGCAAAGAGTCTGTATTGCTGTGCTGGTGCTCACTTCCCTGGTAACACCATCATTCTAAATGTCCTGGGTCTATTTTGAGAGTAGCCAAAGACAAACTACCGCAGGTCATAAAGTAGCAGTTCAGCAGAGCACAACCTGCTGTTAGAGAACAAGCATTTCACAACAAGCATTGCACTGGTATGAATAATTTATTTCAACATAAGCAAAATAGGAGAAATCTATTGACTGAGGATTTTTTTCTTCCCAGCCAGTAAAAGTACCATCAAATATGTCATTAAGACTACAGTGGCAGCTGTTTGTTCTGGCACAATACTTGTGGATATAACCCACTCTGCATTATGCATTGTTTCTTCTGAACACAAAAAGAATACGAATCTAGAATGTTTTGTAGCTGACACGCCAGTCTTTTCTGCAATTAGTGTACAACAACCGTGTCCTAGAGATTTGCTGCTCAGTATGCTAGTTTGAGATACCGTTTGTGGTAAAATGGCCATCTCTAATTGCCATTTAAAGAATCATTTTATGCTTTTCAGACTGCACAAAAAAACTGAAGTAAAGGACGCACTTAGGTGTGTTTTGATTGCTTCTTGTAGAAATGGAAATTGCATGTCTGTTTCCCATAAAAGTCTGCTTTTTTTTTTTTTTTTTTTTACTTCACTAAGTTCTTTCTACTTTGTCAAACAAGAGGGTTCACTGATACTTCCATTTCTTTTCTGCCTGCAGTAGATCATCCTGTGAATTCATTGCCATTTATATTCAAGGAGCTGGAAAGTCTGAAAGAATGAACAGTCTGCCGGGTTTTGATTGACCGTTTGAGGGTCAGACTTCATATGATCAAAATCCTGCTGTCTTAGTGACTAACATCCGATAAGAAAACAGGATACAAATCCGCCCACTGTGTTGGGCACCGCAGCGCTTTGCATAGGCTTGTGTTTAAAATGCCTGGGCTGAAGTTCAACATCCCAGAACCTCAAATCCAATAACTAATATAGCATTACATCTCTTCCTCCACAAGGAAGAGTGTGGAGATGGTTGCTACTCCCTCTGGTTTGCATACCTTCCTATGTTTAAGTGAGGCTGGGAGATTGATTTATGTGATTGACTGGTCAAGATAGAGGTTTTCACATTTCTGGGAATGCTGTAACTTGGATACAGCATGCAGCACCTTTGTAAATCTCAGTGTGCCATGTTGTTCTGTAGATTGATATTGTGACCATATCTCTGAATGCAGTACCAAAGGATGGGTTGAAGAGCCAGGGCGTGTTTGACGAAATCCGTATGTCCTACATTAAGGAGCTAGGCAAGGCCATCGTCAAACGGGATGAAAACTCTAGCCAGAACTGGCAGAGGTTCTACCAGCTCACTAAGCTTTTGGATTCCATGCAGGAGGTAAGCTTAGGGTTTCCTTAGAGCTTTCCAAAGAATGAGCATGCAAACACTCATCACCAAAGGAATAGTTGCACAAATAGTTGCACCTAGAGGGAATCAACCAACAGCAGTGAAACTTAGCAGGTAGGTTTGACGGGTGAGAACTGGGTGAGAATATTCAAGTTGCATGGGATGGATTATCGCAGGACACCATTAGGAACCTCTACAACTCCATGCCGAGACGTCTGGTATGTTGCGTTAGCAAACATGGCGGCCCAGCACCATGCTGAGACACTTCTGTATGTGTAGCTCAATAAATATTGCCCATATCAGTCTAAATTTATCATCATTTATTGTTCCTGGTAAACTTTATCTTCATTCCCAATAGCACTGCAATCCCACACTTCCTTCTGGGTGCAACTATTCTTTTGATGATGAGTGTGAATGCAGTAGAAGGACACATTTCAACATAATGGCAATAGTAAAGCAAGATTGTGCATAGAGGCAGAATCTTCTTGAATGCTGGATGTTTTTTCATTTGCATAAACACAACTTTTCCCCTAATTAAATCACAGTATTAGATACTGAGGCTACTGTTGCTATTATTACTTCACACAACACCTAACAGTGGCTCAGTGTTTGAGAACTGTGTTTACGCCATTGTGGCCCAAGGCCCTGCTGACTGCTGAATTGCTGCCTTTGTTCGCAGATGGTGGAGGGGCTGCTCAACTTCTGCTTCTACACGTTCGTGAACAAGTCCCTAAGCGTGGAGTTCCCAGAGATGCTGGCAGAAATCATCAGTAACCAGCTTCCAAAAATCAAAGACGGGAGCGTCAAGCCACTTCTCTTTCATCAAAAATGACTGCCTTAGACAAAAAGACGACAACGACAATGCCTTAACACCACCCTGAATCCCCACCGCTAAACCTAACTCCCCTTTGCCCCCCACCCTTACTGCCCTGAAAAGGCCCTCAGCTATCACGGCTTTACTGAGCAAATCCGTGATATATAGTTTCTTCTGTGTGTATGTCATTCCTAGAGAATGGGTAAAGCGAGAGAGCAGAGCAGAGACGAAAGATAAAGAATGTTTGTGGCACAGTCAAGGACAGAACGAACTCTCATTTTTCAACCTGTTTTTTTTCCTAAATCACAATATAACACTTTTTGCGTTAGTTAGACCAGAGCAGGCTAATTTTACAGATTTCAACAAGAAAGGAATATTTTCTATAGATTTTTTAAAGATTTTTTTGCGCATATACACTGTTGCAATGTTTACAAAGGTATATCAAAAAAAAAGGGAAAACGTGCCTTTTTAGACAGAAAAAAAGAAAAAAAAAACTCAGCTATTTCTCTGTCCTGTGGCATACATGGTGTTCTACTTGTTTGTGGTTGTGTCTTGTACCTGTCACTGCTTTCTTTGTGCTTCAGTTCGAAGTAGCCATGTTTGTTTTCTAAAGCTGGCAGCTCAGAGGTGCTGTAGGTGTAAAACCCTGGAATCACCCATGAAAACGTCCAATGCTTTGTGTCATTTTAGACCCCGCACACTGCGTTCGAAAGCATTATAAAGTGCTTCTTCTCTGCTCTCTGAGGTCTTTGATCACCAGCTGTTAAGCAATTCCCACATCCCTGACACAAAGCGCTAAATTACTTTGCTAACATAAGTGATTCAGTTGCAGTCCATGTTATGTAAAATCTGAAACACTGCCTTCTCTGTGCAGCACCCTATAAATCATCCATTTGAAAAGGGTTAAATTTGGAAAATTTGCAAACTTTTAAATTTAGAAGTAGTCTTTTTTTTCTGTGCCAGACATGCGGACAGACAGACAAGGTCAGTTAGTAAGTAATTCAACAGAAAAATGTCTGTGTTCAAGAATTCAGCTGCAGGTTAATTATAGTTTTTGCCCGTCATGCCAGTTAAGCACAACTTCCCATGAACTGCAAATGAAAGTAAAATTGGTTTCGCCTTGCAGTGAACCCAAGGCCGCTACCCTTTAACTGGTACCGTCCACGATGATCAGGTCAGCTTGAGCTTAAAAGGGAATTCCAAAGTCAGATGTCCAGGGACAGTCAAGAAAAACTGCTACATGCTCTTCCAGGAACTAAATTCTTATTTCAGAAGACAAAGCTGACAGAGCTATTGAAGAATAGTAACCATTTTCTTGCATTTAGCAGTCCAGACTTTTTCTCATCATATCTGTGACAACTATTAGAAAATGTAGCGTAGAGTTTAACCTTAAACTCTGTTCTCTCCTGTTTCACCTCTCGGGAGCAGCTCTGCAGCTGCATCGCTGTTTTGCTGTGCGTTTGATTGAATCTTTCTGCTGTAGTCTGTTTTGTGTGTGTGCGTGTGTGCGCGTGTCCCTTTGTTTTTAGTCTTGGAGTTGTCCTGCTAGGCTCGTCGTTTTTGGAGGTCTTTTTTTTTTACGTCTGCATTATGATTGAACATGCGTGGGGGTGGTTAGGAGTGTCTTTTTGGGCAATTCTTTTTTTTTTCTTTCACCCTCCACACCCCATTCCTCCTGTCGTATGCTCTTTTGTGTGCTTCTGAGGTGCCAATCTGGTGAAGTACCATTTTATGATGATATTTTAAACAGGGACAAAAGCTGCATTTGCGTTTCTTTCCGCTCAGGCCTGCATTCGCTTTCCCTTGCGCATGCTCCAGTTTTCACATAGTGCTGTCCTTTTTTACCGAAACTGCACCAGCTGAATGCTACATCACAGCCTAAAGCCCTCTCTCACAAGCCTATTAATAACGGCCTTGTCATCATTTCAGCGTTACAGTATTGTTGAATGCTTTTTTTCCCCTTATTGTGTGACAAGCACATTTCCATGTGTAAAGAAACGTTCCCTTTCTCTAGAAGTACTCACCACCTAACCCCAAAAGAACATCTGCCTCATGATTCAGGACTCACAAATTTTATGTGCGTACCTTTAAATGAATCCTGTCCAACATGGAGCACTTCATTACATAAACGTCTAACGTTTTAGTTTTAAAACCTTTTTAAAAAGTTGTTTCGTCGTTTAAACGAAGTCCATTTGCTCAAGTTTGAAAGCGAGTTGGTTTTATGACCCAGCTCAGCCATATGCAGTACTGACAGGCACGTTTTGTTTGGTGGGTTAATCTACAGTGTTGTGCATAAGTCAGAGACCAGCTAGTGTTCTTTTCAGCTGTATGCAGTTTTTCCAAGAAATAGCAGAAGTTGATGTGTTTTCTGCTTCTTATGTTGCATTTTATTCAGTCCATTGTTGTGAGAACGTTGCCAGCTTCTTTGATTCATTTCCAAGTTTTCTTCTTTTTTGTGTATTTCCTTTTCTCAGTAGCAGCATCCTGATGGCTACACGTCCTTTTAGACCCATAGCGAGTTGTTCTGCTCACAGTGAGGGGTTGGATACCTGCAGATATTTTCAGATCTGAAGCAAGAGTTGAGCTTGATCTATGCCACAGATCTAAGAGGTGAAAGCTTTAAGTACTGTTTATGTTGTGGTGACTGTTATGTAGGCAGTTTGGTTTCCCTTTACTTTTCCTCTTTCCCTAACTGAGTGGATCTTATTTAGTCTCCTCAGACGTATCTCCTGAAGAATGAACAGTCAAGAATAAAATACTTTGACTGGAACAAATTACAGGTGGTCTCTGACATTTGCACAGTACTGTACACATAACCAGTTTGTTGTGTAAAAAAACTTGGCAGAGTAAAAAATGTGTCTCATGCTTGTTGCTCTCAACATTGCTGAGAAGGTTAAAGTGTTTTGGCTTACTTTCACATACAGTACAATGTTAGCAGGACCCCATGATGAAGTATCTGATCCATGCTCATTATACATCTTCTTCCTGGACAAAATGGACATTCTATGCTGCATACAGTTCAGCCCATAAACCGTAGCATCCCAGCACAATGATGCAACAGTATTTTGTGACAGTTTAGTTTTCCAAGGAAAAATTACACAGTGGGCCTGTGAGGTATATTATTTTCCTTAGTTGTTTCACAGTAGGCCTTGCTAAAGGGAGACCGAGAGCCATAAGAAGTTTTGAATTCAGGAGTACTTAGCCAGTAACAATTCTAGAAAAACTAACCCTCCACAATCGTTCACGCATTTGAAATTCAAAGAATAAATGTATAAAGATAAAAATAGATAAAAATCTGTTTCATATTCCAATCTTTTTGCTACAGAGATGAATTTTATTGCGTAAGACGCGTGTATCATTTGTTCGTTTTGTAAAAAGAAAAATAAATAGATGTATTGCAGATTTACTTAAAAAAAGTGTTCTAATGTTTTAAATGTAAATTCTATAAATGAATAGGAAAGATTTAAGAGAGATCACTGTGTTTTTTTTTTTAAAGAAAAACAACAGTTTGGGATTTTAAGTTGAAGGACTGGAGCATATTTTGTATCGTGCAACAGAGTGACCAAAGCAAAGTAGATTATATTGAGAAAAAAAAAAAGAGAAGAGAATAAAAAAGAAAGAAACTGAAGTGTTTAAAGCAGTTACATTTTACAGTAGCACTTATTATCCAACTCTAGAATGTATTGTTTTATCTACTTTTTTCTATTTCTTTTGTAAAGATCTAGGCTTTGATTTCATGTATATTGCTGTGAAAAAAAAAAAAAAAAAAAGAAAGAAAAAAGAAACAAAATACAAAAACAACTGTGTGTGAAAGTAATGTACCAGAGCCTGAGAATTTGCACTACCCTAATACTGGTCTAAAAAAAGTCTATTTTGTACAAAATCCATGCAAATATTATCTTTAAAATTAAGGGCAGACCATATTTCACTCGTATATGGCTTACATTAAAGTCTGTTCTGTTTGTATTTCAGTTATGTAAATGTAATCCAATGTAAAGAATAATGTCTATTTGTTTAAAAATAGTTTTGTATTACACTTAAGTAGTCAATGTCAATCTTTACACATATTTGATTAAATGTTGAACAAAAGTCATTCTGTGTGGAGAAGGAGATCTTTTTTTCCCGACATGCTGGTTTTCGTCTACCTTTTTTCTCATAGACCTCCACAAAAGTGTAGACTGTTCCAGTTTTCTGGCCAGCCTGGGCAGTTTTGAGAGAACCAGTGGTTTGATGATTGATGTTAAGATGTTTGTACAAACGATTCATAAGATGCAGAAATTATTGGGTAAATATTTGTTGGCAGGTTTTACACAGTGAAACCTTCATGCAACTGTGGTTATTTGAAAGCTAGATGAAACCAAACTGCACTTGAGTTGTATAATATAAATCAGTGGTTCACTCTGAAAAGAATTGTGCAGATATAATGTGGATAATGTGATTTCTACATGTTGGTTGGACACAGGGTGCAATGTAATATGTTATAATATGTTGTAAAAACTGTATTTATACAAAGAAATTTATTTTACTATAAATAGATTTCAGTTACTGAGGTTTGAGTGTGAGTTCACAACTATACCTTATTTTAAAAGCAGACCTGTTTTCCAGTTTTTTCCTTTTGTTTTAGTCTGTTATGGAGCTTTTTTGTCTTATGTAAACAGTCTGCAAAGTTTTAAAGCCTCAGCTGCCTGAAATGCCACATTGGAATTCCAGCCCTTTTCTCTGTTACAAGGTGACATCATCCTTATTGCCTGCCTATCAGCAAACTCTGCACCCTCCGACACAACACACAGAGAGCTAAAACAGTAAAAACTGATTAAGGTGGTTAAGGTGGATCCAGCTTGTTCTACCAGACTTTCAGGATAGGACTCTAGATAAAACTGATACAGCAGAACCAATGCCTTTTTTGTGATCAAATGTTTCTATTTTCATATTAAAGCTCCAAAAATATTCACATTAGATACACAGGACAAAGAAAAATGGAGCACCCAACTCCCCCATCCCAATCCCCATGGCACCCATGAAGTTTAACATTGCTCAATTAAAAAAAAAAGTAAATAAATAAATACATTAGCAAAGCAATACAAAACAAACCACTACATGAATGTAATGTAACACCAGTTGCAATACAACAATAATGGAGATTAAAAAGTGGGCAGATACAGTAATTTACTGATCCTCTTGGCAGCTCTGTGTTTCCAGATTGTTCTAAATCTCCCAACTAGAGACGTGGATGCTAGCTGAACGTTCCATTTTAACAATATCCAAGATAAGGATCCATTGCCACCAGCACAGAGGATGTAGAGGTTTCTGGCGTAGGAGTAATAGCTTTTAGTAGCTGTGAGACACAGCACATTAAAAAATAAATTCATAGTCATCATTTAGAAGTTCAGAAGAAGGTTTGGACTGTATTGGGGATATTTTTATGGAGAATATCTAATAATGTAATCTAATAATAACCATAGTCCAGAACTTTCCCAGTACAAAAAACGGAGAGAACAAAAAGGACAAAGAGGAGATGAAGTAGGATGCATACAATAGCTTCTGTAACGAGTTAAACAGGATCTGTGAATTACCATATAGTGAATAAGCTGGTGGTTATGGCTGTTAGAGGCTGATGTGATAATACTCAATATGATTTGCTAATCAATCTGGTCCTTGGTACTTTTCCCAGATATCTCAGATATAAGACCTCTAGTTCTTGTGCTACAGGAAGAAAGATTCTGTAAAGGGGAGTCCCAAGGAACGCTGTATGCCCTCATTGCGGAACAAAGGCGAAGATAGAGGATAAATGAAAATCCGGGGAGAACTCATGGAATGTCCGAAGGCCTTAAATATCACCCAAAACATGTATCCCATTTTGTTTCCATTGTGGGCAGGAGAAAGGCTTGTTGGCAGACAGCAATTTATGGTTATGAACAACTGCATAATATTTGTGACAACTAATCACAAAAGTTTCATTTTTCTACTATCCGACATGTTAAGTGCAAATTGCCAATATTTTAAGAGATTAAATCTTGAAATCTGTATGGAACAACCCTGCGTTCCTCAAGAGGCTGGCAAGAGCTCTTAGCATCTGAATTGAGCCAAACTGACAGAGGATGAAGAACAAACAAGTAAAAGAACAGTTTGAATAAATAAGTTTAGATGCTAGAATGGAGTTTGTCCCAGAAATATAAAGAAGAAAGTAATGGAATCATGGAACTTACAAAATGAACTCTAGCGAGAATATTCATTTTTACTACTGATATATGAGTTTGGAGAGCATTCGAAAAATGACTCCTCATACAGGTACAGATTTGACTAAATATGGGATGTATTTTTTTAACTTTTAGCTGGAGGGAAGGATAAATTCTAACCCTGAGGTTGCTGAAATTATTTGCTACAGGAATTGTTAAAGACAGATATGTCTCGCTCATAGCAGGTTTTGTCTTGTTAACTTAATAGCCAGAAATATGTTCAAAGTTTTCTCACTATACTGGCAGATAATTTGGCTTAAAGTTCTGCACCAATATAGTGAGAACATCTGGCTTACTGAAAAAAATATCTGGAAATAAATAAATTAAAAATCTTAGAATTAGCTTACAACAATCTCAAAATGATTTTTTTAAAAGAAATATCAACTACAACTTTATTCACTGCAAAAAAATATATCTTGTATATCTTTGTAAAATGATCTTTAGTAAACTGATATTTAGTTGATCTGTCCTAAAATTCTCATTGTAAGATAGTTGTAAGCTCATTTTAAGATTATTGCACTTATTTCCAGTGTTTGTAGTTGTAGCTTCAAAATGAGATGTAAGCATTTTTGCAGCGTTTAGTTAAGAAGCGAAAAGAGTTGACTGCCCCCTGATGAGGCACTTAATTGCTTCCCACAAAAAGTCTTTAACTGAACCACAATCGATAGCCAGAAAGCCAGAGTTAAATTGAACAACAAACTCTGCATTTTATAACTGTGGTATTAAACCACTGTCTAAGAGCATGCTGTGACAAAATTACGAAATATTAGCGTAGTGTTTCTGAGAGTGACAAAGGAAGGAATTCAGCAGAATGGATCTGTGATAATAAAGGTGATGAAATAAGGACAAGATCTAAATCAGAGGCAAACTTCTTCAATGCCGTGGACTGAATATCAATTTGGCTATACAGTCTAGTGAATTGTCAAAGACGGCATTCATGTTGGCTCCTGTAACAATAGGATATTCACTTTTTAGCAGATAGTTTGATAGAAAATAAAAGAACTTTGGGTTAAAGGTTAAAGGACCCTAAACTGAGACAAATGTAAGTTTTCCTCCTTAATACTAACCTCAAGACATGCAATGCGTCCAGACAGGCCTGAACCTGTGTTAAGTTTACAATGCAAATAAATATTACATCCTGGCTGGTAAGTTGATCTTATAACTAGCTGATGTATCTTCAATGTATATCTTAAAAAATATTATATTATTGTAAGATAATTTTAAGATTATCTAGCTTGTTTCCAGGCATTTCCAGGCAAGTGATTTTAATAAGCTGAATATTATCACTATATTGACAGACAATTTGACTAATTTGTTTCAAGTAATGTGCTTGAAAACGAGTCACATTATCTGCCAATATAGTGAGAAAATGAGAATTTTAAGATTATATTAACTACAGACAAGATAGTTTCATCTGCCAAGATATCATTTTTTGCAGTGTAGTCATATTCAGCTTCCTCTGTAAAAGAATTAACATGCCCTTAGTTGTGTTCCTAGCTGCCACATTCTGTGCACATCTTGTGGTAAAAGGTGAGATTCCTGAAGCAGTACGACATCTATTTTTTTTTTCCTTGGATGAATGTCAGTATAGCTGGTTCTTTTTCTAGAGGGAGAATTCAAGCCCCAGACATTCCGAGACAAGACAGACAAATTGGCCATCATGGTGTATTAAGAGAGGCCAGACTAACCATGGCTCAGTGACTGAAACCTGAACACAAGATAAAAAGCTTGGAGTTTTAAAGACCATATAAAACTGGGAAAAAAAACACAAAGCATTTGGGTGCCATGATCCCACATTCCCCAAACCACAAACAATTAAAAACGTACTGATGCTCTCAATCTCAAGTTCAAAGCCCTCCCATAAACTATTTTCAAACTTCATTTGGGCCATTATTTTATAAACACACAATACAGATTTCGCATAATCTAAACATTTGTGTTATTATGCTGATATTTGCTGTTTTGCACTATTTAGTGCAACTGTATTTATGTACTTAGTTAAATGTCAAAAAAGCAGTATTGAGCGAATCATCTTTTTACATGATGTTCACATGAGTTTTTTGATTGGATGTTATATAACTAGCCCTTTCCTCCGCCCTTTCCTCTGGTACACTTAATCTTGCTGATGGGGTAAGTTGTTAGTGTTAGCACTTATGCCACTTTTGACAGAAATGTTTAGGAACAAATTAAGTTCAGTGTCAAAATATATATTTTTTAATTATTTAGTAAAAACTAAAACTGTACTGCAGTCCTAAAGAGTAAGACAGTTATGACGCATCAGGTGGCCAGACTAGAGTGTTAACGGAGCCTTTGTTTTAGCCTGAATTTAGCCCAAGTTCTCTCCGACATCATGGCGCAAAGTTCTGAACTTGAGCCCAACTACAGCTCCACAAAATTTCAGTTCTTTCGGGAGTGAAGGAAAAATAAAGTAGGGAGGGAAGAATTAAAGCAGGGGTTAAAACTAAATCATATTTCAGTTTCAGCGGAGAAGTTTGAATCCTATCCGAACCCTACAGTGTTTCAGAGATGATGATCAAACATTGTCCTGTGCCGTTAAGACCAATAATTTAAGCTGTAGGCAGACCTGATGGCTTGCCCTACAAATGGACCAATTGTGCCGCTGAAAGCACAAACTACTAGGTACACATTTCTCTGACTAGTACACTCTAGTATCCATTGCACCCACCAGTCTTCTTCTCCTGTGAGAGCACATAAAGCCGTGGTTATACTCAGTCTTGCTCCGTCTTCAGAGTCAGCCAACTTGGCAAAAGAGAGCCCAACTCCCAAGAAGCAAACACTCTGTTCTGACCCCTAGTCTCAGATGCTAGAGCATCTTAAACCAGAATCTGTGCCAAAGAGATGACTGAGTGACTGTTCTCGAGCATGACACACCATGCATGCACCAGGTGGAATCTACCATATTTTAAAGCTGTCTTCAATCTTCAGGACGAACCCTCCAAATAAAAGAATGTGCAGGAAAGGCCTTGCCTTGTTTCTGTGAGGTTGCAAAGATGTAGCATTGGAGAGTCAACAGAAAATGGAATGAAGAATGGAAAAAATGAGGCAGAGCGGAAAGAGAAAGAAGTGGAGAATGCAAGCAGTGTGTTCCATCCAGAAGAAACTTCAACATGGTAATTTAATAATACTGAGGCATCCACCATGGGGGGTTTAGGGGGTGAGGCCGTACGTAGTGGCTCTGTTGCTGGTTGGTTAATTTGAGAAGGATGGGTTTGGTCATTTGACGTGTCGTCTAATGTTAACCCTTCCCCTTGATTCAAGTTAAGGTGGCGCTGGGTTGTGCATTGGCCAAACTTGGTTTCTTGAAGTGCTGTTCTAATAAAGAACATCAGTGTCATCACCATCATTTCAGGCTCCGTAACCCATACTTCCCCAGCCTCTCCAACCTTACTTATGCATCTCTGCAACTATGGTCTTGAGATATCCAACAGCAATATCCAACAGCCCTGTGTCAACCGTGCACACCTTCAAGTTTCTGGGTACTGTCATTTCCTGAGACCTGAAGTGGGAGACCAACATCAACTCCATCCTCAAAAAGGCTCAGCAGAGGATGTACTTTCTGCAGCAGCTGAGGAAGTTGGGTCTGCTCATCCAGTTCTACACTGCAGTCATCGAATCAGTCCTGTGCACATCCATCACAGTCTGGTTCAGAACGGCCACAGTACAGGACCGAAACAGACTACAAAGGACCATAAAGATAGCTGCTCCACTGCCCAGGACTTGCACTGTTCAAGAACCAGGGAACATCATCACAGATCTGTCTCACCCTGGACACAACATATTCCAACTCCTCCCATCCAGCAGGCGCTACAGGACCCTGTACACCAAGATAACCAGACACCGGAACAGCTTCTTTCCTCAGGCCATCACATTCATAAACAGCTGACCAGTCACATCACCTGCTGGACCATAGTTACTCCTGTTCCTCCATAGTGTCACCCTGGCACTCACATGCCAGATTATACACTACAGTCTCTTCACCGTACATGTATACTAATGCTGCTGCAGTCAACACTACTGCATCTACCTCAACACTACTGCCTCTACCTCAACACTACTGCCTTACTGTTTGTACATAATGTGTAAACTGCATATTATTGAGTAGTTTGTTTATTGCTTGTATATTGTGTATATTGTGAAGAGTGTATACTGTAATTGTCTGTATTTATTGTGTATATGTGGAGTCATTGTGAATATTGTGGACTGTCAGTTATGTGTATATTGTTACTGTACTAGAGAGACACAAACTGCTGAAACCAAATTCCTTGTGTGTGTCAACATACTTGGCCAATAAACCTGATTCTGATTCTGATTTGAACCTCTTAACTTAGGAGGCATGGCATCTACCACAAGAACTCACATCTGATATATGTTTTTTGAACATTGGTTTCTTTTATATTTCAATGAGGTAAAAGCATCACCTTGAACTTGGCTGGAACCAATAACCCTCTGGTCTTTGAGGTCTTTACCAGTGAGGTATTGAACGTCACAGCAGATTTTATTTTGTTTACTGGACATTCGACTTCGGTTGTGAGACCAAGACTGATTGATCAGAATCCACTGTGGGTACCAGAGGTAGACTCACTCTCTACATTACTAAGAAGAGCCCCTGTGGGATATTATTATCTTTCGTTCTTTGAAACAACCCCCTTCCCCAAAAAGGTTGTTCAGTGAAGACCTGACTTTATGGAAGAAGCCCTGCCTCAGCAGAATGCCCGGATCACATGGTTTAGACTTAGCCTTGTCTGTAAGGTGGTGAGAAGTAAGGAAAGGAAAAAAGAAAAAGGTAGAGGTGAAAAAAAAGTAGAAGACATGGAGGATAAGTAAAGATAAGGAAAGACACGAGGTAGAGAAAAAGAAAACATGCAGAATATATATGCCAAAGAAGGAAAAACGTGACGTTTGAAGATACTATTCTGGATTATTTAAACATTAAACCAGCTTGTTTCTGGCTCTATATCCTTTATGGTATCTCTCCAGGTGCCCACCAGGAAAGCCCTGGTTATTCCTCCTCTCATTTTGGGCATCACACATAGTCCTTCTCAGGGCATGTGCAAACTTTCCATTTCCATTATTATCCACAAACATGACCTGGAATTCCTGTTCTGGAACTGGAACTGATAACCTCCTGACCACAGAACCTTTATCACTAATCTCGTTTATGTTTTTTTTTTTTTTGGACATTTGACTTTCAGATTCCCAGCTTCACGGTGGAGACCTAAAAGAAACAAACCCAAAATCTGTATTGATCAGGATTTAAACCCAATAATCCAGTGATCAAAAAAGAGATGGATTATTCCATCTCTTAAAATGTAAAAATAAAAATAATCAAATTTAAAGGGCAATCTGGCCTAGAATGAGCATTTTTGCACCAATTAAAAAAAACTTTTTTACACAACATAGATATGAATACGCTGCCTGACGTCTGAGACACTGTGTTATGATAGGTTTGGCACAAAACTTGAACTTGGATACGTTTTTGCCAGAGGAGTACATGCAGGGCATTGTAGGGCTAAAATAGTCCCCAAAGAAAACTTAATGTTTTCAGATTTTACCATCATTTACATTTACATTTATGGCATTTAGTAGATGCTCTTATCCAGAGCGACTTACAACCGTGCTTAGTGTTCAGTCGGATAATGTTTCCCAGCTAGTATAAGAAGGTCAGGAGTCTAAAACTCGCCCTGAGCTCAGACACTGCCCGAACAAGGGCCAGTGCTGCTACCTAGATAGAATAATACACAGACATATATAAGCATAACTGCACTACCTGGCAACCCACCCCAGCGCTCGTACCTAGAGAGAAGAAAGGTTATGGTGAGTATAAGTGCAAAAACAAGTATTTCAACATACATGTCTACTAGTGCTCACTCACTTAAGTGCTTTACAAAGAGATGGGTGTTTGGACAGCCAGTGGGAGTTCATTCCACCATCTGGGAGCCAGGACAGAGAAGAGTCTGGACGCTTGTCTTCCATGCGTTTTCAGGGATGGCGGGTCGAGCCGAGCTGTACTTGAAGCTCGAAGGGCTTGAGGTACAGATCGACTCTTAACCATTGCCATAAGGTACAGAGGGGCTGGTCCGTTCTTGGCTTTGTAGGCCAGCAACAGAGTTTTAAATCTGTTGCAGGCAGCTACAGGAAGCCAGTGAAGGGAGCACAGTAGTGGAGTCACATCATCATTACCTATTAAAACTCAGAACTCAGGCTCACTGGTGGTTCTAGGATACACAATTTCATTTCATTTTTGGGTAGTGGAAATTCCTGTGGCGTCAACTGTGTTATAAGGACCCTATGTACTCACGCAATGGCCACTGGGTAGAAACCCTTCCCTTTGCTAGTGCACAATTGCTGACCGTAACCCATTTGTTGATGCACCAGTCTATTCCCTTTTGTATCATTCCATACATCTGTACTATGGACAGTTTCAGCATCACTAAAAGGCATCCACCCTCTCTGGTCATGTAGAGCCATAGCCAAATCCTCTGTGTTATTTTGGAATTGTCACATTTATTAGGGATAAATAACTTCAGCAACTTTCATGTTTTAAGTGATGACAGTAGGCAACATATGCCTATTACCTTATGCAGTGTTGTAGGTCAGTCCTTTTCCTGATACACCAGACGGTCAACCTAACATTCTCTAACAATAAATCAACTCTGTTATCGCTTGTTTGTTTAGCAGGTTGAGACAATAACAGCACATACAGTAATTAACTCCACAAAGCAAACGAACACCTTATCACCAACACTGAAATCTATAAAGCCTTTACTTCCCAATGTCAGTTTTAGGAACAGCTAACAACACTTCCATAAGAAAAAGCTCCTGGAGCACCGGGACTAGAGTTGAGACCCGCTGAGCTGGAATGCTGGTAGCTATTAGCTCCTATTAGAGAAATTAAGAATGTTATCAGACAGTGTTTTGGAGGTGAGGTTTACTCACCTGCTTGCTATTTTTGACCGCTTGGTTGTTCAATCTTGATACGGTTTGTGTACTTTGGCATCACACTCTGTCACTCTCCACATGCAGCTCATTGTAATGAGTGTTCACCGTGCCCTATATCTATTACACTGTGCAGTGTCATCAGATAACTGGAGTAGACCAAACGGTGGTCTAGCGTCACGTTAGGGTCCTTTGCTCTCCATTACAGAAAATAACATAATTAGAATGCTAAAGCCTTTTTAAAATCAAAGAGTAATCCTAAACTCATATATACTCATCGTCTCAATAAATATTGCCCATATGAGTCTGAATTTATCATCATTTATTGTTCCTGGTATCCTTTATCTTCCTTCCCAAAAGCACTGCAATCCCACACTTCCTTCTGGGTGCAGCTGTTCTTTTGACGATGAGTGTACAGATAGTAATAATAATACCAGTGACAAGTGCTTTGCAGACAGGTGATAAAAGTCATGTGATATCAGTATGTAAATCGATTATGAAGTGGTGTTAACTCAGGGGACATCTTGAGAGCACCCACACCTGTATAAGTACAGAGGTGTTATCTGGTGACTGAGGTTGAACAATGGCCAGCGTGCTCATGGCAAGGAGATCATCACGAGTTTGAATGAGACATGATAGTGGGTGCCAGACGAATGGCACATTCCATTTCTGAAGTTGTGTGGTCATTTAACATTCCTCGATCCATAGTGTCATGTGTGTACCGGAATTACATCATAGAAGGCATTACCTCCCACAGATTAATGATGGTGACTGGTGATGTGTGGCTAGAACTGTGTGAGCAGACAAAACGTCTAAGGTAGAAATCACATCCACATTCAATACAGGAGACCCCACACACATGTCCTGCAGGTCAGTGTAGAATTCTTTAGCTTCCATGTGATATGGGAGCAGAAGAGGAGCCCAAACCGAAGTTCCTCAATGCAGGCAGCATCCAATGAAAAGCCTGGATGTGGGAACCTTCTATGGTAATATGGAACTAGTGTGGTTGAGCTCATTTTAGGATTATTCAATCTTATGAACAGATGGTTTTATAAAGTGATTTGATAACTGATTGTATAAAGTGATTTAGTAGGCCAGATATTTGCACTACATTGATATATTGAATTGAATTGGCCTGTAAATAATAATAATAATATATAGTTATTATATTGGCCTATTAAATGTACCTAAAACAAGTAAAATATGTCTGGAGTAAAGTAAAATAATCCTAAAATGAGTAAAATAATCTCAAAATGAAAATGTTGAGATAATATCAACTAGATATAAGATCATTTTACTTGCCAAGATATTTGTTTGTGTCGTGGAGAAGGTGACCCCTGGTTGATGATGACCACTGTAAAGAACACTGAGTCAGCAAGTTTCTCTACACTGAACCATTTCACATCAAGCCACTCTGAATGACTCGATGACTCATTATCCAGGAAATTTGAAAAATGGGTGGAATTCCCCTTTACATTCCACAGAAAGAAAAGACTGTGACTCATAAATGACTTATTATGAAAGTTTGCTTAGCAGCCACGATGCAAGCACGGTCAGAGACAAATATGGTTAAAATGGTTAGTAGCCATCAAAAGAGATCTCGGTGCGGTCCTTCACACGCAACAACTGGCTGTTCGGCGTATGTTCGTGAGCCCGAGTGCATACACACACCTAAAAATAACTTCTTCAACGAGACGGGCTGGAATGACGCTGAAGGTTTTGGGTGATGTCGTTAGACCGTTAATGTAGCACAGCTGTCCGCATCGAGAGTTTATACACATACGCTGATCAGATCACAATGCGCGCTGGGCTGCACTGCGGTCAGGACAGCTAGATCTGGGCACAGCTTGGTCTCAAACATTAGCATTGTCTTTTACATGCAAATACGGCCCAGATGTTGTCTCTTCCAATACCTGAGTAGGTAAACAAATACTATGATGAGTGGATATCCATATATTCCAATAAACTTCCCCAGCATAGTAGATCCCCTTTGTACCTGAAGAGGCGAAAGTTCCTGTGGCTCCTGCAGACTTTGCGGTAGGGGTGGAGGTGGAGTGACACCAGGCCGTGTGATGCGTGACAACAAACCGTTCATCCTGGCGCTGACCACGGTGCCTCCAAACTAGGGTGGCCACACGACCGGTTTTACGCCTATTAGTCCTTTTTCAGGATGAACTATTTAAAATAATAATAAGAATATGTGTATAATAATAATAATAATAATAATAATAATAATAATAATAATAATATTTGTGCCATTGCTCACGTCCGTGTCGAAAGACGTGCCTTCCATTTCATTGGTTTACCAAGGTCACGTGACATCGCTCCCTACCGGCTAAGCGCAGGTCAGGACTCTACATGCTAGTTAATTAGTAAGCTCCCGTCTGACTCACGAATGTCATCCATTCCACCCAACTGAATAGTGAATAAAGCCATAATTGAATAATAAAGTGAATAAAGCCATAATTTAAGTGTTATATAGGTTAGGTTATTATTTTAATTCTGTTCTAGTATCGTGCCCCCTCCCCTTTATGATGTCCTCCTATTTGAGGTTATGAAAGTGGCCACCCTACTCCACACACAGATCGTCTCCACAAAGACAAAAGCGGGACTCGTCACTGAAGATGACCCGCTGCCATTTGGAGTCACTCCATGACAGTCTGGCAAGACACCATTGCAGTCTTTGGCCACATTGGCGTGGTGTTAAGGGCAGCCGTGGTATGCAGGGGGGTCTGTGTGCAGCTATTTTTTTTTGACTATGAGTGTATATTTACATATAGTACAGACTGTGTTATTAATATAATTTTTACACAACAAAAAATGAATCATTTCTGGCCACTATAATCGTGATATTAAATTCTATGTTTTGTCTCTACCTGACAGGTTGGTTATTATCACTCATTGGCTTTATAATGAGCAAATGCTGCTCACCATGATTTCTCAAAAGAGGACTTGATCTGGGTGGATGTAGGACATCAATGACGTTAATGATGAGCTCAAATGACTGTAAACTGTGCCTGCAGCATCAGGTGGCAGAATGCAAATGCAACTGCTGCCCCATTTAAGGTGGAACTGGGAAATTAGGACATTTTGATAGCCTAAATAAGCTCATCAGGGTTAACATTAAAAACACTGTAAAACATCTGAACGCTCTCATGTTTAAACCGTTCGAACCTCTCGTGGTTCCACCTTTAATGCACATTTGATATGGTTTTCATAAGCTCACCAAACAAAAAAACGGGTCCCCTGTGACTGAAACGTACCTAATAGCATGTAATACCTCCACAAGCACGAGTAATAGCTGTGACTGGATTTGACATGTACTGTACAAGTTTCTGGATATAAGCCACATCAAAGTTCAGATACTCTTACATCAAAGAATTGTGCAGTTGGTCCAGATTTGGTGGAGGCCTTCCCTTCTGAGGAGAATTTCCTGTAGACTGGGATTTTTGACCCAGGACTTGATCTGGGTGGATGTAGGACTTCAACGATGTGCTCAAATAATTCTATATGGTGCTCGTCCTGGGGGGGAATACCACCCCCCCCACACACAAGCCCCAGATGAGTTAACCTAAACATCAGTCATTCAAATCTCAGACACACCCGTTACTAGCGGCATGCCCTGGTGAGCGCTCAGATATCTGAACAGCTCTGAAACCACCTTATTGATATGCAAATTCTATGTGCCAAATAAAAACTGTAAATAGCTCAAAGAAATACATCATCTCTTCAAATGTCATAGGAAACCTGAGGACCACGATCTCGATTCATTTCATGATTTAATATTCTAAAGAATATTAAGGCTCCAAAATTGATTTTTTTTTTTTACAAAGGTAAAAAGAGAAACTGTGATGCCAAAACAAACAAATTTAAGTTAGTAAGCTAGAGTACAAAATATATATATATATAGATATATATATTTTACATAAAATTATACCTTATCAACTGTCAATTATTTACAATGTTAATACACTTCAGGAGAACAATCTCAACTGAGGAACTGCATCATAAATAACAGCGGTTTACATATGACCATAGAGATTGATTCACATTAAAAATTACTTTACATTTTACTCTTTTACATACCTACTGAGGAAAAAAAAAAGGAGAGGAAGAGGAAATGTGCAGTATCGCTTACGTTTCCTCCTTAAATATAAAAGAGTGCAAGTTCAGAGAACCTAAAATCAGTCCTTGTTTCCACGATTAACAAGTTTCTCATAGTAGTTCTAAACATATCACATGGGAAGGTGTGACGGTTGGAAGCCAGACATTCCAAAAGCCCCAGACTGCATTTTCCATCATGTCCATGTATTTTGGGGGGGGGGGGGTGAGGGGGGAATCTCCTCTATTCGTGATGAAGCCCCCCTGGAAAAAGCTCAATTCCTTGGGAGAAGCAGCGATGACTTGGTCCCATTATTATTTCCTAGCTCTCCTTGAAGTCATCTTTTGAGGACACTTCACGCAGTGGCAGTGCATCTTAGGAGGCAAAGAAGAATGAAGCTCTCAAGCATTCTCACCATCACACACACACACACACACCACAAACACCACAAACACTCATCTTTCCTATGGATTTGAAATTCATGGCCATTTCAAAACTTGTGGTTCAGCCTCGTCTCGTCAGTCTTTGCAGTAGCTTGTCATCCTCCAGTTTACAGCTACACAAACTCCACGTAGTTCTCGGGTATTAACCCGGTTCGTCCATCCAAGGTGCCCTCCAGCCAGCCTGGTTCCCGAGATGGATGAACTAAAGCGGGGGATAAAGAAGACGGCATGCTCAGATACACAGAGTGTAAGTATACAGTACTATCAGCACCAGCAGCAGTTAATATGTCCACACTTTGCCTTTTGTACAGCGTCTGTTCTTATAAAGATACCTGCTTACAGTTCTTCATAGAATTAGAATATAGAACCATATGTCACTTGTGTTTGCACACATAGCTCTTTTACAACGACAAAGGGTGCCGGTGCTGTTGTCGGTGCCAAATTCCCGAACTATTCAGCGTTTTTCCACTGCAAAAAAACGGTGGCGTTAAAGCACCATGAACTCGCTGGTCTGGAACCGTGGAGGTTGCTGACGCAGCCATTTTCCAAAAAACAGGAGGACGAGTGAAAACAATGAAAGCAGCAGCAAAATGACCCATCATTGGTCTGCTGAAGAATTAACAAGTTCTGCCATATTGCTTCTGGACCAAAGACCACCCACATCCAGAATTGTAATCACTCAGGTCTCAAGCCAGTGGAAAAGGGGGCTCGTTCTTAATCGGTTCGATAGATCCTGGGAACCAGCATCAGCTCCTGCACTTTGTTGGAGGAAAATAGGTAACGAAAGAATCTGTCGTCCGCATTTAACCCATCCATACAGTGAAACACCCACACTAGTGAGGACACACACACTAGAGGGAACCGAGCACTATCCACTATCCCAGGGAGCCTCTGGGATTAGGGACCCTAGTTCCTGTCAGCTCAGAATCCCGCACAGATATTTTTCCAAACCTCAGAAGTTCTACTACTGACAATACAAGTAATCCCAAATACGCTGAGCATGAGACTCATGTTGACGTCCGGCGATGCTGGAGATGGCAGCTGCTACCTCTCCGGCTAAAGCTGACTTGAATTGAGGTCTGGGCTCTGAGAAGCTCGGTGCACTGTTGTAACAACACCAGCAGCTGCTATGTTTGATTAGCACATTTTCTTCTTAATTTCCTTTTCTATTTTGATGTCTATTTTTTGTAAAGTTAATTTTTATCATTGATATATCTTAAAAGTCTTATTCGGAGATTGTTGTAAGCTAATTTTAAGCTTTTTTTGCTTATTTGCAGGCACTTCTTACTTGTTTTAAGTGATTTTAGTAAGCCAAATTTTAAGAAACTGGCCAAATTTCTTTGCTAAAACTAAGCATGGCTGTAAGTCACTCTGGATAAGAGCGTCTGCTAAATGCCTTAAATGTAAATGTAAAATAAGAATTTTAAGATATATGAACTAGATATAAGATCATTTTACTTACCAAGATTTCATTTTTTGCATCATAGTCAACTATTATTACATTTCAGGAAACCGTGTCGTGTGCCTAGGCCATGCTGTCACTGCAAACGATCGTCAGTCCTCAGCTAACTTACATGGTTAAATATAGACTCGATATACAGTGAAGTTGCTGAGGGGAGCTGCCCATACGGTGCTAATGGATAGTTAATTCCACATGGAACGAATGGAATGAGCACCGCACTACCTCTGGCTCTCAACCAGACAACAGCAACCTTTGAGTCAGCAGTTAGAGAGCACTTTGACCAGCTAACCATGGTAACTCCATTGCTGTAAATACTATGTGGGGATAACATACAGCGTAGTCTCTGAAGCACATGCTTCACATTAAGTTGCCTGGAATTCAAAGCATCTACCTACAGTGCATTGACCTTAACCGTGTCACCACAAAGCACAGGAGTCGTGTCTCAAATCATACACTGTACTCACTTACACTGTGCACTACGTACTTCACGTACATCTAGCATCCGGAATTGTTGCAGGCTAGTATTGTCTAAAATCAAACACAGATAGCGTCAATGGATTAACTTCTATAAAACCAACCAGTTATTTAAAAATCCAAAAATGTCCTGCTTAACCTTAAGCTCTTAATCTTCATAATCTCCCCTCTGCTAAATACAGCAAGCTGCAGCCGCTCAGTGCAGTGTGAAATTATTCACAATTCATTTTTTGCCGGTTCCTCAAATTATTTAAGGTATTTTGTTTGCTCAAATAGATTTTTTTTTAAAGTTTTTTTTTTTTTAAGTTCACTGAAACAAACTGACCAGCAGAGTCACTAAACACGTTTATGGTGTGTAACGTGCATCCAAAGTTACACAGAGCCCAGATATAACAGGTCAAAGTGTTTGTTTATTGGACAGCAACATGTGAAGGGAAAATGGGAGCTAATAAACAGAAATAAACTAACCTGCTAGGAATTCCGGGTAACTCCACCCCATATTCTAATACTGTTTGTCTTTTTGAGTTTGTTTTACTCACTAAAATAAGTACACTCGAATTTCCAACCAGACGGTACAAACAGCTTGCCTGGATTAAGTGATCCTAACTAACTGCAAGAAAGTAAGTAAATATTACTCCATCATTCAAGTACAAATAACGCCAGGGCTTTCAGTGTGCATCGGCCACTTCCTCACAATACAACAGACTTTGGGTCAGATTTGATAGAGCAGTGCTAATCACAGCAGTCCACTTGTAGGGGGAGGGCAATTTAGCAGGTTATCCGCTAACTTAAAGGACCAAGGACCTATTATGCTTTTCCGGTTTCTCCCTGTCCTTAACTGTGTTATGTAGCTAGTTGTGCATGTAAATAGTATGTGAAGTCA
Source organism: Semaprochilodus insignis (assembly GCA_034552555.1). Taxonomy (NCBI): domain Eukaryota; kingdom Metazoa; phylum Chordata; class Actinopteri; order Characiformes; family Prochilodontidae; genus Semaprochilodus; species Semaprochilodus insignis. The sequence goes on along the minus strand of CM067487.1, from coordinate 14,542,689 downwards.
GAGGGAGAAGCTCTCTCTTCCTAGGCGCCTGAAATGTCTCGTTGGAATTCCAGCCCGTTTCTTGGTCACATGATGATGTCATCTCGTAACATAGTCATTATTGCTCGCCTACCGACAAGCTTGGCATGCCCTCACACCTGTTCCAATCTTGCTCACAAAGGTTGATCTACCAGCTTGTTCTACAGGACTTAAACTGATACAGCAGAACCAACAACATTGTAGGAACAGCCACAGAGGTGTGGGGACGGGACTTGAAGCAGGATGCCACTCTGCCAGTAGTCCAATCGAAATATAGCAGGGGAGCTGACCAATCAGAGCACACTGGGCTCATCAGGTGAGTGTTTCAGACAGAGGGTGAATACAGATGTACAGTGTGAGGACTAATATTGTGTTTTGGGAAACTGAAGCATATAAATCTACTGTAGTAGAGCCCAAAAAATTATGAATTATGAAATTATGATCTATGAAAATTTGCATAATAGGTCTTGCAAAACCTGTTTATCTCACATTCTTTTTATATGGAAGCTGGTGGAGAAAAACAGGTGGAAAATGGTAATACGTCCAGATGTTTCTCAGTCTTGTTGTCGCCACTCATATGTGCATATTTTGACATATTACATTAAAATTAACGGTGGAAAAGGGCAGCAGTTTGGCAGGATGGGCCTCTGAGCTACAACAACAACAGCCGTGTGCTAATAGTAAGACGAGCTTTTCACAATTTGCAATTTTCACTAAATTGCACACATAATCAGCAAGGCATTATGTACAAACAGCCCTGGTAAATCAGCATAAAAGCTGCTCGTATATCTTGTTAAGCTCCCACTGTGAACACAGTGCTTGCAGCAAGCATGGCTAGTACACTACAGAAGTACTCCATTTGAGTTACAGCTTCACTGTCCAGGTTGTTTGGCTAACCAACTGCAAATGCACTGCCTAATCATGTGAAAGTACCACCCTGTTAATAAGCCAGTGCCCTTAAATGCAGCAGGCTTTATGAGGAAACTCATCTCGCCCACTATTCTTCCAGCGTCCAACTAAATTAAATGGCCCTGAAGTCCGAGCCCAGCATCCTATGCCAGCCGGTTTCCACCCAGGAAGAGAGGTGGACACACTGCTGGACGACATAACGGTGAGGGCTTTTATTAAACATCTATAGTCCGTGAGCAAACTGAACCGTGAGTCTGGAGTTCAAAATGAGGGGTAGACTGACAGGCAGTCTTGTGGGGCACTCACCGTTCTCAAATATAGTCCCTGCGATGAAAGACAGCTCTGAGTCATGTTCAGCTTTGCAGGCGTACAGAGCACGGGCCTTCCGTGGAGGGGGGCTGGGTATATAGAGAAAAAGGGAGAGATCATGTGCAGTCGAAGCCGTAGCACTTGACGAAGGCACACGCTGTCCTCTGGCACCAGCAGCACTTTTTTTTCAGTTTATGGAAACTATCATGACTTAATTTTCCACAATAGCAGCCCTGGGACGCATAAGAGCTGATCCAAGCCACTAAATTTGAGACAAAATAGCCAAATCTCCACAAACTAAGCAGAAGCTATGGTGTCACTAAACACGGCTATATGAGTTGGCTGTTATCCCCGGAATTACACCGCAAAAAAAAGAGATCTTAGCAAGTAAAATGACCTTGTATCTAGTTAATGTATCTTAAAATTCTCATTTTGAGATTGTTGTAAGATAATTTAAGGATTATAATTTACTCATTTCCAGAGATTTTACTTGTTTTTAGTGTGTTTACTAAGCCAGATTTTCTCACTATACTAGCATATAATATGGCCTGTTTCAAGCATGCTTCTAAAATAAGTCTGCCAATATAGTGAGACAATTCTGCTTACTAAATCACTTCAACCAAGTAAAAATAAAAAGCCTGGAAACAAGCTAAATAATCTTAAAATTAGCTTAATAATAATCTGAAAATTTTAAGATATATCAGCGAGATATAAAAGGTAGCTTTACTTGCCAAGATCTAAAAAAAAAGGTAATTTCCTAAAAAATCTAATCACAAGAATAACTAGAAAAGTGCAGAATACAGAATTGTACACTGCATCTTGGCAAGTAAAATCTTACATCTACTTAATATATCTTAAAATTCTCATTTTTTGATTGTTGTAAGCTCATGTATAGTAATAAGTAAGATTACTGTACTTATTTCCAAACCTTTTGTTTTGGATAATTTTAATAAGACAGTTTTTCTCACTATGTTCGCCAATAATTTTGCCGGTTTCTTAAAATAGGTAAAATTATCTGCCAATATAGTGAGAAACTTTCAAAAATTACTTGAAACTAACAACAACCATTAAAAAAATTAATTTAAAGACATATCAACTAGATATGTATTACTGTCAGTCAAGATATCATTTTTTTTGCAGTATAGCTGAGAACTTGATAAGAACTTAATGATTAGCTTTTTAATTTGTTTAATAATTTTTCACTCTAGGCTGGCTGAACCCGCTTAGGAAACATGTTAAATGTGCAGCTTCTACACTACAGTATATTCCTACATACAGAATATAACAAAAATGACTACAAACTGAATTAATTATGTGACTGTAATTTGCAAGGTATAAAAATGGCTAAATATTCTCATAACTCAATATTCAGTTAACTCAAATACTGTAAAAACCACACAATATCCTGAATAAGTATTGTAACACAATATAGTAATAAATTACCTTTTATTTTCTATTTTTCTTATCACAAAATGTGTTTTTCTTAAATGTTTTTAAATGTAAATGCATGCAAACAATATATCAATACGACAGTAATATATCTGGGCCTCTAGGGATTAATACACACAGGTAGGTTCAGGCAGAAGGTGTGAGAGAGGTTAGGCCGCCACTATAAAGCACCAGGGTCCCAGCAAGAACACACACCTGAGCGGGGAAGATTCACTTGAGGCGCAGGAGGCCGGCTGTGGGCTGGAGGGGGCAGAGAACATCGGCCAGGAGGGGGAGCGTGGCGAGGTGGGACTGGGAGAAGCCGGGCTGTGATTCATACACACGTGTACACACATACACAACACGACACTACAGGTTAATAGAAGCTGCTGAGAGGAGGAGGTTTTACTAGGCTTCGTTACAACCTTGTAGCACATATATATCTACACTCACTGGCCACATAGACACCTCCACAGGATGGTGTTTACGTAGTCTGCTTTCACTCCTACCTTGTTTGGTCTGGACTTCCGGAATTTTCAGTTTGGTTCGAACCAAAATAGAAAGTCTGAAAGGTGCCTTGGACCACAGTCCAGACCAAGTGACTGAAACTTGGCCCGACCAAAAGGGGTGGTCTCGGTCTGGATCAAACTGAATCATGATTCGGTTCATTTGTGTGTGAAAACACTTTTTTGGATGTTTCGGATTTTTCAGACCAATTACAGGAAGTTGAAGCAGGCTATCGTCACCCGGTAAACAACAGAAGAAAAAGGTCAGAAGTTTAAAAAAAGCCGCTGTGACACACGAGGAGAGGAGGAGGCGGAATATTTCATTGTAATCAGTGATTGCGCAACACTATTATTATCTGACGGTAAATTCTTCTTTTTCTGAGTACACATTTTTGTCTGCTAACTAGTCCCACAGTTTTTGAGATATCGACACCATTCCAAGTCTGGAATGTTCGGTTTGACAGCTTTTTGATCAGACTTTTGGTTTTCTGAAAACTTTGTTAAATTCTGATTTTTTCCCATTAAGAATATCCAGCTACTGTGCTTCTGCTCGACTGACAGACACCATTTCACATTCACTATCTCAGAGCAGACCCCCGACCACGAATTCAATGTTGGTCTCATCTGTTTGTCTTTTTTATTCCCTCTCGTTCCTCCCATACATTTTCAGCCCCATTCAAACCCTATTGTCTCATTTAACTTACAGCCACCAAACTGCATGTACTCACTCAGGGCAGAAGCCCAAACTCTAATCCATAGCCATACTGACCCTATGGGTTGTTTATTCATCCCTCATTCCTCCCATCAACTCCCATTCATTTTTAGCAGCACTTTAGCAACCAGTTAGCAAGAAGCATCAGCTGCGCAATCACTCTGTTGTCTTCAGGAACTGCACTTTTGCCTTTGTATAATGTAGTGGATCTACATGGCAGTTGGAGTGCATAAAATGGCCAGTGAGTGATAGTACAAGGTATGTGGTTTTAATAAAGTGGCTGGTGATTATATGAGAGTAGGGAAGAGTACATGCATTTACAGATGACAGAAGTGAACACGCGTTTCAGGCATTTTATGGTTAGTAATTGTGAGTAATAGCAATCCATGCATGTAGCTGTATTGTTTTCCAGACGCTGCTAGCAGAATGGTAAACGTTACCATGGTGTTTTCAGCCAGAGTAATGTGAGCAAAGTTAGAACATGTGTTCTAATGATAATTATGTGTTTTTCACTGTGGCTACAGCCTAGTTCATTGGCTGGTTTGAGTGACAACCTATTAAATAGTATTACTTCAACACTAAACCATATTACCAGTTCAGCATAACTCCCGTTCACTCTATAGACACTAACGTTAGGATTATATTGCAGCTTTGCACAAAAAGCCTGGAACCTGTACAAACCGTGACCATACATTTGTTTGACATGTGACATTCCTACTGCAATATCTAAAACATGGCAAAATATTACCCGTGTGATAAGCAGGCTAAAGCTCAGTAGCCTGTTACAGGCAGGAAATTGAACATTCTACCCCCAGGTTGTCTAACAGGAATGTTTGGTTGGTCTAGCACACAGTCTTACCTTGTTGGAATGCTGCCACGGCCTTTGGGATTTTGCCTGCAACAGAAAGGAATGGGTTTGTTAAAGAGCATGCAGATGTTTATAAATGCAAAGTACAACTGTGCAATAGCCTTCTGAGAAAGGCTCTACAGACCATATAGGAGCACTTTGTAGGTCTACAGTTACAGGCTGTAGGCTCTCTTTTTCTCTGCATCAAACCCAGCAGTGCTGCTGGAGTGTTTAAACACTGTGCCCACTCACTGTCCACTCTATTAGACACTGCTACTTTGCTGGTCCACCTTGTAGATGTAAAGCCAGAGACGATAGCTTATCTGCTGCTGCGCAGTTTGTGTCGGTCATCCTCTAGTCCTTCATCAGTGGTCACAGGACACTGTTGGCTGGATAGTTTTGATTGGTGGACGATTCTCAGTCCAGCAGTGACACTGAGGTGTCCTGCTGTGTCTGATCCACTCACACCAGCACAACACACACTAACACACCACCGCCATGTCAGGGTCACTGCAGTGCTGAGAATGATCCACCATCCACATAATACGTGCTCTGTGGGAGTCCTGACCATTGAAGAACAGGGTAACAAAGTATACAGAGAAACAGATGGACTACAGTCTGTAACTACAGAGCTATATAGTGCTCCTATATGGTCAGTGGAGCTGATAAAATGGACCCTGAGTGTAGATACATGGAGGTGTACCTAATAAAGTGGCCAGTGGGTGTATGTGGGTAGTTTTTACATGCATGTAGAATATGTTAGTTAAACATTGTCCCCAGCTCTCCTTGAGAAAGTCCAGTATTTATAGTTCAGACCCAAAACCTGCTTAAGCTAATGAGTCCATGATTTAATTAAATCAGGTACTGCTGATGGAATTAAACGAATCCATGCCGTGACAGGAGCACAGCTAGAAGTCAGGAACTAAACCTGTGGTCCTCTAACCAGTGTATTAATTCTTATGTTTTACTGTATTTCTGTGTGTAAGTATTTAGTGGAGTGTTTACAGAGTTTTACAGGCTAAATCCATCTTACTGTCGAGATAAATGGTTTCTGTTTTCATGGCTGCCTACGACTACGACATGCACAGAGCATGCTTTTCTGAAATGAAAGGACCAGTGTGCTGGATTTAGGGGGGACTCTATTGGCAAAAAGGGAAGATAAAATACAAAACTATGTTTTCATTAGTGTATAGCTGCCTGTAACTACAAATCACTGTGTTTCCATTAGCTTCTAACAGAGGCTGCCATGTACATCCGCAATGCAGCTACAGAAGCCCAGAACGGATAAACCACACTCTGGCTGCAGAGAGAGCCTTTAGAGTTTTACAGTTTTAGTCATGTTTAGGGGCTACAGCACACAGAGGACATAAAAAAGAAATCCTTGTTGTGTAACGCATTCATTGGTAGCTCCATGCATAAAACTCCAGGTACCGTATTGTCCGGGTAGAACTGTTACTTCTTCTTACTTAGTTCTTATTAGTGGTGGATCATTCTCAGCACTGCAACGACTCTGACGTGGTGGTGGAGTGTTAGTGTGTGTTGTCCTGGTGTGAGTGGATCAGACACAGCAGTACACCTGCTGAACACCTCAGTGTCACTACTGGACTAAGAATCGTCCACCAACCAAAACTATCCAGCCAACAGCGTCCTGTGGCCAGCGTCCTGTGGCCACTAATGAAGGACTAGAGGATGACCAACACAAACTGAGCAGCAGCAGATGAGCTATCGTCTCTGACTGTACATCTACAAGGTGGACCAGCAAGGTAGGAGTGTCTAATAGAGTGGACAGTGAGTGGACACAGTGTTTAAACACTCCAGCAGCACTGCTGTGTCTGATCCACTCACACCAGCACAACATACACTAACACACCACCACCACATCAGTGTCACTGCAGTGCTGAGAATGGTCCACCACCCACATAACTCCGGCTCTATGGTGGTCCTGTGGACCACTGAAGAACAGCGTAACGGGTAAAATGTACAGAGAAACAGATGGACTACATTCTGTAATTGTAGAACTACAAAGTGCTCCTATATGGTCAGTGGAGCTGATACAATGGACAGTGAGTTCATATACAAGGAGGTGGACCTAATGTTCTAATACAAGAATGTATCCAGCACCTTAATTATAATAATAAACTGGAAACAATTGTATATAATCTAAGAAACACTGTAGACAGTTAACATTGCTAAGGCTGTGGACACAGACAGACAGAAATCATTACATCCAGTTGTCTCTCGTTCCGCAGTGCCACAGAAACAACATGAACAAAGAGTCTTTTCTAGCTCTATAATTGTCTCTGTTCACTTCTTAAGAAGCTTCAGCACCACCGCTTGACGCCATGGTAGATGTGGAGCAGTTCCCTGATATCAAGGTTCCGAATTCATGTAAATAGATTGTGAAACAGATGCAGCCAGTCCACGTATTATGCTTGCGTGCTCAAACCAAACACGTGAGAATTAACTGCAAATGAATTCTGTCACTTAAGAGACACCAACACATCAACAGTGGCAGCTACCTCATCTCTGCTCAAGCTCAACTGAAGTATTCGTGGATACTGTGGAACTCTGAAGAATCCGTGCCCATGCAGGTGTCACATGCAATCACATCCACCCTGGGAGGCGATGATCATCTGCTCCCAAGTTGTCATGGGAACGACCCGACCTCATGCACCGAACTAAAGCGACGTGTAATCCCTGGCTCTGCTTCTCCAACTTAATAACAGGTGTTACTTTTGTGTTATTACTTAACATTTACAATTCCCAGCAATCTGACGCGGAAGCGAAGCAGTGCAGTGCTGGCTCCAGGTTTAGCCTGCATCGCCCCATAATTATCATTCCCTGCGTGCTGCAAAGAGCACCATTTCAAACAATGCATCAAATGCACCAAATGCTCTCCACGTCAAACCTCTCAACCCTCCCTTCCACCACGTCTTGGAGTTAGAAGCTGCTCACACCTACCCTTTGCCCTTCAGCACTTTCCTCAGCAACAGACTTCCCTGCTCTTGACTCCATCTGAAAACTGCCTTGGCTGAGGTAATTGAATTGATCGCATGTTTTCTTGGGCAATCAATCAGATGCATGGCTGAATTATAGCCCGCTGGACCAGAGCATGCTTTTTGGAGATGGCTGTATCAGACCTGCCAAGCTTAATATGGACAACGTCATTAATCTTTGTCCTGGGCTGCTCCGTGGCTCACCTTCACTGTGTAAAACTGAAGCCAGCGCTAGGTGCTAAACAGTGAGCACAGTCTTTGGAACAAAGCAATCCAAATGTTCACATTTGGGAATGTGTGTTTGCTTTACTGTTTTACTGTTTTGCTTTCACTCATCGTTTGATTTACATCTTCACAAAATCTGGCAGTCTGCATTTTATCACCTCAGAAACGTAGTCTGTATTTGATCATATCCGTCCTACAAAGATGCTGAGTGCCTTATATATACACTTGTCATTAAAAGAATAGTTGTACCCAGAAGGAATCAACCGACAGGAAACTTGGGTAGGTTTGACATTGTGAGACATGCATATGAATCATGTTTCACGCTCGGCTGCACATGTGACATAAGCAAGGAGGCCCTACCTTACTGACTATATAAGGTTGTCCTGTTATGTGTGCTTTCCATTCTGACTCATGCTGTTGTGTTGGTAGCATCCTTTTAAAGAGAAGTATGTCTCAGAGAAGAGTTCAAAACCAATTCAAGCAGTCGAAAGAGTTGGAGAGGGGTCACATTATAGGGCTCCGGAAAGCGGGATGATCTTATCAACGTATTGCAGGCCATTTGGGTCATGCAGATACTACCACATCATGCTGTTGATGGCAGTGGATAGAAGAAGGCACAGACCAGCAACATAATGGATCTGGGAAACCTACACGAACCACAGAGAGATAGAACTGATGAATTGTCCAACATGCACAAAGTGACCCAACAGCCATGATTGCAGACATTGTCATCCTGAGTCATCATGTTAGTGCCAGCACCATTGGCAGACAGCTGCACAATGCAGGACTACATGTACGTACACCGTTACGATGACTGCCCTTAACACCACGTCAGCGTCACCAAAGATTGCAATGGTGTCGTGCCAGACTGTCATGGGGTGACTCAGAATGGCAGCAGATCTTCAGTGATGAGTCCCACTTTTGTCTTGGTGGAGACGACCAATGAATCCATGTGTGGAGGCACCATGGTCAGCACCAAGATGAATGACTTGTTGTTACGCGTCACACGTCCAGAATGCCTGGTGTCACTCCACCTCCACCCCTACCGCAATATCTGCAGGAACTGTGAGAATATTCAAACTGCATGGGATGAATTACCACAGGACACCATTGGGAACCTCTACAACTTCATGCTGAGACATCTGGCATGATGCATTAGCTGAGAGACACTACTTCTGTATGTGTAGCACAATAAATATTGCCCATATCAGTCTAAATGTATCATCATTTATTGTTCCTGGTAACTTTTATCTTCCTTCCCAATAGCACTGCAATCCCACACTTCCTTCTGGGTGCAGCTATTCTTTTAACGATGAGCGTATTCTGCATCTCTACTAACATTAAAGCTACACTAAATGAGGTTTGGGGGATTTGTCGGCCTCTCTAGTGAAAATGTGCAATAAAACATGCTGAAGAACACTATGCAAATGATGCTTTGGACAAAATTCAAAGGACAAAATGCTAAATTGGTGAAGGACATGGATTCAGGATTGGGGCTTTGGTTTGTTTTGGTGTTCATGTTACCTTCTTAATGTGAACTATATTTGCCATTAGACTGCAAAACAGCTCCTGAACCAACCCGCATTCACATGAAAACATCAATACAACCAGCATGCGCATATACCCCCTTGTCACATGATATTAATATCAGAACCTGGAACTTGGAATCACTGTTGAAATGTGCCTGAGCAGGGAACTAAGAGGGTGACTGGAATGCACCTCCAGCTGCTTTCACAGAATTTTTCCATTATGGAAGTACATCAAACACAAACAGGAACTCTTTTCTTCTGTGTACATTGTTTTCTGTTTTCTTTCATGTACAGTGAAGAACTACGCTAGCAAAGGAAAGCAAATTCAGTGCAAATTCTCCGTCATTTTTCCTGTTAGTCCAAGTCGTTCGTTCATCTTATTGGAAAAACGCAAAGTGTAACCATGGACATGCTGTAAGGGGTCTCTTACCACCAGCGTGAAATGATTAGGAGTTTGATTGGTGTGACACGTTGCATGAATTCAGATCTAACGGTTCAAACAAAGGTATATCGGATATAGACTTTTCACTGCATACATACGGATTTAACACATAGCTGCTTACTCTAAAGTCTGTAAATATATATATATCATATATCTGATATCAGTACAAAGTGTGAAATGTCCCAACAAAACTAAACAACAAAACAAAAAAATTAAGTTGGGCCACTTTGGGCCACGTTTACCTGAGAAATCCTGACTCTTTAGCGGATGCGTATTATTAATTTACTCAGATTCCCAATAGCTGCCACTGGTGTAGGAGCAACTAGACATTAAAATATTTTCATTAACATTAAATCACCTACATAGTCTATATAATTTACATTTTACTGTACAACTCCTGACTCCACACATCAGTTTAAACATGTTTACTGTTATTGATGTCTCAATTTTTCTCTTTAACACAGTCCCATACAGTTTGGACTGAGCTTATCCAATCATTTACATAACGCTGGCCTTCAGTATCCTGCTGAACCTGGTGCAGTGGCTACTATTTGTATGGCTTGCATAAAGGAAAGGATGTTGTGGATCGAGAAAGAGAGAGGGAGAGAGAGAGAGAGAGAGAGAATGAGAGAAGGAGGGAGCATGCCTCAGCTTGCCCTGGAGCCTGATTAATAGCTCTGTGTATGAAGAGAAGGGAAGGAAATGTTTCAGTAACAGTTTTCCAAAAAAATGTCGGAGTCATTTGAGATTTCCTTTATTCTGCGCTTCTGTGTTTTACAGTTTTTGATCATTACCCAGTGTCCTTTATCTCACCGCATCCCTTTTTTATAGTGTGAAATACGAGCGTCTGCAAGCTCATAGTGAAAACAAAAAAAAAAGAAAAAAAGAAAATGGGACCTAATATTGCCCCCTGGGACGCGCCAGCACTATAATTTCCGCTCCTCTGATAGAACTTCAAAGCAAAGAGAGCGGTGTAACTAATACAAGACACTGAAATCAAATCTCCACCCCTTCAACCGGTTGGTTTGATGGCGCATCCTATCCTATTCCTTTGCATGTCATGTTGAAAACTGTAAAATCAGAACTGAGATCACATTTAAGGACTAAAATTGAATGCACCACTTCCATGGAGCTTAAAAGTTGACATAATTTGAATCCAAATTTTGTATATTTGAGTTCTATTTATGGGTCATTTTATAAACTTGAAATATTTAAAGGCGTAATTCGTTAATTTGCATTTTAACAATATTATCTTGTGTTTTGAACATGTGAGGTGGTGAACTCAGTTAATTCAGTTACACTCAGTTGCTGTTACATTTTTGAAATTACAACTCATTTTAAATTTGTATTTCAGAGAGATTTGAATTCACGGATTTGAATTTTTTTTTTAATCTTTTTTTAAAATCTTTTTAAAATTTAAAAATCAAAAAAGTATTTTTATTATTAGTCCCATTTGCTAGTGATATTACTACATATAGTAAAATAACATACACTTTCAAAATCACAGCTTACAATTTTCAGATTTTAATAAAAATTCAGATCCATGAATTCTCTCTCTCTCATTTAAAGCTCAGAAATTAATTATTAATTTAAATAATTTTTGATTTTTGAAAATGTGCTCAAAAGTTCAAAACACAAAAAAGCATTAAAATTCAATTTATGAATTATGCTATTAATTATTCCAGTTTATTGAATGCCCCAGTATATTAAATGACAATTTAGATTCAAATGCTTATGTCAGCTTTTAAGTTCCATACCTTTCATGGTTTACTGCAAACCATGATTCCACATTAGTCTCATTTGCTAGTGATATCATTATAAGCTTTAAAACAGATATGCAAATAATTTTGGCTTATTTTCAGTCAAATAACGCATTTCAAAGTATTCTCAAAGCAGTAATATGAAATGACCTGGAAACTTTATTTTAAGGCCAAATACATATTTAATTCTCCCCACAAACAACCAAACTGGTAAAGTAATATGTGATTAAGGTACGCAATGCATGATTTTAATTCACATAATGTTTTTCATAATGGGCTGCTGCAAGGTCATAGCTGTAACAGAAATAATAACAATAATGATAATTAAAAAAACCAACAACAAAAACAACACTACACGCTTGCAAGATCACAACAGCCCGACTGTTCAAAAACACCCCGCTACATCCCATGGCCACGTCCTTGTCTTTCACTAATGGCTGAGGATTGAGAGTGCTCACAATGGCGCTCACATATTAGTTCAAAAATCCATTACCAATCCCATCTGTGCCCAGCGTAGAGAGAGAGAGAGAGACCGTGAGAGAGATACAAACAGAGAGCGAGAGACTCCACTAATAGCAGCATGTTAGAGAGAGACATTCCTCTCAGAAGTGCCGAGAATTGAAAGAGAGAGACGTCTTAAGGAAAATCTGACACAGGGAAACACTAGCTACTGCTAGAGAGGGCGTGTGCATACTTACAGTGCATTGGGCCGGCTCTGTCTTGCCGCAGGCAGCCCATCTTGGTCTCCGTCTGCACTGGTCACGTTATTGAGCTTGCTCCAGTTGTGAGTGCTGTTGCAGTTGAGTGATGCTGACTGTGATTCCGAGCTGGAGTTCAGAACCAGACTGTTCCTCTTCTCCACCACTGTTGGGGAAATTGATTATAAATAAAAGCCCTGATGACTAAGTAGTGCATGTGTGACCTAATCAAGCCACAGCCAATATGGGCAAAAGGTCTGTAAGTTTCTGAATATCCAGGCCTGCCGAGATTAAATACCTTCCGAGCCTTCCAAGAGTAACTTGGAATAGGTCCCAAGCATAAATCCTTCTCATGATTAGTAATAGGTACGTAAGAGGGAATGGAGCACTGGGTTGCACATTGTTAGCAATAATTTAGCCAAAAACATGAATGTAATATTCACTAATGAACAGCAAGAAAATGTAGGAAGTAGACCACTAAATGACCACCTCACACCATTTCATTATACACTCATCATTAGAAGAACAGTTGCACAAATAGCTGCACCCAGAAGGAATCAACCGACAGGAATGAAACTTGGTGGGTAGGTTTGACATCGGGAGACATGTGAATGATTCAAGTTTCACGCTCGGCTGTACGTGTGATGTAAGCAAGGACGGGACTTATCACTGTACCTGACTGACCCAACAGACACAATTGCGAACATTCACCGAGCAGTGATGCCCTTCATGAGTCATTCTGTTAGTGCTAGCACCATTGGCAGACGACTGCACAACGCAGGACTACATGCATACAGACCGTTGCGACAACTGCCCTTAACACCACGTCAACGTCACCAAAGACTGCAACGGTGTTGTGCCAGACTGTCATGGAGTGACACAGAATGGCAACGGGTCATCTTCAGTGACGAGTCCCACTTTTGTTTTGATGGAGATGACCAACCAATCTGTGTGTGGAGGCACCGGTGTTCAGCACCAAGATGAACAGTTTTGCTGTCATGTGTCACACTTCCAGAAGGCCTGATGTTACTCTACCTCCACCCCTAGCTCAACATCTGCAGGAACTGTGTGAGAATATTCAAGTGGATGGGATGGATTATCACAGGACACCGTTATGAACCTCTACAACTGCATGCCAAGACGTCTAGCATGTTGCGTTGGCAAACATGGCTGCACAACGCTATACTGAGAGACACTACTTCTGTATGTGTAGCTCAATGAATATTGCTGATATCAGTCTAAATTTATCATCATTTATTATTTCTGGTAACCTTTATCTTCCTTCCCAATAGCATTCAGTCCCACACTTCCTTCTGGGTACAGATATTCTTTTGATGATGAGTGTACTTTCAGAATGTGCATTAACAGCTTTGCATGTGTTCCTCATGGTTCATCAGTTGTTGGATCCATCAGTGGAAAGAGACCACCATAGGGCAACTGCTGAGCAGACATTCTGGACTTCTAGCATCAATCACTAGAAGGCTCTGATGACCAGACATAAGCTCACCAAACAAAAAATGAGTCCCCTGTGACTGAAACATACCTAATAGCGTGTAATACCTATACGAGCACCAATAACAGCTGTGACTGGATTTAGCATGCACTGAACAAGTTTCTGGATGTAGGCCACATCAGTGTTCAGCCACTCTTGCATTAAAGAATTGTGCAGTCAGTCCAGATTTGGTGGATGCCTTCCCTGGTGTTTTACTTGTTGCTCCAGGTAGTCCCACAGATTTCAAGAGGTTTAAAATCTGGGGATCAGTCCAGATGTGTGAATGCTCCTGAATGTTCATCATGCTAATCGGTCACATTTGCAGCCTTGAGAACATGAGAATTGTCATCTTCGATATCGGTATTTACCTCGATAAGAAATGTTTCAATAACGGTGATATCACTTTTGCGGTATTTCGATATGTATTATTACAGAGTCGTTGACAAGCATTTTTTTACAGGGCGCCGTCAGTTCGCTGCATTCAAGCACAGTTGAACACAATCGGCCTCAGTAGCCGGGCTACGTCAGTGCTTGATGCCGTAATCACAGGCACGCAGCCAGATAGGCTAGGCTACGCTACGCTAGGCTCAGCTCCAGCGCGGGACATTTTAGATGCGAAATGAGTGCCCCTGACGGCAATACACAAGTGGGCGAACAAGCTTCCACAAGCGAAAGACAGAAGACATAGTTGATAAGAGAGGGAGGACTAATTCAGTGGTGTGGAAGTGGTTCGGCTTTCGAAAGTGTGATAAACTTCAGGTTTCAGCTTGCTGCAAATTGTGCCGGAGAGTGGTGCCGACTAGCTGCGGTAATACATCAAATC
>CM067487.1:14493191-14513681 GCA_034552555.1 Semaprochilodus insignis | reverse complement strand
CACCCTAATCTGAAATTAAGTTTGTCTTCAAGAGGTCTCAAGTGTCTGACTTGTGCTTCATTAGTGCTACAAGGCTAATGTAGCCAATAAATAACAGAAGCTTATTCCCTTGCTAATTATCACTGTGCAAACAGCATGCCTAATCACAGCACATGCCTCAAACCATGTTGAGCTGCATAAATCACCAACAGATTGCTTATGTAGACATACATTTGTCCAGTTTTATAGATAGCAATAGGTCATATAGTGCCAAAGACCACATAAGCCAGTCTGGAGGAGATGACTTAGCCTAGATTGGAGGGAATGCATAATTTTCTGAATAATGCTTGCAGTTAATTGACTGGGTATAAGCTTCCATTTTTTGCTAACTATTAGGTCTCTACTACAAAGCTTAGCAAGTGAACTTCTGCTAAACATCTTTGCCAATTTATTACATTCAGGGAAATATTTTGTGTGAATGTGAGCACGGGCCGGCAAGCAGGTCCTACGGAGCTTTAGAGCTGACATAAGTATTTGAATCTGAATTGTATATTTGAATTATATTTATGGGCATTTAATAAACTTGAAATATTTATTGGTGTCGTTCAAAAGCTTAAGTATTTTAAGTATTTTAACATTGCTTTTAACATTTTTGGAATTACAATTTGTTTTAAATTCGTATTTCTGAGTTTTGAATCAGAAAGACTGGAATTCATTGATCTGAATATTTAAATTTTTTTAAATTATGAGTTGTAATTTAGAAAATGATTTTTTTAAATGGCTAATTTCACCACGTTAGATGTTCAAACCACAAAAATATTGTTAAAAATTTATGGTAGACTGATATGGGCAATATTTATTGAGTTACACATACAGAAGCAGTGTCTCTCAGCCTGCCATTGGCAAACGCAACATGGCAGGCTTCTCAGCATGGAGTTGTAGAGGTACCTAATGGTGTCCTACAATAATCCATCCCATGCAGCTTGAATATTCTCACACAGTTCCTGCAGATTGTGCGGTAGGGCTGGAGTGACANGGTCGTCTCCACCAAGACTAAAGCGGGACTCGTCACTGAAGATGACCAGCTGCCATTCTGAGTCACTTCATGACAGTCTGGTACGACACCATTGCAGTCTTTGGCGACACTGACATGGTCGCGGTGACGGTCTGCATGCATGTAGTCCAGGATGACTCATGGAGGACATCACTGCTCGATGAATGTCCACAATCATAGCTGTTGGGTCAGTCAGGTAGAGCAATAATGTCCGCCCTTGCTTACATCACATGCGAGGCCGAGCATGAAACTTGAATCATTCTCATGTCTCACAATGTCAAACCTACCCACCAAGTTTCATTCTTGTTGGTTGATTACTTCTGGGTGCAGCTATCTGTGCAACTATTCTTTTGATGATGAAACCACAAAAAACTTTGTTAAATTGTAAAAATTATAATTTACCATTAAACATAAACAAATTAAGTTCATTAAATGTCCCATAAATATATTTGAATATACAGAATTCTGATTCAAATACTTATGTCAGCTTTGAAGCTCCATGAGGTCCTTTAAGAGTTTAAGTAGAGTACAATCATTTTATTTAGGAAATGGTCATTTAAACATCTGGACTCATTGGTCTACCATGAAAGATGCATCTTAAGACACTACATGAGGAGCTGGAGTGTGTCACTGCTACAGACTCTAGAAGCTCTGAAGAGTGGTGCGTAATCCCCTTTTAAGCACTGGCTGAGGATCCTCTTAGCCAGCCGCCCTGCAAAGTCAACCAGACTGAGGACTTCGGAGCTGAGGAACTAGTAAAGTGGTACAACCTGTTATAATTGCAGCTGCTCTGAATTACCACAAACAAGGGGAACTAGCACATTCATATCACTGCACATTATCAGTCAACACTGCGGCTACTGTCAAACCACAGCACTGGCTCTCCCTCTAAGAATCGGGGGGTGGCCTGTGAGTGAACTTATGACTGTTTGCCTCCCTCCAAGCCACTGTGGTGTTCTACAACCTTTAACTGCACTAGTAAAACAATAAAAATTCACATTAAAGAAAACCTAGCTGGACAGTGCAATGCTAGAACTAATGGAATCAAAGGTGTTGCATAACTTCAAAAAATCTGGCAAGGGGGTTTTAATAATTTCAACCTCAAACTGGAAGTTGCTCATGCTGGTCGGGCTTGAACAAGAGAGCATATTATCACTGTCCAAAACCAAAATGGCAACTTTACAGAAGAGGGCAAAACCTACTGTTGGGTCTAAACAGTGTGTCGGACTGACAGTTAATTGTGACTGTGTTGTACATAGCACATGTTTGGTTGCTTCTGATCAGCAATAATAATGACAGTAAGTGTAATGTGTTAGTGTACTGTAAGTAGTGCCTGGTGTACAGTAACTCAGTAAGTGTAATGTGTTAGTGTACTGTAAGTAGTGCCTGGTGTACAGTAACTCAGTAAGTGTAATGTGTTAGTGTACTGTAAGTAGTGTGTTGGTGTACAGTAACTCAGTAAGTGTAATGTGTTAGTGTACTGTAAGTAGTGCCTGGTGTACAGTAACTCAGTAAGTGTAATGTGTTAGTGTACTGTAAGTAGTGTGTTGGTGTTCAGTAACTCAGTATGTGTAATGCATTAGTGTACCATAAGTAGTGTTTTGGTGTTCAGTAACTCAGTAAGTGTAATGTGTTAGTGTACTGTAAGTAGTGTGTTAGTGTACTGTAAGAGCGACACTAGAGTCTCTTCACCTAAAATGAGTTGATTAAGAGTCTTGTTCCAGAAATGATAACAGGACATTAGAGCTATAATAAATCATGCTACTTTTACTCTCCATACTTAAGTACATTTGAAGGTAAATACTTTAGTACTTTTACTCAAGTGGAGGTCTAAAGGGAGGAACTTCTGCTTTTACTGGAGGAATATTTTACCTTGGGGAACTCTACTTTAACTCAACTACATGGTTCATGCACTTTGTCCACCACTGCTTCTGATTGCTCTAGCTCCTGGCTTGTCTTGGCTCTGATCAATAGAACACATTTTATAGTTCATAGTAACCCCACAGAGACTAAAGTGTATATTCTGTTAAAGGCGAGTGCCAGTTGATTTGTTATTGCTGTTGACAGCTTTGACCCCATTACAGTGGCAATCCTCTTATGGTCAGGGCATGGTGGGATCTGTAAAGCAATGAAAGGGAAGGGGGCGTGTCCTACTTGGCCAGGTGTTTTATCAGCAGCTCTAACATCTGTCTGTTCTTCTCCGGGAGACGGTGAACAATGCTGTGGATCTCAGCCACACGAGCCTCGGGATTATCCAGCTCTGAGAGACAGAGAAACAGAGAGAAAGAGTCAGGCCATATTCACACATTGTGATTTCTTACCATCGGCAAATGCACTTTACTGCTCTTTGTTGCAGAAGTAGTAGCTGCAACATGTGAATGCTGATGTTGGCTGAAGGCTGGAAACTCAATTCTCAATGAGTCAGTGTGACTGTTCAACCCCATCCATCACCACATCCTCCCAATACACCT
Source organism: Semaprochilodus insignis (assembly GCA_034552555.1). Classification (NCBI taxonomy): domain Eukaryota; kingdom Metazoa; phylum Chordata; class Actinopteri; order Characiformes; family Prochilodontidae; genus Semaprochilodus; species Semaprochilodus insignis. Next base: position 14,510,177 of record CM067487.1, on the reverse strand, counting down.
CCACCAATACACTCACTACATCGCAGCATCACAGAAACTACCGCGACCACAAGGGACATGCACAGGGACGTGAGAAATTCTGCATCTGCGGTGTCAGGTTTTACTCATTACTGAAATCACTGAGAATGAAAAATCTATAAAACATTGAAAAAAGTTTAAAAAATTGAACGTAATTGATTAGTCCCTAACTGACTGGAAACTAATTAGGCTAACTACTAACTTGATGAAAAGAATGTCCCTCCAACTATTACGCATGGCACAGCAAAGAATGAGATCTTGGCAAGTAAAATCATTTTAGATCTAGTTAATATACTTCAACATTGTCATTTTAATTTTAACATTATTTAATGTCGGGCTTACAAAAACAAGTGGAAATTGGCTGGAAATAAGGTAAATAATCCTAAAATTAACTACACAAAAATAAGAATGTTTAAGATATATCACCTAGAAATAAGATCACTTTATTTGCCAAGGTCTTATGTTTTGCAGGCTGTGGGGGGGGCTTCCAATCCAGCCAGCAGCATGGAGAACATTTCACTGGTAAATGGAAGAATGGACTTAAATACCAGCAAATTCTGGAAGCAAACATTACACAATCTGTAAAACAGCTGAAGACACAGTGGGGGTGGCTTCTACAACAGGATAATGATCCCAAACACACCTGAAAATCCACAATGCCCTACCTCAAGAGGGGCAAGCGAAAGGCTTTACCACAGTCCCCCAACCTAAACATCATCAAAAATTTGTAGGTAGACCTTAAACAAGCAGCACAATGCAAGATGGTCCAGGAATCCCACAGGGCCTTAGAAACCTTTTGCAAGGAATAACAGGTGAAAATCCCCCAAACAAGAACTGAAAATCTGTACTGACAATGCAAGGGGCCCAAACCTTTGCCCCAAGCAATGTCCTTTGGATATCAGGTCCTCTTTTTAGCTATTCACAGAAACAGAAAAAGATATTGACCAGAGGGTGCCCAAACCTTTGCATGCCCCTCTATACACATACACATACATGTCCCACGTCTAGGACCAGACAGTTTCATGTGCTCCTCTCTCATACTAGCTCAGTCTCCATCACGGCCCACACCCTAAAAGAAACGCTGCCGTGTGAGAGAGTGTGTGTGTGCATTCGTCCGCACATATCTTTCCCTGCGGGCCATTTTCTCAGCTCTCTCCTGGCTCACATGCTTTCTGCTTGCCCAACCAACAAACACATAAATAACACACGGAGACAGTGACTCCTACTGGCCAAAAGCAGAACGTCACCGCCCACTGACAGTGACGATAAGACACAGAGCTGTTCTCTCCCAAAGGTCACTGACGGAGTAATCTATCCAGCAGCCATGATACACTAATAATCCCCAATCCTCTCCCACAGTACAGGGAGAAACTGAGGGAGGGCTGAAAGTCCTTCACTGTGGACTCTCAGTGCTGCCTCTCTGCTGCACCACGTCATCATGAATTATTTAATTATTTATCCTACAACACTAACATTTTACCATCCCATACTACGCAGCACGTCTGCCAACAGGTACACTGTTTATCCACATTCATTTGCACAACACTCTGCAAAGGTTACAGTCCACCCTTCTTAAGGGTGTCAGGAGTGCATGCTATTCATGATTTAGGGTGGCTAGATAGAAAATCATCCACTTGCATAATGAAGGAGAACGTTAAGGGAATGGAGTTTAAAGAACTTAAAGATCTGGAGAACATGGGAGAAAATCTGAGAACATCCACAGGTGTTTCTCTCCATCCTTCCACAGTGAGAACACAACTCAACACTATGGATCTAAAAGGATAAGCAGCTGTCAGGAAGCGGTTAAAGAGAAAAACAAACAGATATACTATCTATCTATATCTATTAAGATTATCTATTATAAGATTATTTAGCTTATTCCTAAAAATGACTAAAATTATCTGCCGATATGGTGAGAAAATTTTACTTACTAAAATCACTTATACCCAGTACAAATGACAGAAAATGAGTTAAATAATCTTATAATTAGCTTCTTATCTTAAAGTGTCTTGAGACTTAATGAGACTTTAAGATACATCAGCTAGATATTAACTAAGATCATTTTACTTGTCAAGACATTTTTTTTGCATTGTATTCCTGACACTGAGAAATGAATAGCTTGCACTGTCTACAAACTAAACAAAAAAACGCAGGTGGTCTCTGACTTCTGCACAGTACTGCATCTGCCTCGAGACCACCATTAGGGGGAAAAAGCCTTCAGGTGGGGACTTGCATGTTGACAGTGTCACGTTCATGTAAGTAAGTAAATAACCGTATCAGTATGTGGAATCAGAGGTTTCTTCTATCAACCATAAAACAGATGAATAATTCTGCCTTTATGGTTGCACGTACTGCAGTAGCGTTGAAACAGAATTTAGATCTCTGAGGGCTTATAATTGATTTGTTTGAAGAACGTTCCTGCACTGGAAAAAATGAGATCTTGGCAAGTAAAATGATCATGTATCTAATCGATATATCTTACTTTTCTTATTTTTAGATTGCTGTAAGCCAATATTAAGATTTATATAGCTTATAAAAGACATTTAGCTTATTTCTAGTCATTTTCTCCCTGAATTTAGTAAGCCACCTTATCTCACTATATTGGCAGATAATTTTGCTTATTTTAAGAAATGCGCCCGAAACAGGCCAATAATCTAACAATATAGTGTGGAAATTTGACTTACTAAAATCACCTAAAACAAGTACAAAAAGTCTGGAACTAAGTTATATAATCCTAAAATTAGCTTACAGCAATCTCTAAATGAGGATTTTAAGATGGACATATGATCATTTTACTTGCCAAGATATAACTGTTTGCAGTGTGTGCGTTTGCTTGCTTGGTTAAAATAGTAAATAAAAAATAAATCTTAAAATATTTTACTTACTAGAAATATCACTGTATTAACCAAGAAGTGCTGACTAAAAGGAAATATACATTTATGTTGACCTTTATGTTGACCTTACGTTGAAATTGTTATACCAATTTGATATATCTTAAAATTCCCATTTGAGATTGTTTTAAGCTAATTTTTCCATGTTTTAAGTGACTTTTATAAGCCTCTGCATTGGCAGATAATTTCTTATGTATTTCTTAAAATAAGTTAAATTATCTGCCAATACAGTCAGGAAATTGGCTTACTAAAAGAACTTAAAACAAGTAAAATGTTTACAAATAAATAAATAATAAGTTAAATCATTTTAAAATTAGCTCACAACAATCTCAGAATGAGAAATATTTGATATATCAACTAGAAATAAGAATTCTACCTGGCAAGATCTAATTTTTCCCAGTGTAAGGACCATTTCGACTATGCATATACTTAAAATAAACGCGCACTACACAGCTGTATTACAAATATCAGAACAGACCCATGATACTCAGTACTGAGGGATTCGGATTGGGACCGAACAACTTGGCTAGGACACCCCTATTAATGAGCAGAGTGCTTGTGGGAGAAGAGAAGTGATAGAACACAAGAAACGAGGCCTGGCAAGGAGTTGACACATTCAGACAGCCCACGTGTGAAATGCAGGTTGAATAAGAGCTGTGGGGTAAATATAGAGCAGATATTTGGCAGCAGTGGAACGGGTGGGGCAGTGCTGCAGCAACGAAGCTCGAACGGCCTGGAGAAGCCCAAGGGCAAGAGGGGTGGTCTCTATCTCACTCACATACACACACATACACACACACAGGGGATCTGGGATCATTATGTCTGCCCCATATACACTCATTGTTCATTTTATCAGCTGCACTGACCATATAGGAGCACTTTGTAGTTCTACAGTTACAGACTGTAGTCCATCTGTTTCTCGATATACATTGTTACCCTGTTCTTCAATGGTCAGGACCCCCACAGGAAAACCACAGAGCAGGTATCATGTGGGTGGTGGATCATTCTCAGCACTGTAGTGACACTGACGTGGTGGTGGTGTGTTAGTGTGTGTTGTGCTGGTGTGAGTGGATCAGGCACAGCAGTGCTGCTGAACACCTCAGCGTCACTGCTGGATTGAGAATCGTCCACCATCCAAAACTATCCAGCCAGCAGCGTCCCGTGGGCAGCACCCTGTGACCACTGATGGAGGTCTAGAGGATGACCAACACAAACTGTTTCAGCAGCAGATGGTCTATCGTCCCTGACTTTACACCTACACCAATGTCGACCAGCAAGGTAGGAGTGTCTAATAGAGTGAACAGTGAGTGGACACAGTGTTTAAACACTCCAGCAGCACTGCTGTGTCTGATCCACTCACACCAGCACAACACACACTAACACACCACCACCACGCCAGTATACCAAACAGTGTGACAGTGTACCAAAACAAGCACACAAACATGGACATGTAGCAGCATACATGCACATGTTGCATACTTTCATCAGCTCTTCTGCAGTTTGCTCTCTCTCGTTCTCTCTGTCTGCGTTTTTCCAAGCAGCGGCATACAAACACTCTTCCCTTGCCCACACAGACATTCCAATCCCCTGACTTTCCTTCTCTCTTTCTCCCTCTCTCCCTCCATTTTCCAGATGATAGACGGGCTCCAGGTGGCACCGTGCCCTTTTTTTAGCATAATCGTGACTGGGAGATGAGAAGGAAGAAAAATAAAGGGGAGGAGAAAAAAGGGAGGAGCGAGGCCTCTTAAAAGTTATAAAAAAAAAAAAAAAGGCAGGTTCACAAGAGGACACGGTCCTCATTTCACCCCACTGTAAAACCTCATGAAGCAAACAGAGGCTGAAAAAAACGAACAGGAGGCCGAGGTGTACAGAGAGACAGATACACTGCAAAAATGGTCTTTTGGCAAGTAAAATGATCTTATATCTAGTGGATATATCTTACAATTCTGATTTTGAGATTGATGTAAGCTCAATTAAAGACTATTTATCTTATATCCAGACATTTTTATTTGTGTTAAATAATTTTAGACCTTAAAATTAGCTTACAACAATCTACAAATAAGAATTTTAAGATATAGTAATTAGATAGAAGATTATTTTACTTGCCAAGACCTCATTTTTTTGCAGTAGGCAAGGAGTGGACACACTAATTACTAAAGCACTTCTATGTAATTGTTGAGGTTTCTGTGTAATGTTCTACTTTTTTCCTGACGCTGTAAAAAAAAAAAAACTGTACTCAGTGGCCACTGACTGGAAATAACCTAAACTAAATAGTAGTCTCTGACTTTTGCACTGTACCATTAGAGACTGCAGCCCGTTTGTTGATGTGTGATCTGTTCTTCCTCTTGCTCAGTTTGACTACTGCACTGCAAAAAAAAAGAGATCTTGGGAAGTAAAATGATCTTATATCTTGTTGATATATCTTAAAAAGCTCATTTTGAAGATTATTTTGCTTATTTCTGGGCATTTTTTGCTTGTTTTAAGTGATTTTAGTAAGCAAAATTTTCTCACTATATTGGCAGATCACGTGTCTGAAACAGGCCAAATTATCTGCCGAAATAATGGGATAATTTGGCTTCCTAAAATCACTTCGAATAAGAAAATTAATACTAAAGTTAAATAATCTTAAAATGAGCTTACAATGATATCAAAATAATACTTTTAAGATGTATCAACTAAATATCACTTTACTTTGTCAAGATCTCATTTTTTTGAGTGTAACATCTTGAGATCTCATCTTGTTTTCATTTCATTATTTCTCTGTTTATCCTGTTAAAGTGCAGATTTCAAAATTCAATCCATATGATGTTTGTGAGTTGGAGTAGAGATATTTTATTAGAATCTGATGTGAATGATAAAGACAAATTAGATCTTAGCAAATGAATGATCTTGCATCTAGTTGATGTATCTTAATTTTCTCATTTTGAGATTTTTGTAAACCTTTTTTTACCTATTTCTACATTCCATGCTTAATTTTTTACTTGAGTGATTTTGAGAAGCCAAATGTTCTCACTACATTGGCAGATAGTTTGGTTTCAAGCTAAATAAGCAAATTTATCTGCAAATATAGTGTTCACAAAAATTACTTAAAACAAGTAAAAAAATAAGGAAGGAAGGAAACAAGTAAAATAATGAGAATGAGAAGCTCACAATGAGAATATAAAGATATATCAACTAGATATAAGATCATTTTACTTGCCAAGATCTCATTTTATACAGTGCAAAAACAGTCAGAAAAGCAGTCTTGGACATGTCAAGACAGAATGCAGATAGCATGTAAGTAATTCCTTCATGTGAAAAACCATGTAATTACATAGCTGCATCTGAATAGCCTAACAAAAATGACCGTAGTAAGTTTCGACTTCAACGGTTAACTAGAGGTCAGGAAGTCACCGAGTGATACATGGATGATAAAAGGTGTGAAAAAGGACAGACAGCGGTCACTGACGACAGCCAATACAGTAGACAGGACGTTGGAGGTTACGGTGTAAAAATGTGCTTCCCCTTTATCCGCTTCCCCTTGTCCGACACGCCCTGACTTCCTGCCGTTGACCGTGATGGGGTCAGCCTTTCGAGTGGTCAAAAAAGCGGCGTTTATCAAGTGCTAGCAAAGCTGTCAAAATAAATCAGAAGAAATGGAGCCTGTACACTCTCGGCGGAAACAGAAAGAGGGCGAGACTGGTCAAACCGGACAAATCACAACAAGAGGAAGAAAACGGAGAAAAAACAGAAAGGAGAGAAAGAAAGGGATGAAGGAGAGAACGAAAGCTCCTAAACTCACTGGCTGCTTTTATGAAGCTCCTCTGGTACTGGTAGGTCATCAGAGGTCCAGGTAGCATCCTGTCAACAGAGCGGAGACATAATAAGGTTAAAGGACGAACTGATGTTGAAACGGACAAACAGAGATGAATAAGGGGACAAAACGTGTCAGGCCTATTGACAGCTACAGTGGATGAGGGCTCTGCCCAACAGCTCAAAACTAGCTCAAAACAAAAGTGACCGCTGTACCCTGATTGGTGGACTCACTTCACGCTTCTTTCGTTTGGACATGTTACGTACATATGATCACATAAGCCAAAAGGAGTGACAGATTTGGCCAAAATATAATGAAGTAAACAGTAAAATATTAGACTTTATAATGTAGTGGAGTTCAGTTACTATATACCAACGCCCTACTTACAGTACACTAACACATTACACTTACTGAGTTACTGTCCACCAACACACTACTTACAGTACACTAACACATTACACTTACTGAGTTACTGTACACCGACACCCTACTTACAGTACACTAACACATTACACTTACTGAGTTACTGTACACCAACACCCTACTTACAGTACACTAACACTTTACACTTACTTAGTTACTGTACACCAACACACTACTTACAGTACACTAACACATTACACTTACTGAGCTACTGTACACCAACACACTACTTACAGTACACTAACACATTACACTTACTGAGCTACTGTAACCCTTAATACTACTTACAGTACACTAACACATTACACTTAGCGAGTTACCATACACCAACACACTACTTACAGTACACTAACACATTACACTTACTGAGTTACTGTACAACACTGACAGTTGACTAGGGCAGATCTGAGAGGTCAAACAATCTCACAAACTGATTTGTGTCCAAGGTGGCATCCTAGGACAGTGCCACATTTAAGTCACTGAACTCTGCAGTGCAGTCCATTCTGCTGACAGTGTTTGTGTATGGTTTTTGCATGGTTAAGTGCTGGATGCTGGATGCTGTGGAACCACCTGCATGCAGTAATTAGTAGGGTGCCCACACAACAACAGTTACAAATTGATATATAGCACTTTGGAATGAAACCCTTTAATTCTGCATTATAATGTGAATTATAATAAAGACACATTATAATAAAGACACATTATAGTGTGGCTGTCAATACAATTCATGTGGGTTAGAGGTACAGGAGGCCAGCTGGGGGAAAGATCAAACACCTCTAACAGGCCTGTATGACACACACAGTACCTCGCATACAGATCTGAAGCACAGCGGGACACACACACACACACACACCGAGGCAGGACACAGTGGGGGATGTGTGTGAGCGTGACAGAGGGGGCTGGTACCTGAGGTAGTGCTTGATCGCGCTGGTGATGGTCTTGATCTCCCACTCGGAGCTGTCCAGTTCTACATCAGCAAAGGTTTTGGGGTCTGCAGGGGAAAAAGTGATCTATTAGATTATATACATGTACATTTCCAATATACATGTACAGCTTATGTGTATATATCTTAAATATAGTGAATATATCTTAAAAATCTTATTTTGAGATAGCTGTAAATTTATTTAAGCATTTTTTTCTCATTTGAAGACTTGTTTAGTGATTTTAATAAGCCAAATTTTCACTATATTGGCAGGTCATTTGGCTTGTTTCATGACTAGAAATAAGTATTCACAATTGAGAATATCAAGCTATATCAACTAGATACAAGACGATATGACTAGCCAAGCTATAGTTTTTTTCACTGTATGAGAAATGCTTTCAAGAATTTCCTGATTTTTTACTTGTAAAGCCAAATGATCTCACTATATTGGCTGATAATTTTGCTGATTGTAAGACATTTGCTTGAAACAGGTCAAACTGTCTGCAGGAAATTGGCTTAAAAAATTACTTTAAAAAGTAAAATGATCAGAAAATTAGCTTACAACAATCTCCACATCAGATAAGATTATTTGCCAAGGTCTCACTGTTTGCAGTGAAACCTTTATTTTTAATTATTGAGGTTTTTATGTAATGTTCTATGCTCTGCTTTTTTCCCTCTGATGCTAAAAAAGGAATACTAAATGCCCACTTCGACTGGAAACAAACTCAACGATGCTTGATCAATCAATGATGCTTGATCCGTTAGCCATCTTCTGACCCTTTTTGAGTGTTCAGTTTGACTACTGCACTGATTCTTTTGGGGAATACATTTTAAGTGGTGAGCCACCTTAAAAAAACTGATAAATGATCAATGAGGTAGAGGGAGGTGATCACCAAGGAGCAGTAGCAGCAGCAGGTGGGTGGTAAACGTACAAGTCTGCAGAGGATCTATGAGGAAAGTGGAGCTTGTGTGTTGTCTCTCCAACGCTAGTCAAAACACACAGTATCTTGATCCCGCACAGACAACATACCCATTATCTCGTCTCTACACTGCATCGTTACAAGACAGGGATGTATTCAGATCCTTTGTTTATTCAGAGTCAACACAGATAGGAGCTCGTGTTCACCATGTGTTCAACCACCTTATGAATCATAGGTAAATGGGTTCATGTCAGAAAGTCTTCGCTATGGTGTGAGGTAGCATTTCTGGCTCTTTAGAAGGCATTTCACTCATGCAGTGGAGGAAATTCCAGCTATTATGATAAGTGAAGCTTCTTTAAGACTTCATACAAAGCATAAAAAAAGAAAGCGAAGCCGTAGAATCTTATCAAGTGCAGTGGGTTCAGTCACTGACGGGTCTCTGTGGGTGTTTTCACATACTTCACGTAGTTCTAGAACCTGAAAGGCAACCAGCCACAAATGACCTCACTACTGTAAACAATGCAAGCAAAATTCCCTTAATTCCCTTTCTGGTCTTCTGGAGCAGTGATGAGATCTCAGACCACTTCCTGTTCACACCAAAACTCATTTAGAACTTAAACTGCTACTGGGTAACACTGAATCATGGCTACTGCTGATGCAAGTCCATCATACCATAACCCCCCATTTTAGGGGCTTAAAATTGACTGGACAAACAAACCAATCATAAATGAAATGCTTTGTAATGACTGTCTAAACTCATAGACATCACCAAAGGCTCTGCCGGGCCTTTAAAATCAATCAATCAATCAATCAATCAATCAATCAATCAACCAACCAATCGATCAATCAACCAATCAATCAATAAATAAATACATAAATAAATATTTAAATAAATAAATTTAATACATTTGTAGAGTACCTTTCATACTGTTATTTACAGCCAGTTGTTATAAGTAATAGAAGACAGTATATGTTTTAATTAGCCAAAAACACAAATCAACTGTATAAGCACCATGACAATACAGTTTCCATTAAACGCCGTGTTAAAAAGAGACGTTTTTAAATGTTTATTAAATGTGTGTACTGAGCTCCACTGTCTAATAGAAGCTGAACTGTCTTCTGTCATCCAATAGAGCTGGTTCCAGTAGCCCTCAGGACCTTTTGGTGTTTCTGAGCTCACCAGATTTGTTGATTTGGCTACTGCTTTTGCTATGGACTTGTCGTGTTGATTTTCCATCCTAATGACAGCTTGCTTCATTGTCTGCCACAGCTCTTTGGACTTCCTATTGCAAGTTCCTTGAAACCAACTGTAGACCTTTTATCTGTTTACTTATATGTGAATTCATTAGGGAATAACACACACCTGGCCATGAAACAGCGGAGCAGCCAACTGTCAGATTACTTTTGAGCCTCTAAAAATGGGAACTGGAGCTCTGTATGAATACTGTTGTAATTCAGACACAGTTTACCCGATTCCTGGTTACTATGTACTCAATCTGAAGACCATTTCAAGAGGCAATTGCTTTTGCTCTTTTAAATCATAAACAGATGTGAACTCATTTCCACCCTTAAGTGCATTAACATTCATAGATAACCACAGAGTTAGAGGGTTAAAAGCATTCCCATGTTGTGCCTGAGACCAAAAGATCCGCTGATACTGTACCCTGTGTCTTGCATTAGTGTTTACACTGAAATCATAAACCTGATCTGATAAGCATGTACTGTGCAATTCTATAAACAAGAATTCCTGAACCCTTCCAAGGAGAATACAAATAATGGAATGAACCATAAAGGTCACAATAAGCCACTATTTAGCAATGTCCAATCCAATTGAATCTGATCAAGGAACATTTTAACGAATCAGGCATGATCCCACTCCAACTCTTTTCTTTGATCAAAGATGCTCTATAAACATACAATCCACAAAAATAAAATGCAAACTCCAACCCTGCAATCTATACTGCAAAAAAACAGATCTTGGCAAGTAGCATTCTTATACCTAATTATATATAGTTGATATATATAAGGTTTTTTATTTTGTTTTTTTGTTTGAAGTGATTTTAGTAAGCCAAATCTTCTCATTATATTGGGCTGGTTTTAAGCGAATTTCTTAAAATACACAAAACTCTCTGCCGATATAGCGAACAAAGGTGAAGTAAAAAAAAAACGGCTTACTAAAATCACTAAAATTAGTACAAAAATACCAGGGAAAGGACAATAACCTTAAAATAAGCATACAGCAATCTGAAAATGACAATTGTGATATATATAAACTATATATAAGATTACTTGCCAAAATTTTTAGCAGCATATTCAGTCTAGCCATGATTGTTCCCAATTTTGTAGTTAAAAATCTCATTTTGAGATTGTTGTAAGCTCATTTTAATATTATTTATCTTACATCCAGATATTTTTTACGTGTTTTAAGCAATTTCATTAAGCCAAATGTTCTCACTATATTGGCAGATGACACATTTTGGCTTATTAAAACAATTTAAAACAAGTAAAAATCTGGAAATAAGATAAATAATCTTAAAATTAGCTTACAGCAATCTAGAATTTTAAGGTACATCAACTAAAAATAAGATCATTTTACTTGCCAAGATCTAATTTTTACCAGGGCAGATTCATAAAACTTGCTATGCAAAATGTGCTGCACAATAAATAAGACCTATTAAGAAAGTCTCCATGAAGGTGACTGTGTTTCAGGTTTTTACCCCTGGTAATGCTCACTCATACCTTCACCGCAGCTGTTTTCAGCTCCTGCTGGTTCTTGGGGCATTTGACCTGGTGGAGCCAAGCAGCAATACATGGCCATGCTACCTCTAGATGAAGTGGCAGGTTTGGGATTATGAGCAGTTCCTTCCCGTCTCCATAATCTTCTCTTCCCATCATTCTGGTACAAGCTGATCTTGGTCTCATCCGCCCATAAATTGTTGTTCCAAACTGTTATTTGGTCACCATGATTCTGGTTTACATCTTGTGGTAAACCGTCTGTACTTCTGGTTTTTACTGCTCTTGATTGTTGATGTTGAGACAGATAGTTTGACCCCTTGGTTCTTGATTTGGCCTAAAGTTGTGAATGATCTTGTTCTCTAGGGAATGGAATTATCCTGTCATCCACCACAGCTATTTTCCATTGTCTACTGGGCTGATGAGTCTTCTGAGCTGACCAGTGTGTTCTTTCTTTTAAAGCTTGTACCAAATAGTCGGCTGGGCACGCCTAATCTCTCGGATGGGGTTTGTTTGACTGTTTTGATTGTTCAGTGTAATGATAACTTGGTTTACTGGCAGTGTAGCTCTTCATACCTCATATTAAGAGTTAGCAGCAACAGATTCCACTTTAAATCAACCCTAGTCCCTTTATCTGCTTATTACCCACCTGGCTGAGAAACAGCTGAGTAGCCAACGGTCCTAATAATGAGGGGCCACTGTATGAACATTTAGATGTAAATACCTTCAATATGAAGCTGAAAGTCTCCACTTTTAGGTGCAGGGTTTACTTGTTTTAAGAGATTTTATGAAGGCAAATTATCTTACTATATTGCCAGATAATTGTGCTTATTTTAAGAAATGTGTTTGGATGAAACTCAAATGATCTGCCAATATAGTGAGAAGATCTGGCCCACAAAAATCACTTAAAACAAGTAAAAAAAATGAATAATAATATACTTTTAAAATAAGTTAAATGGTCTTAATATCAGCTTTCAACAATCTCAATGAATTTTCAGCAACTATATACTGTATAAGATCATTTTATGTGCCAAGATATCATTTTTTGCAGTGTGAAATCATAAACCTGAGCTGATAAGCGTGTACTATGCAATTCTATAAACAAGAATTCCTGAAAGCTTCCAAGAAGAATACAAATAACGGAATGAGCCATAAAGTTCACAACAGGCCACTATTCAGGAATGTCCTATAATCCAATTGGAGCTGATCAAGGTCTTTTTAATGAATCATGCATGATTTTTGCCATTTTGCTTATGGAGTTTGTTTGGTTGCTTTGATTATTCGGTGCAATGATGACTTGTTTTACTGGCAGTGGAGCTTGTTGTACTTCACACTGAGAGTTAACAGCAATTACATACACCTGGCCATGGAACAGCTGATCATCCGACAGTCCTAAATATGAGGGGTAAGTGTATGAAAATGGTTTCCCTACACCGTTCACCCAATTTGGATGTAAATACTGCAGTATGAGCTCATATTCAGTATTTCATTTCAACTCCGATATGCTGTGTTAGGCTGCTAAAATAACAATAACTTTGTCAATGTCCAAATATTTAGGGACCTAATTATATGATTTTATTGGCTTCTTTCAACATCAGCCACACATTACCAGATCTTCAGTCCAATTTTAACCCACGACTTGCCTCTTCCAACAAATGTTCCCAGCCTTAAGTGATTTTCCAGCTCGGGAGTTCGTCTGGCAGTGTGAGAGGACTGAAGAGTCAATCTTTAGCCATCGCTCCTGAGTGACTGGAGCAATGACAGTCTGGCATGACACCATTGCAGTCTTTAGCAACTTTGACATGGTGTTAAGGGCAGTTGTCATAACGGTCTGCGTGCATGTAGTCCTGCGTCGTGTAGCCGTCTGCCAATACTGTTGGCACTAACAGGATGACTACTGGAGGGCATCACTGCTCGCAGAATGTCCGCAATCGTGGCTGTTGGGNTGCCAATGCTGTTGGCACTAACAGGATGACTACTGGAGGGCATCACTGCTCGCTGAATGTCCGCAATCGTGGCTGTTGGGTCAGTCAGGTACAGCGATACGGCCCGAGCATGAAACTTGAATCGTTTGCATGTTTCACAATGTCAAACCTACCCACCAAGTTTCATAAATACATATCTAAATTAAAGAATAATGTATGAATTAGACTTGGTGTCAGTGGAATCTTACCCATTGCGAGGCTCAAGAGCTTCTGCACTCTAGAGTTGACGCCGACTATCCTGTACAGTCCCTGCTCATCAATACCTGGATGGGGACATTTAGACACAACATTAGAAACAAACACCACAAAACCACCGCAGCAATGTCTCTCATACTGGCTAACCATTGTGCACTGCACACAAATTAAAGTATACCTCTGGTCTCTATGGCGTAGATGAACTTCTTGATGACATTGAAGCCAACCACATCCAGCTGGGCCACTGAAGGGAGGCAGAGAGAAAGATTAGAGAGATTACTAACATTCAATTCTCTCCCATAAGAAAGTAGTTCTGTCTTAATTGCAATGCTGGTCTGTTTTGTTTAGGTGCTCTGCTTGTTTTTATATATACACAAATATATATGTGTGTATGGGGTGTTCATGTTTGTACAAAGGCACACCACATGTGTGCAAGCTAACAAAACAGCAGGTCGTAACAGATGGTGAATGAGGATCTGGTCAACGTAACACTTACTGGCTTCATTCTGGCTGTCTTGATTCAAATTGTACACCTGTGATGGAAGAGACATTCGCTGTCAATGACAGAATGATGTTAAAACAGGAAACATGACCAAGCCATGGCAAACAACATGTGTGGCTGGGTGCAGTGCTTATAAATAAGCTTCAGTATGACACAGGATTATCTATCCATTTGCATGCATTGTGCAGGTATTATGCATGAGTAATCCCCTTCCAAATACATACCGGAATGAATAAGCTGGAAAAACCGCTTGGATATTTAGCATAAAGACTGAAGATTGTGCATAAAATCTATTTTTTTAATCTTTTATAGTGACTTAAATGTGGCTGTAGGACTACAGTTGACATCCAGTCACATCCAAACTCGAAAACATGACATGTTTGCCCAAACCATGCAATATCTGCCCGTGGGCTGGAAACTAGCTTAATAGCTTTGATCATATCTCACAAGCCACACAGTGTGAACACCTATTGACAAATGTGTCCCAAACATCATTAACCCTTTAATGCTCCACTATTTCTGTTCATTTCTTCCATAACATTGGTTCTCAATATTGTCAACAAATTTCCATATGCACTGACATGATCAAATAAAGACAAATCTTCATAGATTCTTCTGGTCACAAACACGCATTGTGGTCAGCAAAAAACTATATCTTGGTGTTTAAAATTCAATATTTATCATTAAGAGGTAATACATATATTATATGTTTGTTTAACTTATATAAAGGCAAACTTTTACGTTATTTTATCTGATGAAGTTGCCTTCATTTTTTGTGATCAGATTTCGCTCACTTGAAGCCTTATTTCTTGAAAAAAACTAAATTATATGCATTATTTAAAAAAATGTATTGTGCTTGTTTCAAGAAATAGTGCAGATAATTTAACATTTCAAGAAATAGTGCAGATAATTTAACTTGTTTCAAGAAATAGTGCAGATAATTTAGCTTCTTTCAAGAAACAGTGCAGACAATTTAGCTTCTTTCAAGAAACAGTGCAGACAATTCTGCTTTAAGCAATATTGTTTGAAACCAGCAAATTATTCGCCAATGGATTAAAAAGTCAGACATTTCCAAAAAATGGATAAAATGACCTAAAACTGCTAAAAGGCCAAGTTAAAATTAATCTTATGATATTCTTATCACCACAAAACCTCTCAAACTCAGAAACATTTCTACTAGATTTAAGATGATTTCACTTGCTAAACAAAGGAGTGATCTGAATTCTGAATTCGTGTTGCTGCATGCTACAATAAAGGCAGCATAGTGCTTCTTTTACATAGTGATAGAAAACACAGCAGCATGCATTCCAATTCCACATGCTGCTAAATTTGCAGATGTCGTAATTACTCTGGAGACAGAAACGAAATCTCTGAATACGGCACAGCCGAAGACTCTGCACATTATGTAATGTTACGTTACATAACCTTAGGTAAGATAGGGTTAAAGAGTGTCTTATACCTGCTCTATAATTATACACACTCTACCACAAAACCATGTTGTTCTACAAGGCATTCTGGAAAACAAAACCCGGCGTTATTATGCTAGACTTGATTCCTCGCCCTGCAGCATGATTCATCAGAAGCATCTGTGCTATTTTCACACGCAGGGAAATGCCACTGGTCATTGAGTGGATGCTCTCACGCTTTACATCTTTAGAGGCCAAGAACAACAAGACTAAACTAGACTGTAGTCTGAAGTCAACTGTAGCCTCCTGAACTGCAGGCAAAAGTTAATCTAGTCATACACTGCAAAAAATGAGATCTTGGCAAGTAAAATAATCTTATATCTAGTTGATATGTCTCATTTTTCTCATTTGAAGATTGTTGCAAGCTTATGATAAGATGATTTAACTCATTTCTAGGCATGGTTTACTTGTTTTAAGTGATTTTCACCATACTGCAGATAAACTGGCATCTTTCAAGCACTTTTTTTCTTAAATTTAGTCAAATTATCTGCCGTTAGAGTGAGAAAATTTGGCTTACTAAACTCACTTAAAACAAGTAAAAAAATGTCTAGTTTAATAATCTTAAAATTAGCTTAAAACTATTTTTCAAAATAAGAATGATTTATGATATTTTAACTAGATCTGAGATCATATTACTTGCCAAGATATCAGATGATGTGTATGTTTTCCTCAGAAATTAGTAGTTGGCGGGTCGGCCATAGTATTGGTCGCCTATTAAGCCCATCAACAATTAATCTTTTCTTCAGAAAACCAAAACGTATGCAGCAGAAGTAAGACACTGATTGCAATCCATGGTGTTACAGCCTAGGCCTGCCACAATTATTACACAATTGCCTTTATTTAAGCTCCAATTACAATTATTTAAGATGACCGCATGAAAAACATTCACTCAGAGCCTTTCTATCACATACACATACTACAAGTAAGTAAAAAGTAAAATTCTTGTGTGTGTAAATATATATATACACAGGGGTTGGACAATGAAACTGAAACACCTGGTTTTAGACCACAATCATTTATTAGTATGGTGTAGGGCCTCCTTTTGCGGCCAATACAGCGTCAGTTCGTCTTGGGAATGACATATACAAGTCCTGCACAGTGGTCAGAGGGATTTTAAGCCATTCTTCTTGCAGGATAG
>CM067487.1:14479703-14492796 GCA_034552555.1 Semaprochilodus insignis | reverse complement strand
TATATATATATATATATATATATACATACATATCTCAAAATTCTGAAATTGTGATTTTAGTAAGGTACATTGTCTCACCATGCTAGCAGAGAATTCTGCTTATTTTAAGACATCTGCTTGAAGCAGGCCGAATTTCTGCCAATACAGTGAGCCTGGCATAAAAACTGTTCTTGTTTTGATGTTGCTTCCAGAGTCAACTCTGTAATAGGTGATGCTACAGATGATAGGTGATTTTTGCAGCTCCCTCTCTGAGTTTGAATGGTCTGCTTCGTAACTGGAGATGTAACTGTTCCTCCTAAAAGTTTCCATTTCACCAACTGACTTACGGCAAAGTTGGCATCCTACAGTCTTTAAAGTCCTTTAGCTCTTCAGTCCACCTACTTTTGGCCATATAGTGCAACATTTAACTCTGACTCCACCTCCTTTAACAACCAATGCATTCCAATAATAAGAACGTTCTAGGGCAGGGTTCCTCAACCTGTGGGAACCTCTGGACCACCAGTGGACCACGATGCATCCTCTAGTGGGTCTGTGCTCAGGTGGAAAGAGTAGTCTCAGTAGTGGGCTGGAAACATCATATATGTATAATCACATTAGCATTATATTAAGTACTTTAATATAAATATATGTATAATAATGTACACATGCACAAATTTAAAAAATTGCAGTAGCAGGCTAATTACACATCTTCAGTTTGAGCCAACATGGCCACTGGCTAGCCATTGATGGAGAGGTTTCTTGGGGCAATTTCACAGCTCCCTTGTGTGAATTTGAACATACCATATTTTTCTTTGACCAAATTTCTGTTTATAAAAGCTAATTTTAGTTTTCTGGTGGGCCGCTACGCTTTGTAGTTATTAACATGGGCCTTGGGGAAGAAAAGGTTGAGAACCCCTGTCCTAGGGGACCACTGTATATGTTATCATGATACTGAGACATGGTTACATTATAGCCATTTATAATGAAGAATAAATGAGAGATACGTCCACATACCGGCTCTCTCCCATCCATGGCTTCCATCCACAGTCGGCGGTCCTCTTCTGATAAAGCCTGCATAGTTATCATCACACCAGGCCTGAAATATAAACAGAGGTATGCTGTGTAATACTGCAGCAATGTCAGCCCCACACCAGCCCAAAACCTCAAGCATTTATCATGACAACACGAAAGAGCGCCAACCTTACCACTGACGGAGAAGATGTGGAAATGGTGGACAGGTTTTGCCCACTCGGATCAATTATTAACAACAAGGGATCTAGCACTCAAGAAATATGGCAGACTGGCACCTGGCAGGACACGGATGAAGGAGCTTGAAAAGATCTTCAAATGCAACAATTTGTCTTTAAAAATAAAGACCAGAATTGTCCAGGCTGTGGTCTCATCTGTGGTTCTTTATGGATCTGAAAACTGGACAATCGAGGCAGAAAAGACAGGAAAAATATAGGTGCCTTTGATCTGTGGTGTTGGAGAAGACTTTTGATGGAATTCTGGACAGCAAAGAAAAGAAATGAATAGATCCTGGAATAAATCAAGGCTCACTCGAAGCCCAGATAACCAAACTGAAGCTCTCTTATTTGGAGCTATTACAAGAAGAACTGATTTACTGGAAGAGTTGAAGGTAAAAGAGGACGACCAGCAACAAGATGGATGGATGCAACTCGAAGAATCAAGAACCAGCCATCCAAATGCCTGAAGACCCAAACAGAAGATAGGATGCTCTAAAGGACATGACTGAAACGTACCTAACTGCATCTAATACCTCCAGAAGCACAAATAACAGCTATGACTGGACTGGCGGATGCCTTCCCTGGCACAATTCTGAGGAGAATTTCCTGCAGACTGGGATTTTTGCCACTGCTGGTAGACCTGTATGACTGTACGCTTCCATACACCTGCAAAACCAGCTACTTCCTTCACACTATGACCTTTCAGGACACCCAAATGAAATCTAATTAACATCTGCTTTGGACGCATTTTCCACAACAAGACATTCACTGCACTGTATCACCTCTTCTCAATCTATGAATCCTGCCACTCACACCCTGCAGGTATTTATAGCCCCATCATCATATATATATGGGACCATATCCGTACAAACACAAACAGACCGAGAAACAGTTTCATCCTAAGAGCTGTGACCTAAACAACAGCTCACTTACTGACTGATTACTACCTCTGGACTAATCTTGTTCACTATACACATTCATGCACATTTATGTACAGTCACCTTATGTTATACGTTATTATCCATAGTGTAATTCTACCTCCATATACGGTCAACTGTCTGCATATTTTGCACATCCATGCACAGTCACTTTATACGTTCAGAAATGATATATTTGTATTGTAACTGTTACTGTAGTTTACACCCATTCTCCAATTGAGTGCACTGTCCATATGTAAATATCTTAAATATGCTACTCAATCCAAGCCTGACGGGATCCAACCAAATTCTGGGTTTTGGACAAGATTCTGGACTTCATCTGGCTCGGATCGGACTAAAACAAAACCATGTACTAAATAAAAAGATATCTGACCAAAGATGAATTGTTTACAATTCCAAATGAGTTAACGTCATTGCGGAAACATGACCTGGTTGTGACGTCAGATAAAAAGAACCATCATAACATGAGGACTGGCACATCGTCTTCTTAGTGGTACACTGGCAGCACATAGATGCAGGCTTAAACCACTGTAATGGTCCATCTCTGGAGGTATGTGTCTTCAAGACCATGCACATGCTCAAGTAACAAGCAAGTGCCAATACAACAGGCAAGTAGTAGTCCTAAATGCTATATGCTAACCTCAATACAGCATTTTTAATGATTTTAATATTTTTTTTATCAAATGTTATCATAATAATTATTATTTGATATATTTTTACCCTTCCATATAAAGTATTAAATCAATGACAGACATAATAGCATACTGAAAGAGCGCCACAACTATATCCACGCACACTACATTTTAAAAAAAGAACCTTAAAAAGAACTATGTAACTCAAAATAATATGGCAAAGAACAGATAATATGAGGGCAAAATAATAGATGACAAAATGGAACAACATTTAGAGTAGAGACAGCAAAATGCTGCTATACATAGGAAGCTAAAGTCTTATTCCCGGCATCCAACAAGCCACCCCGTCAAAATGAGACTGCATACACAGTAAAATGTCTGGAGGTTGGTATATATGGACGTTGGAATGTGGAAATATGGATATGGAATATGGAAATGTACCCATGTAGAAAATGCATTGATGAATAAGATACAGACGAACATGATTACACTTAGGGTCTGATTTGCTTTAAAGGGCAGTTTTAAATACTGCATGAATATGATCTTATGAAACCAATGTGTTCTGATGTGTTCTGAACTCATGACCGAATATTTTGACTTTCAAAAGGTTTGATTTGCTGAATTTGCTCAACCAAGAACATCATACAAACCTACGCCCATGCCCCATTCATTACGTTAGCATATCATCAATCAGCACTGGCATCCATCCTGAAGATCCAACTCCACCACACGGCTGCCATTACCATCACTCTGTTGGCATCTACCACCATCTCAAACCCTCCAGCTGACTTCTCGTTCTACTCTCGCATGTGTGACTGCATATGCGAGAGTGCATACATGCTGCTGTTGGGTTTGTGTGGGTACATCATTCAGATGTGTGTTCACAGAGCTGAGCCGCACTGATGTGCACATTAAGAAGACACCAACAATGCATTTCTCTTCTCTTACGTGCTCTCCCTGTTTGTATTGCGAAGCAAAGAGAACTGCATGGAGAAGTAAATATCAGAGGGCAGTTTGAGTTCCACACCGGTGAAGATGTCAAAATCATGTAACATCTCATAATGTTGTCTCTCTTTGAAATGTCACACACACACACTTAAAACTGCATGCAAAGCCAAATATAACAAATATAGAACTTTCTGCCCAAGGCTCATCCAACCCACCACACTCCAGTCAGCTCCAGAATCATGGGCCCCCCTCCATGAAAATGAGCTAAGATGAACATTTTAAATAAAGCACACATGCAATTTGGGGCTTAAACAAACGGGTAAGCTGCATATCTTTATTCTGACTCTGTGTTTTGGAAAAAAAACCAAATTATTTTGGAAAAGATTGGTTTCAGAAATACTGGCGTGCCCACCATTAACGCTTGGTGAAGCATCCCCTGGCAAGGAGCACTGGGCCACTTTCTGTAATGCTTAACAAGGTTGGAGAATACTTATTGAGGGATCTTGGACCACTGTTCCATGCAGAACATTTCCAGGTCCATGATATTCTCAGGTATCTGTCCTCTTATGGATGGGTTTTCAATTCGGTTTAAATAAGACATGACAAAACTCTTGATTTTGTGTTAATGCAACATTTCTGCATGGACTCTGATGTGAGTTTGGGGTCAGTATCACAAATTTGGCATCCACACACTGCCAAATTTCAGCTTTCTGGCATGGCAGACTGTAAAATATCCTGGTTTTGGAAATTTGTACTGCCATTAGTATGCACAAGAGCTCCATGACCACTAGCAGTAAAACAGCCCCAAAGCATCAACGAAGCACCACCATGTTTGAAAAGTAACATGTAAGATTTTACTGCTCAAGGTAATATATATTTACAGTGAATAAACTAAAGAAAATCACAGCCCTAGACAAAAAGTTACCTTCTTGTCCATTCACTACAAACTTTAGCAAAACTGTTGCAGGCCGTGCTTGAATTACAGTAGTTATAGAAGAACTTAATTTCTTATGCTTATGCTGAATTTTTTATGCTTACAGTAAAGCAATATTATTATTTTCATAGTAAATGTGGTACCCTGAAAAAAAAAGATAATTTGGTTAGTAAAATAGATCTTATATCTAGCTGATACATCGTAAAAGTTTTAGACTGTTGTAAGCTACTGGCAAATAGTGGCTTGTTTCAAACATGTTTCTTAAAATAATAACAATAATAAATATAAATAATAACAATAATTATTATCATTGTTGTTTCGTTGCTGTTTTGTTGTTGTTGTTATTATTATTATCATCTGCCAGCACAGTAAGAAGATTTGCCGTATTTTAGTATTATTGCCCACTTCTGCTTTACATAGAATATATATTTAACACTGAACAAATAACATAAAAATACATTTGTGCAGACAAACTGAACATTGCTTAGGCTGCACTAATCAGTTCATTGTTTATGTCCTTCGTGTCCATTTTGCCATGAATGTATTTGGACTTTGGTGCAGGTGTGTGACTCCAGCATGCCATGTTAAAACTCAATAGAGGTCATAGAAATCAGAGGGGAAAGCAAAGTGAGGAGTAAAACCAAAGCGGAGGAAAATGCAAAGTACAGTCTGTTAAAGTGGGAGGCAGGCTGTGAAAGGACGGCACATATTTGGAAGAATGACGTCTGAAACCAAACAAAATATGTTTGATACAGAGAAATATTTCCAGCACTTATACGTGCGTGTGCACACACACACACACACACACACACACACACACACACACCACTGCATAATACATACCGCATTCAGTATTGATGCCCTCACACATACAGCCACCCACATGAATTGCCCACCATCGCTCCACCCAGCACCCATTTCCCTTTAAACTGCAGTCCCAATACTGAGCTATTAATCTTGTAACACTGTGCTAACTTCTCTTCATTATTGAATGTTGTTGTTGTCAAATTATCATCCGAACGAGGCATTCCAGTAAGACCCCCACAGGACCCCCACAGAGCAGGTATTATGTGGGAGGTGGATCATTGTCAGCACTGCAGTGACACTGACGTGGTGGTGGTGTGAGTGGATCAGACACAGCAGTGCTGCTGGACACGTCAGTGTCACTGCTGGACTGAGAATCATCCACCACCCAAAACTATCCAGCTAACAGCGTCCTGTGGGCAGCGTCCTGTGGGCACTGATGTAGGACTAGAGGATGACCTGTGAAACTGTGCAGCAACAGATGAGCTATCATCTCTCACTGTACATCTACAACGTGGACCAGCAAGGTAGGAGTGTCTAATAGAGTGGACAGTGAGTGGACACAGTGTTTAAACACTCCAGCAGCACTGCTGTGTCTGATCCACTAACACCAGCACAACACACACTAACCACCCTAATGTCAGTGTCACTGCAGTGCTGAGATGGTGCTGATGGTGGTCCTGTGGAGGTCCTGATCATTGAAGAACAGGGTAATACAGTATACAGAGAAACAGATGGACTAGAGTCTGTAACTGTAGAACTGGACATAATGGACAGTGAGGTTTTCCTGGTTTCCCTGAATTCTATTAATGAAGGTCTGATTTTGCTAGAACAGCTTATGCGAATAACTTGCAATTACCAGCATAGGCTGTTGTATTAATGTATATAGAATTGCTTAAGCTTGTGTTATGTAGGTAGCAGTCAGAATAAGTGCTAGCCAGTATGTAGTTCTGAGACTAAGGAAAGGAAGCCCTCAGAGTTTAAGAGGGTCAAAGCATCACCTCCACAGTTTAAACTCTCTGCTTCTGCCACCATTAGCAGTGAAATGTGCAGCACAGAGTCGCTCTTTCTGCTCTTCTCCACCCACTGCAGAGTGGCTTCCCATTTACAGTCGTGTGACAAGCCAAAGCAATTAGCTGCACACTGGGGCTGTGCCTGCCAGTCCGGTTTAAAACCCCTGCCAAGTCTGCTCTGCTCTCAGCCATCAGCCGTGCTCCACAACCACCGGCCTGCAACTCCACCTGCTGGAGGCTTAGAGGAACTGCCACTCACTTGTCTACAGCCTCCACATCAAAGCAGAACCTCTTCTCGATGGAGTCCGTTTTCCTCCTGGTGCAGGATTTAAGGACGAAGCTCTCCTCCTCTCCCTGAAAAAGAGGAGCTGTGTTAATGCTTACACGTTTAACCTTACAACTCATCACTGTCATCTTCCTGAATTACTGAAATGTACCCGCTAATGTGATGCAATTGGAGTGTAGATGCAATTAAATCAGCACTGTTTAATAAACCATGTGCAGATTGTCTGAAATTTAAAAATAAATTAACTTGGTTTTGTTGAAATACGATGAAATATAGCAAAATAATGTCACATCTCCAAGTGTTTTTTATACACTTGCATATTTTTATACACAAGCAAAATTATCTTATATCTAGTTGATACATCTTAAAATTCTCATTTTGGGAATGATGTAAGCTAATTTTAAGATTACGTACCTTATTTCCAGGTTAATAAGCCAAAATATCTTACTATGTTGCCAGAGAATTTCACTTATTTTAAGAAATTTGCTTGAAACTGGTCAAATAATTTGCCCAATATAGTGAGAAAATTTGTCTTACAAAAATCACTTAAAACAAGTACAAACATCTGGGAATAAGCTAAATAATCTTAAAATGAGCTTATATCAATCTCAAAATGACAATTTTAAGTTATTTCAAATAGATACAAGACAAAGATATCATTGTTTGCAGTGTACATTCACTGGAGTTAAAATAATTAAGTAAATAATCCAATTAAGCTATATCATTATACAATCTGTTCCTCTGACGCACTGAACTGTTTCCTTAGGAATCACAATCAAAGTGAATCATTGTAAGGTCAGAGACTTGCTAATTGCATATAGTAATATGTCATTACTTAAACAGTCACATTAAAAAACATTTTCATTTAACTCAGTCTCTACTCATATTCGAGCAGGCTGTGGGTTTTCTTTTTTAAGATGTCAAAAAACATTAAAACTTGGCAAAATGTGGCACGAAATAACTGCGTAGTTTACTGATAGATATACTAGCAAGTAATATGAACTTCCATGCGGTATGCAGGTAGTGTCATATACATAAGTTACATAGCAGCACACTTGGTGGCATTACATTTGGTTGGTTTTCTTAACTAAAATAACTTCTACAGTGAAACAAACGTGTTCTACAAATTCTAGTACAGAACTGAAGTAGTACCAAGTACCAAACAACAAAAACAACACACTAAATACAGTATAAAATGTGAAATAACTTTGGCATAAGCCACATTTTATGGTCTAGTTTTGGTAATTCTGTATGTGCAGATGTGTGTTCTTTTATAGAGGATGTGTACTTATTTCTAATTATTTATTTATATGGGTCCACTGAGCCCATAGTCTGTAGAGCCTTTTTAAAGTTTTAAGGCATCATCTCTAGACTTTGGCCCAGCCACTAGAAGAAGCTAAATGTGCAGCAAGTGAGTGCAGGTTTACACTAATTACACTTATACAGCAACGTACATATTGTGGTAACCCTCTTCTGTCATCGACCACAGAAGTTTTCCATGGTCGTCCAGACCTCTTGGTGTTTCTGAGCTCACAGGTGCATTCTTTCTCAACCAAATAGTTGGTTTGGCCACAGCCAATGAGTTTGCTATCTCTCTGATGGGCTTGTTTTGCTTCACTGGTAGTGAAAAAGCTCTTTGAATTTCATGTCACCAACAACAGATTCCAATATGCAAATGCCACATTTCATATCAACTCTAGACCTTTTATTTGCTTACTTGTATGCATGTGTGACGGGATTCATAGATTGAGAAGAGGTGGTACAGTGCAGTGAATGTTTCGTTCCATGTGTGGAAGATGGATCCAAAGCAGATGTTAATGATCGGCTAAAAGGAGTGATTGCATTTGGGCGTGCCACAGTGACAAGGAAGTTGCTGAATTTGCAAGTGTATGGAAGAGCACGGGCATACAGGTTTACCAGCAGTGGCACAAATCCCAGTCTACAGGAAATTCTCCTCAGAATTGTGCCAGCGAAGGCATCCGCCAAATCTGGCCCAACTGTGCAATTCTTTGATGCAAGAGTGTCTCACCATTAGTGTGGCCTACATCCAGAAACTTGTCCAGTCCATGCAAAATCCAATCAGGTATTATGCTGTATGTTTCAGTCACAGGTGACTCATGTTTTTGTCCGCTGAGCTTATGAAAATAATGGTAATTCCTGCACCGTTCACCCAATTTGGAGGTAAATACCCATGAATCAAAGATCTGAGCTCATACTGATATTGTTTAACTTCAACTCCAACAGCCCGTGGCGAGCAGCTAAAATAACAATAACTACGCCAACATATAAATATTTATGGAGCTGACTAGTTCCTTGTGCCGCGATGTGTATATGTACCGTCATGGGCAAGTACACCACAGAGGTTCTAGGAGGGTTAAAGCAAAACCTCAAACAGCTGAAGCTCTCTACAAACCTCCGTCGCTGGCGTTCTGTTTGCGGCACTTTTTCCTTTGCAGTAATCTCCAGGGAGCCCAGCTCCTTCATGAAGCTGATTAAGGATGAAGTGGAGGAAATGAAATAATTGCTAGCTGTCTTAACCATGAATTAATAACAGGGCTGCAACGTAAACCGAGTGTTTTTAATTAGGATGTGATAGCTTGGTAATGATTGAAGTGGACACAGGGTGGAAATAAAAATGAGGCAGCCTATTTGGGCACTGCTGCTTCACCGTTCTCTGTGCTGCCACCATATGCACACAGACACACTACAAAGGCTGAGGTCCATTAGCACATAACGCTGGCAAACCCCATCATTGCTGCACTCTAAAAGTGTCTGGACAGCACTACTCTCCTCTTCACAGCTCACTTCACCTCTCAAGAGGCACACGCTCTCTTTGGCTCCATGCACGAGTGGTAGAATTGGGTCCCATTTCTGCTCAGGTCTCCTATTTTGTATGCCCCATTTTGTGATACTTTAAAATCAGTTTGAGTTCGGTTTGCTTACATAGTCAACCAACAAGGCATCATTCACTTACTCTCACTCACTCATCTTTTAAACTGCTATCCTCCTGAGTCATGATGGTGCTGGACCCCATCCCAGCCTTCAATGAGCAGAAGGCAGGAAACACCCTGCACAGGCCACCAGTCCATTCCAGGGCATACACACACACACACCCTCATACCTAAGGGGGTGGCAATTTAGCATCTCCAATTTACCTGACCGCATGCAAACTGGCGAAGGTGAACAGATCTGCTCCCTACAGAACAAAGTTCCGGATGGATGAAAATGGACCCTGCTGTTTTCTCTTATTTGATATATTTTAAGTTGATTTAATATATGTAATTAACACATTCATATATTCTCATCCTTCAGTAATAGTTATGCATTTTTGTGCATGAATAGAATATATACACCCATCAGAAATAACATTAAAACCTTGTATCAACACTTGCTGTCCATTCTAACAGCTGACCATATAGGAGCACTTTGTAGTTCTACAGTTACAGACTGTAGTCCATCTGTTTCTCTGTTTACTTTGTTACCGTGTTCTTCAATGGTCAGGACTTCCACAGGACCACCACAGAGCAGGCATTATGTGGGTGGTGGAACATTCTCAGCACTGGTGTGAGTGGTTCAGTGTTGCTGTGGGGGTCCTGACCATTGAAGAACAGGGTAATAAAGTATACAGAGAAACCGTTGGATTGAAGAACTACAAGGTGCACCTATGTGATAAGTATAGCTGATAAAATGGATTAAGAGTGTAGGTACATTGAGGTGGTTTTAATGTTGTGGCTGATGGGTGTATTTGTGCATGTATAAGCATATATACTCTTTATCTGCACTTGTCATAAGGTATCCAAAGAAACGTATTCCCTCAGATTGACTGGGAGTCGGCAAGTTTCTCAGTAGTGAACTTCACACCGAACCACTCTGAATAACTCTGACTGAAGCCTGCAGGAATGTGAAATCACTATGCAGAAATCTGACGAGCAGCTCGCCTGTGATAATATTACAAGCTGCAAATTTATGAGCCGATGTTATTCAACTCTTCAGCTCTCCACACAGCCAGCTGCACTATGGAGGTGTGGCTGGAGCATGTTTCTTGGTGTCTGGTGGTGCAGGAAGGCAGCCAGACTGGGTGTCGTGTGTAGCGTTAATGACCCCTCATAGCAGCTCTGGGGAACGGGGAGAGGGCACAGTGCCAGACATCCATGCCAACACAGCATAGCAACACCCAACTCCACATGCCAGAACAAGAGCTGTTCTACTGCCAGCTGGAAAGGACACACACAACAGCCGGCGCCAACACGTTCACCCTCACCTGCACATACAGCAAGGTCACGGTACAGTACTGTGGAGAAGGAGGAGCTGGCGGGGAGAGAGGGTGCAGGAGATGAGGGAGAGAGTTCAGAGAAAAATGAGGTAGAGAGGAAGAGAGGCAGAGAAAGGAGATGAGAGAGAGAGGGAGAAAGGGCTGAAGAAGAGAAGGACAGGGCGAGAGGGTGGAGGAGACGAAGGAGAGAGGGTGGAGTAGATAAGGGACAGGGAGAGAGGGTGCAGGAGAGGAGGGAGAGAGGGTGGAGGACGTAAGGGAGAGAGGGTGGAGGGGATGTATCTAGTATTAATGTTTATTATACTGATACAGTAGTATTCTGATGACATTGTGCAATAATGCAGACCAAAAATAATAATCTACGCATATAAAATGGAAGATGTTACATAGTTAGCTGGTGAGCAAGATGCCAACTCCAGCTTGACTGTGTTTATTATCCAGTCCGTCGGTTTAGCTAATCTTCTCCTTCTCTCTTTCGTTGGAGGTCTGAAGTGTCCACATATCTATTGGTCTTTTTTATGATCATTCTGGTCCATTTAGCTTAATCTTTATCCAGGGTTGCGGATGCAGCAACGGTGATGAGATGAGTTATATCAGAGCATAGTCAGAGGTACAGCTTGCTTGCTGAAATGGCAGCGAGACATCCTCTACGGCATAATCGAGTGGTATGAATAAAGCTATTGATATGTAGTTACTTAAATGAATGCCTTAGTTAAGTGAATCTAGTTACTATCACTGGGATGGACTAGTGGCCTGTCCAGGGTGTTTCCTGCTTCTGCCCAGGATAGGTTCCAGCACCCCTCCCCTGTGGCGCAGAAGGATAAGTGGCTTAGAAAATGAATGAATGAATGAATGAATGAATGGTTGCAATCATTAAATTTGGATAAGTCTTACAGGATGGTTTCTGTCAATAGTTCAATTTATATAATGTTACTTTTGTGCTGTAGCATATTCAGATGCTAAATCGTAAGTTTGGCTGCATTTTACATGTATTTGTTATTCTCACCATGATGCTTTTTCTATTCATTTTGCCATTTTAGCAGCCATAATGCAAAAAAAATAATATCTTGGCAAGTAAAATTATCTGATTTCTAGGTGATATATCTTAATTTTCTTATTTTGAAATAGTTGTAAGATCATTTTTAAGATTATTTAACTTACTCCTAGTCATTTATAGTTCAGATTTTCTCACCATACTGGCAGATAATTTAGCTTATCTTAATAAACGTCAGTGTAGTGACAAAACTTGGCTTAATAAAACACTAAAACTTTTAAAACAAGAAATAAATTTTAAAAAAAAAAGTCTTAAAACTTAGCATCAATATCAACTCAAGATTTTAAGATATATTAACTAAATATAAGCTCATTTTACTAGTCAATATCTCAGTTTTTTTGCAGTTTGGAAATACCAGCCCATAAGCAGTAACTTAACACAATGATCAAGGTGCATAAAGCCGATTAAGTCCTCAGATTAAGTTCTCAGAAATGGGCTAGTCCTGTCTTTCCTGAGCCTTTTATTCTCTACTGTATGAAATAATCCATTTCAAATAATGGAGTTATTCAGCTGATACCACTAGACTGTACAGGGATGAGTTTTTGCAGCTACAGGTAATGATGTAGCTTGCTGGTATTAAGTGAACATTATGTGAGATGTTGTCGTATTACTGTTTAATACATAATTATACTGTAGTATCAGCACATGAGAGGAAAGGCAGTGCTGGGGAGAAAGGGCACACCCACAACTTCAAATAACTTGGCCCATGGTTATGAGTGCCACAATATCATAGAAAGAAACTAGTTAACAGAGACTAACAATGATGTGCCTCATACATAAAATTAATACTAGTAATAAGCACAAAATTAAATCAATGAGTTTGCACTGCTAAAAATACATATCTTGACATATGTTTAGATAAAATACCTTATATCTAGTTAATATATCTTAAACGTCTCATTTTGAGATTGATGTAAACTAACTTTCAGGGAGGGAGGGAGGGAGGGAAGGTGACAGGGAAAGGGAGGAAAAGAGGGAGAGAGGG
>CM067487.1:14438833-14474937 GCA_034552555.1 Semaprochilodus insignis | reverse complement strand
GGGAAGGAGTGAGAGAGGGAAAGGGAGGGAGAGAGAGGAAGGGAGAGAGGGAGAGAGAGGTAGAGAGAGAGAGTGGGAGAGAAAGGGAGAGAGGGAGAGAAAGGTAGAGAGACAGGGAGAGAGATGGAGAGACAGAGAGAGAGGGAGAAAGGAAGGTAGAGAGAGGGAGAGAGGGAGAGAAAGAGTCTTTCGGTTAAGCTGCACATCAGTGTATCAGTGTACCGAGCTGACTTCATAGTGAACTGTAAATTATGCATCTGCTTGAAAACCACACCACCATCCTGCAATAAAAATCCTCTTTTTAGTCCCAATGTTAACGAGTGTGCAGTCAGCTGCTCTGACAGCAAAGAGTCACAACAAAGAACTACAAAGAGCCTCTCATCGGAAGATGCAGTCAGCGGACGCAAAAGCCTGGTGAACTTAACGCCACCACTCTAAAGCCCTCTAGCTTTCCCTCTGAAGCTAAGCATCATTTCCTGGCAACGGCGAGTGATTGTATACTTTGTAGTACTTGTAGTACACGTGTTTGTTGTTGTTGTTGTCGTGTTTTGCCTGCCCTTAAACATCAAACGGTTGCAGCTTGCCGTTTTGCATATCAGTCAACAAGGCCCTTTCTAGTTAAACCAGAAGGCTCTTGACCGTGTTGAGCTTTTTCTGATATATGATATGTGTTGGGACTGTTTTCCAGTTCAGTCACAGGTAACGCAAAATCAGTTCACACACTAGCAGTACTAAGTTACTGGTCCACTATGCAGTTTGGTATCGAGTGCTTGGTCACATGATGACTCACGTTTCTCCAGGACGAACAGGTACCCCTCCATAGTGTGAGGACTGATGCTCTTGTGCTCGTGCGGATTCTCCTTCATCTTCTTCATCAGACTCTCCACCTCCGAACGCGTGCTCTCAAACCGGTTCCGTGTCTGATGGAACACACAGGAACATGCTTTATGTCTAGTGTTCCGGTTTACAGCCTTTACTGGGTTTGCATGTGCAAAGCCTTTATTACAGACAAAGCAGAAAAGTAAGCTCAGCTGCCTCTAAGCTGCACTGCAAGGTGCTCAGAGATGTTCTAGCTGCCCTGCTTTGGAAATGTTTGCGGTTACTGGCAGGAGTTAGGCTGAGATGCAGTATGCATACTGAACACTGCTTTCAAATCTGATCTCTGCACTCCTGTAGCACAGAAAAGAGAAAGACTGACTGAGAAAGAACAGAAGACAGAATAGAAAACAGAGCAGAGCTTACAATTTTAAAGGGGCTTAAACTTTTGCTATTAATCTATTCGTGTTTACCAGTAGGGTCCAGTGTGAAGGAAGAACCCACCCATGAAGTGAAACACCCACATACACACACAGACACTAGTGAACACACACACACACACACGCACTAAGGGACAGTGAGCACTCTTGCCCGGAGTGGTGGGCAGCCCTATCTACGGCACCCAGGGAGCAGTTAGGGGTTAGGTGCCTTGCTCAAGGGCATTTCAGTCGTGTCCTGTCGGTTCAGGGGATCGAACTAGCTACCTTCTGGTCACAAGGTTGGTTCCCTAACCTCCAGCCCACAACTGGTCATTTCACTGGACTTTTAGATGTCTCCGGGCAGATTTATAGACACAGTTAAGACTAAAATTATATTAAATGTAGTCGGCATGTCTAATGTTTTCCATTTTGTTTGAAGAATATAATTTAACCTGAGTTTAAAGTTATTAAGGGCTTTTATTTGCTTTAAGTAATTATATATTATGAAACTGTCTTCCACAGGCAGATCATTCCACAGGCAGATCATTTCAATAAATAAATGTTTGAAGCAAAACTGTTCTGTTTTTCTGCCAACAGAAAAAGGTAACTTCACTATTTAACTTCACTATGACTTAAAACAGAAGGAATAAATCTCTAGAACTAAGTATAATCTAATGACATTCTTGCAACAATCTAAAATATTAGTTGATATAAGTTGATTTCAGCTTACAATATCATTTTTGAAGTGCTGCCATACACACCAACATCTTTTAGTCTTTTTAGAGACTTCTTGGTAAGTAAATCAATTTTATATCTAGTTGATACGAATTTAAAAGAATTTAAAATTCTTAATTTGAGATTTAATTCATTTTAAGATTATTTAAGATATTTTCCTTGTATTAGGTGATTTCTTGAAAATAAGCTAAAGTATTTGCCAATATAGTGGGAACATCTGGCTTACTAAAATCAAACAAGCAACATATCTAGTTATAAGTACAATATAAATAAGTAGAATAATATTAAAATGAGCTTTCAAAAAATTTCAAAATGAGAATTTTAAGATATATCAACTAGATATAAGATCATGTTGTTTGCCAAAATATTATTCTTGCATTGTGTAAGTTAAAAGCCTGTTTTTATGTATTTCTATGATTTTGTAGTGCAGTGTCCTAAAACAAAGTTTGATATTGCAAACTGTTGCCTAAACTTTGTTTGTACTATTGTCCAGTTTTAACAGATAACAGTTTCATACAGTGTTGGAAAGTAAAGTGGTATATTTAAGATCACTAACAAGCTAAAGGCAAGTGTGTGATGATTTAGGCATGCATATAGCACAATGCTAATTGATGGGTTTTAAGCCTTTAGTTGCTATTAGCTGCTTTAGCCTTGTAGCCTCAGTGCAAAACTTCAGACACCAAACATGTCTTGACTGATTGATTTTTTGACATTCAGGTAAAACTGTTTAAAATTAGATTGTCTGTCAGACTGTGCCTGTAAAGTATGATGGGTTAACAGAATCAAGATGGCTCACATTAAAAAACCAAACCAACCAAAACCAAACCATCCTCTTACGTTCTGGATGCTGATGGTGAGGTCGGTCTTGAAGTGGTTGAAGTCTTTGGCCAGCTCGTACCCGTGGTGATAATATGTGAACAGTCCCTGCAGAAAAGCCAGCAACTGCAACCAAGACAGAGCAACATCGGTCAGCGTATGCAGGACTTCTCTCTGAGACTCCGAGCACTGGTCAAACACTTTCTGATACCTTTATGTTCATCAGTATTTAATAACTTGAATAAACAGCTGTTAATCAAACAGAAATCAGGTACAGAACACTGTATTACCGGCTCCACAAACTCAAACATCTTCCTCTCCTGGACCTCCTGTACTTTAAAGACGTATTCCAGTGACACCTCGTAGAAGTGCTGCCTCACGTTATCCACCTGACTGTCTGCCTGGAGAGGGACACAGACATGTTGTCAGCCAAAAACTCTAATAGCATCATTCACATGAAGTCAGTTGTTGGCTAACATGTTTCCATTCATTGTAGTGTTCACTGACTGGTTCATCAGATTCCGGCATCATTTCCTAACCGTTTCTTGTGCTCCAGTCGGGATCGAAGGGATCATGTCAGGAAGAAAACCCAAACCCAAATGATCTAGTTGGACGGTGGGCATTCAGCCTACAGCCTGTTCACCACACTGCCATTACTGCTGCTAACACTTGAAACGGGTGAGGGGCTTGGTTCAGGTGGGGCTTCAGACTGGGCTTGGACAGAAAGTTCTATGGTTTGGATCAATTTTGGGCCCAATTACAGCTCACCCAGCAAGCCTGGCTACTATTTATTTGACTTGGTTCGCTAAAAACACACACACACACACACACACACACACACACAAACAAACACAAACACAAACACAAACACACACAAACAAACACAAACACACACAAACACATTAACACATGAAGAGCAGTGCATACTTCATGAAGGTGCGACTCCTTCTTCTTTGCTGACAGGCTGAGGTGCTTCTCTAGTACGCCACAGTATTTCTCAGTCTCCTTGTCGTACTTCTTCTTTGCCTCCTTGAACAGACATAAGACATGCAAGCCATGAGAAAACAACCTCGAGTAAGACGTTCATCTGTGACTTCAAGACAGAACCCAAAGGGCTCCTCCTGCTCAAGTTTGTTTTGTAGTGTTATGTGTAACTTAGTCAACTAAAATCAACTACCATATTGGTTGCCAACTAACTTAATAGTTGATTATTTCAGTAGAGGCCTGTGATAAGACAATTTAGTTGCAACAGAGTGTGGACAGACAGCAGAACGCTTAAAGCACAAAATGCAAGGTTTAAACGTAAAAGTTATATTTAGATAGATTTTTTATTTACCTGATTAAGGGGAAACTAATTCAGCTCTATTATATTTTATTGCTGCTACTTTGCACATCATTGCTTTTAAATTTTGTGAGGATAAAAATTTTGGAATTTGATTTATCTATCATATCAGTAAGTTCATTAAGACAAGGAATTATCGAGTAAGGTTTTCATCTTTATTGTCTTCATTGTTAGTTAGCAAGTACATAAAACAACTTCAAGCTAAATTTAAAAGCTGATAGCTACATAAGAGTTACCTGGTAATGGAGTGATCATAATAGTAATAACATTAATAATAATCTGCAGAGTCGATTATGAGTTCAGTATTCGATAGATTATTCAACCATTTAGTAAATGCAAAAAACAACCTCAAGCTAAATTTAAAAGCTGATAGTCATAACTGTTACTTGGTAATTGAGCAATAATAATAATAATAACAATAATAATCTGAAGTTGATTATTAGTTTCAATATTTAATAGATATTTAATAGATTATTAATAGATTATTCTTGTCCACTGGACCAGATCAGAATTGCCCAATTTTTTTCCCAATAATTTATTTTCACCTTTTAACAATTACAAAAAACAAATCATTTTTTCCGCTACATATGATATTATGCCAGTGTTCCAAGCAGAAAAGGGGTCAAGTGTTCTGTCCAGACCAGTACACAAAGACGTACCTCATCGGTTTAGATTCCATTGGAATTTCCAAACCTTAATTGTCAGGACATGTACCGCTTTCCAAAAGGGTTTAAGTTTACTACAGCTCCACAAAAACATGACAAATTGACCCAATGCAAGAAATAAAATTAGAATGTGTTTCAAAACACATTTCTTCAAGATTTTTGTTCTTTAACAAATCAGTCACATCAGCCAATGTATTATTAAATTCGAATTTGGCCCATTAAAAGAGCAAATTATTGTTTATATTGTAAGTCTGGATAACAAAAAGATCTGGATGTGTGTCAGTGTGTTTCATGTGTTGCACAAAATGTGAGCAACAGACTAAATAAAGATCAGCCACAACATTCCCGACTGTTGCATCCCTGCCATTTACAAATTTTGTCATATTAGTTATGTTAAAATTCAGTATGGGCTACTCACGGCTGTCTGGAGTCATCTTCCACTGAGGGGATCTTTCACTTTTATTCAAATACGTCTATTATACACTTTAAACAAAGCTTCAGACAACAGAAGGGGCTTAGAACAAGGCTAATTGTTTTCCTGTGGTTGATTCCTATTCTCTCGCTGATCTTCACAGCATAAGCCTTTTGACTTCAACCACCTGCGTGTCTCCAGCAAGCAGAGGCCTGTCCAGTCTAAGAGCTCTGAAGTGACCAGAGGGAATTAGGGTGTGTTTGAGAAATAGCCTGAATAACTGAGAGCAGTGGGGCCAAGAGATTCAACACGTGCTAAAGCAATGATGTCACTACTCCCTCCTTCTCACATTTCCGAGAGTGTTTAGGGACAAACATGAACTGATTTCCATTCATAAATCACTCATGCTTAGCCTGGATCCTTAGAAACTGAGAACCAGATCTGGGAACAGTCAGGGCTAACCTGTAGGGTCAAAGCCAAGCTGGCTAATGCAAAAGTGTGGCACATCCAAAATACTGCATAGCATACAAAATAAAGCATTCCACCAACAGATGGCAGTGTCGTTCAATAAGAAATGGAGGGAGAGCTGAGACGGCCAGTTCCTTTGGAGCCTTCAGTGGCGTACTAGATGGACTACAGTAATTGTAGAGCTACAAAGTGCTTCTATATGACCACTGGAGCTGATAACATGGACGCTGAGTGTAGATACAAGTGGCTGAGACAAGTGTTTTGATGACATGCAGTCTATACTATGCAAACTGGTGGTGTACAATCTTCCATTGTCCACTACATTAGCTTCCAGCGCTCCAGGGCAAAGCTAAAGATCTCCAGACACTAAACATGTCTTAGCTGACTGGCCACTTCAGATTTAGTATCTTATGCTTCTGGTTATATGCAAAAAACACAAAATGAAGGCACAGAGAAACTTCTTTCTGTTATTTTAGCTGTGAGCATTTTAAACAAGAGGATGAAACTGTTGGTGCTGCGCTCCGCCTTACCTTGGCAGCTCCAATCTGCTCCTTCCTGAACCGCTCCAGCGGCGTGATCAGAACGTCGTTTGCATTGTCAATCTGGAGAAACACAAGATGCAATTGCTTTCAATTGTGACGGACCATCAGTGCAGAGTATGAGGCAGATGAGGGGCTCTGGGCTTTACTCACCATCCGTGTCCTCTCGTCCTCAAGGTTCTGGAGAACGCCAGCAAACTCCTGCAGTGATTTGGCTGCAAGAGAAGCAGAAGTAATTATGCTCATCATCAAATGAATAGTTATAAATTACCACAGTTATTGCTATTGGGAAGGATGATAAAGGCTAGCAGGAACAATAAATGATGATAAATTTAGACTAATATGGGCAATATTTATTGAGCTACACATACGGATGTAGTGTCTCTAAGTATGGCGTTGGGCCGCCATGTTTGCTAACGCAACATTTTCTCAGTATAACTCAGCATGGAGTTGTACAGGTTCCTAATGATGTCCTGTGATAATCCATCCCATGCAGCTTTAATATTCTCACACAGTTCCTGCAGATGTTGTGGTAGGGGTGGAGGTGAAGTGAGACCAGGCCTTCTGGACGTGTGACATGTGACAACAAAATATTCATCTTGGTGCTGACCACGGTGCTTCCACACACAGATTCGTTGGTCGTCTCCACCAAGACAAAAGAGGGACTCATCACTGAAGATGACAAGCTGCCATTCCGAGTCACTCCATGACAGTCTGGCACGACACCATTGCAGTCTCTGGCGAGGATGTCGTGGTGTTAAGGGCAGTTGTCGTAATGGTTTGTGTGCATGTAGACCTGCGTTGTGCAGCCTTCTGCCAATGGTATAGATTAACTAATGGAGGGCATCACTGCTCGCTGAATGTCCGCCATCGTGGCGGTTGGGTCAGTCAGGTACAGCGGTAAGGACCGTCCTTGCTTACATCACTGCAGTGAAGATATGTAGCCTAAAGACATCATGATATACTGGCGTTGAGCATATACTGGTGTTGAGCGATCTTTCTGTAGTTATTTAAATAATATTGCCAAAAATATTAAGATATACACTAATTCATCCCAAATGATCATGTGTAGATCCCCTCTTATGTTAAACTGTTTCCATCTTCATGCCAGTTTATTTGGGATATTCAGATTACTGTTTATTCAACAAATGCACATATAAATGGCCCATCTTCACTGATAACAACTTACCAGTCGAAAGTTTATAGTCACACCCAACTAAATGGATGTTGTTGGTTATCTTAAAGACTCTACAGGCTTACACTTAACAGTTCCAACTGATGAGATGGAACAATGCATATCCTGATATACCACATGTACTCTTGATGTATCACAGTATTATATTTCTGCCATATCGTCACCTCTAATATATATTTAGTTGTGTAAAAAGTTTTGGGTTTTTTGTGCACAGTTTAAAAGCTCTAGTTCCCCTTTCAGTTTAGTGAATATTCATGATGGACACACCAACAGAATTGGTCCAAAACTACTCAGAAAATAATCTTGTTATATCAGCCTCTGCTACAGGTAAGGAAAGCTGTTTCATCCTCCTGTAAAGCTCCATTTTGGAGGTGTTTAAGGTGGACTGTATAATTCCATGAGTGCTATTTTATAGTTTGATGTCTTCACTTTAATCTAAAGTAAAGCATTATGATAAACATAAGGAGAACCTTCTATGAGTAGCCAAACTTTTGACTGGTAGTGTACATGCCATCATAGGCAAAAAACTTGACATCCAATTATATGCTTTTCAAAGTGAAAATAAATGAGCACATCTTGTGCCATAAATGAGCACGTCTTGATTACAAAATGATCACAGTTTATGGCACAAGTAAAATGAGAAGGTCATCAGAAGGTCAAAGAGTCGAGTCAGAATAGTGCTTCTGCAAGCGTGAGATTTCCTTTGTCGTCCATCTCTCAGCCGGGACTAAAAAAGCCTTGTTACTGTGGTCATGAAGAACTGAGACCGAGTTCAGTATATTTGTGACCAGAGTGTTGCTCAACGACTTCTTGCGGTCAGAACGGTCGCTTGAGTAGCCTTAGCTTAAATATCATGTGAAAAGAACTTCTGCAGAGCTGGTTATACGTCTCTGCACACTTTGGTTCTGGCTCTCGTCTCCATATCCAAATTGTTGTATATGGTCGCACAACATGTCTGCAAATGATGCTATACTGTAACTTAGTTTCAGAAAACACACCGGCATTAATTGCCCATTAATAAGATATTCATACCTACTACACCCACCAGCCACTTCATTAGGTGCACCTACTTGTATCTACACTCACTGTCCATTCTATCAGCTCCACTGACCATATAGGAGCACTTTGCAGTTCTACAGTTACAAAATGTAGTCCATCTGTTTCTCTGTATACTTTGTAATCCTGTTCTTCAATGGTCAGGACCCCCACAGGACCACCACAGAGCAGGTATTATGTGGGTGGTGGATCATTCTCAGCACTGCAGTGACACTGATGTGGTGGTGGTGTGTTAGTGTGTGTTGTGTTGGTGTGAGTGGATCAGACACAGCAGTGCTACTTGACAGCTCAGTGCCACTGCTGGACCAACCTGCCAACAGTGTCCTGTAAGCAGCGTCCTGTGAGCAGCATCCTGTGACCACTGATGAAGGACTGGAGGATGACCAACACAAATTGTGCAGCAGCAGATGAGCTATCGTGTCTGACTTTACATCTTACAAGGTGGACCACCAAGGTAGGAGTGGGCAGTGTGTGGACACAAATTTCCCCAAGGTGAATTTCCCAACAAGTGAAGATGTGGTGAAGGTGAAGATGTGATGATAAACGGTGTTTGAGGCACAAGGCTTATAGTGAAGACGTGTTCCTAGAGGTTAACTGGAGTTTTCCCTAAAAAAAATGCATAATTTTGCATAATTCCAGTCAGAAAGTGTGAGTCCAAATGGGTTTTTCAAAGCCAAAACCCACAGCTCCGGTGTGGGAACATTTTGACTTTAGGTCAAATGAGCGAGGACAGGCCACTGAACATAAAAGGGCAGGTGTGTGGACTTTAAAACAGTGGCACTAAAAAGTGTCAAACACATGTAATTAACTTTTACTGAAATCTCACATACAGCTAATAAGCCAGCTGGACCAAAAAATTAGTCACCCTGCATGTTTAAGGTGGTAGTAACTTCAGGCTCCTGCATGTGGCGCTGCATGAGGATAATGGGTCTATAAGTACCTGTGGGGTGTGAGTGACAGGATTCATAGATTGAGAAGAGGTGGTACAGTGCAGTGAATGTCTCGTTCCATGTGTGGAAAATGGGTCCAAAGCAGATGTTAATGACTGGCTAAAAGGAGTGACTGCATTTGGGCATGCCAAAAACCCTAGTGTGAAGGAAGTAGCTGAATTTGCAACTTTATGTAAGCTTACAATTATACGAGTCTACCAGCAGTGGCAAAAATCCCAGGCTACAGGAAATTCTCCTGAGAATTCTTTGATGCACGAGTCCCTGAACATGGATGTGGTCTATTTTCTTGTGTGATTTTATTTTATTCTTTTATTTATTTTGGATATTTAAACTTATTTTATAAAAAGGGTGGAATTGCATTATTATGCTATTACATTATCACTGTATTAGTTGCATACAACGGTCTTAAAATGACAATTTTGTTTATTGCAACTATTTCTGGGACTATATATCATCAAAAACAGAAAAATAAAATAAAATTGTTATCGTACTAACTGACTTCTATACCCAGTGCACCTCTGTGGTAGATGTTTCTGATAAAATGGATTGTAAGTGGAGATAAAGCTGCTGTGATATTGTAGCATGAATTTTTCAAATCATTTTGCAAAATTTGACAATTTTACAACTGTTTTCAGATATCAGAAAAAGGAATAGTTCTCAGAAGGAATCAACCAACGGGAATGAAACTTTGTGGGTAGGTTTGACATTGTGAGACATGTGAATGATTCAATTTTTAAGCTCGGCCATACATGTGACGTAAGCAAGGACGGGCCATGTTGCTGTACCTGACTGATCCAACAGCCACGATTGCAGACATTCAGCCAGGAGTCATCCTGTTAGTGCTAGCACCATTGGCCGACGGCTGCACGATGCAGGACCGTTATGACGACTCTTTTTAACACCACATCAACATCACCAAAGACTGCAATGGTGTCGTGCCAGACTGTCATGGAGTGACTCAGAATGGCAGCAGGTCATCTTCAGTGACGAGTCCTAATTTTGTCTTGGTGGAGACGGCCAACAAATCCGTGCATGGAGGCACCGTGGTCAGCACCAAGATGAACGGTTTGTTGTCACACGGTAAACGTTCAGAAGGCCTGGTGTCACTCCACCTCCACCACTACCAGAGAATCTGCAGGAACTGTGTGAGAATATTAAAGCTGCATGGGATGAGACAATACCCATTCTGCAGCCTACAGCAGGAGTAGGCCACTTCCTGCTGCAGTGCCACTAGTTATCAGGTTTCTGTGCCAGCTCAACACAGAAACACCTACCTCAGCTCATTAAAACACTGAGCAGAGCCTGCACATACTACTCCCATGTGTACCAGATTGAGGTTAGAACCAGATCCTACAATACAGCACTACTAATCTTTGGTTTCAGCTCATAAATAAGTGATGCCATTTACAAGCTCATATAATATAAGCTTACAGGATGTTTTAACCTACATGCTGCTCGCTAGATAGATACTAGTGTGGTCTAACAAGGCAAACGTTCCCCACATTTAGATTTCATGACCACAGATAACACACGCGAGAAATACTGTAGTCCTACTGAAACAAGTCTATGCGTGCGGTCTCTAAAACCTCAGCCCATTAGAGTTTTAGAGTGTTAGAGAGTGGATCAGACACAGCAGTGCTGCTGGAGTGTTTAAACACTGTGTCCACTCACTGTCCACTTAATTAGACACTGCTACTTTGCTGGTCCACCTTGTAGATGTAAAGTCAAGAGATGATAGCTCATCTCCTGCTGCACAGTTTGTGTTGGTCATCCTCTAGTCCTTCGTCAGTGGTTACAGGACGCTGCCCACAGGACGCTGTCGGCTGGATAGTTTTGGTTGGTGGATGATTCTCAGTCCAGCAGCGACACTGAGGTGTCCAGGAGGACTGCTGTGTTTGATCCACTCACACCAGCACAACACACACTAACACATCACCACATCAGTGTCACTGCAGTGCTGAGAATGATCCACCACCCACATAATACCTGCTCTGGGGTGGTCCTGTGGGTGTCCTGACCATTGGAGAACAGGGTAATAAAGTATAGACCGTAACTGTAGAACTACACGGTGCTCCTATATGGTCAGTGGAGCTGATACAACGGACAGCGAGTGCAGAAACAAGGAGGTGCACCTAATGAAGTGGTCGGTGGGTGTATATCTACCTATTCAGGTTATACAAGTTCAGCCCATCCGAAATGTTTTAGCTTGCACTATTATTTGAATGAGGCATCACACAGACCATTTGCATGTATTAGTCCTAAAGGTACAGCCTGTTCCATACTAACAAACCTGAAAAATGGAAAACAGTGATGTAAAAGTGGTTTAGGACTCCCTTTGGTGCACAAAACAATACAAATTTAACAAAGCATGTATTAAAGAAGGCATACCTGGCTCGTGGTGCATGTGTGAATCGTATGGGTGTAAATTTTAGGTTTTATTTGTGTATGTGTATATTATATGTATATAAATATATATAGACATGTATATGTATATTGAGCACAGTTTCAGATGGTGCATGATGTCTCACCGATGCACATTTCGTCATCCGTTTCAGCGTCCCCTATGCACTGAAACTTGAATTCGTTCAGCGATTCAGCAAACTTCCTCTGTGCTGTCGACAGATCTGCAAAATAGGTGAACAGGCACATTAAAATAGAGAACCACTCAGCGATGAAGAGCATGCATACATGCACGTTTGGTGTTAAAACCACACGGGTTTCAGTTCATGTCCATATATCACACTTAAAACGAAAATGGGGGGCTATGAAACTGAAGTGTACATCCTGTCTGACAGCTACACAGAAGACAGAGTGACACATAAAGTAGCTTGTTAGTTCTAGATTTGTGCCTTAGCCTGCAGACTGACCAATAAAATTTTCATAACACTGGCATGATGAATCAGAAAAATCCTAAATTGTGAGTGATGGAGCGGTTTAAACCTAGGCTGATTTCACTGGAAGCTCTCAAAAAGAGAGTAAATGTCGTGCCACATTGAGGAAATTGCTTCAGTTTAAAGGAAGCGGGTGGAATTTCAAAACTTCCATTTACAAGCGTCTAGGATTGCTTGGTGGTGTTTCTACAAAAGGCATGCAATACTGCATGCACCCTACATGGAAGGCAAATAGCTAAAATCATTTAGGTCTAGTTTTGCGCAATAATAATGTAACCAAAAAGTAAGGGAAGCTTATACATCACTAATTAGCACTGTGCAAACAATACCTGAATCATCAGTTCGGTATAATTAAATTAACAAGATGCAAACAAAGTCAACTAAGGGTGGCTTGTTGGGAAATTCCCCTTACAGAGTCTGAATCACATTTCTTTTTCGCTGACATGGTACCAGTGACGGTGCCGGTGCTGCTGCCAAAATCTCAACCTCGTTCTGTGCTTATCCGCCACAAAAATCTGGTTGGCGGCTGGCAGAATTGGTGCTGTTCCAGCCCCATGAATTCACCGCTCTGCTTCTGCTTCTGGACTAAGGACTGCCCACATCCAGATACGTAATCACTCTGCCCTCAAACCAGTGAAAAAGGGGGCCATTCTTAAAGGGTTCGATAGATCCTGGGAACTAGCACCAGCTCTGGCACGAGCACTGGCACTTTGTTGTTGGGAAAAGAGGCAACTGTGATGGTGATAGGAACAAGACGTCTATAGAGCTTCATGTCAGTTGCGAATTAGCTACCTGTTGCCTGAGATGCTGTTTTATAAGAGTTTGAAGAGTACACTATATGGGCAAAAGTATTGGGACACACCTGTTAATCATTACATTCAGGTGTTCCATTCAGTCCACAGGTGTATAAAATCAAACGCCTAGCAGCACCATGTAGTCTGCCTTTACTGACATTGGTGAAAGAATGGGTCATGATCAGCTGTGAGTGGTATTATTGAAAAGTGGAAGCGTTTAAGAACCACAGCAGCTCAGCCATGAAGTGTAAGACCACGTAAAGTTACAAAGCAGGGTCTCCCGAGTGCTGAGGGGCATATGGCGTAAAAGTCCCCAAAGCTCTGCTGACTCAATAACTGCACAGCTCCTAACCTCCTCTGACTTTAACATCAGCGCAAACATTGTGAGCTTCATGGCTTCATTTGCTTCTATGGCAGAGCAGCTGCAGGCAAGCCTTACACCACCAAACACAATGCTGAGCGCTGGGTGGAGTGGTGTAAAGCTCCGCCACTGGACTCTGGAGCAGTGGAAACATGTTCTGTGGAGTGACCAATCACGCTTCCCCATCTGACAGTCTGATGGTCGAGTCTGCGTTTGGAGAATGCCAGGAGAACGTTACCTGCCTGACTGCATTGTGCCAACTGTAATGTTTGGTGGAGGAGGGATAATGCCATGTGGTTGTTTTTCAATGGGGTGGGCCTAGAGCCCCATTCTGGACAAGTGTAGCTTCCAACTTTGTGGGACCAGTTTTGTATAGAACCTTTCCTGTTCCAGCATGACTATGCCCCAGTGCACAAAGCATCAAACACCTTTGACATGAACTAGACAAATGTACTGAATGTACACTTCATTTATCATGAATGTAAACATGAAAAATCAGAAAAACCCAGACTAAACCATCACCAGCATCTGCTGAGAGCTATGTGGTCACAAGCTGTAACCCTAACATTTTCATAGCTCAAGCAAGTCTTAGTTAATCTACATTGGGGGGGAAGAGGAATGTGTGATTTTTCACACTTGGCTGATCTGCATGGTCGCACGCAAG
The DNA here is from genome assembly GCA_034552555.1 of Semaprochilodus insignis. NCBI lineage: Eukaryota > Metazoa > Chordata > Actinopteri > Characiformes > Prochilodontidae > Semaprochilodus > Semaprochilodus insignis. The sequence continues at coordinate 14,460,814 of CM067487.1, read as the reverse complement.
CTACGACTGGAAGGTGGCTTCTGAAAACCAGATGATCAGATAGCGTTTAGAGGAAGTGCTTCATCATGGTTAAACTAGTCCTCCTCCTTATGGAGTATTACCATGCCCCCGGAAGCATGTGCCCTCTGACCGCGGCCTAGGAGCTGTTCAACCTCCTGCGGTTCTAGCTATTAACATTCAGAGTGCTAAAGTTCAACTGGCCACAGATCACTGAATCCAGAGGGAGGGTTTGTTAACGTTCATTTCTTGCTGCCCTCTTTCCTAATGCTGCCAGCAGCTGCAGTGTGCTGGCGTCACTGAGGTCTAGTGATTTCCTGAACCCATACAAAACATGTTCTTTTCCCATGTTTTCCATCATTTGTCTACGCTCAGGAACATCTCTCTCATTGGCCCACTTGTGCTGATTGATGCACGTATCCATTCTGTTATAATGTATTCTGGCTGTCACAAAGCATACAACAAGCATGTAGTGAGACGGGAATTTTTGGGGGGATATTGCAGAAATTTTAGATTAGTATTATTAGCTATCCAATGTAGATAATTTATTATTTTAAGCAATTATCTGACAATATGATTCTGATTTCACTGTGAAGTATGCAATGAAATAAAAGGAGAATTCCGAGTTCATCTTATTCCATGACCGAGACAAGACACTTCACTGTTCATCCGAGACCTCTCCCTGACTGTGACTGGTGAACTGCAAGAAGTGGGCATCTAGTGGTGCCAAGATATGACTGAATTGTCTTTACAAACACTCATCACCCAGATGGAAGTGTGGGATTGCAGTGCTATTGGGAAGGAAGATAAAGGTTACCAGGAACAATAAATGATGATAAATTTAGACTGATATGGGTAATATTTATTGAGCTACACATACAGAAGTAGTGTCTCTCAGAGTGGCATCAGGCCACCATGTTTGCCAACACACCATGCCAGACATCTCAGCATGGAGATGTAGAGGTTCCTAAAGGTGATAATCCATCCCATGCAGTTCCTGCAGATTTTGCAGTAGGGTGGAGGTGGAGTGACACCAGGCCTTCTGGACGCGTGATGCGTGACAACAAACATGCCGCTGACCATGGTGACTCGACACACAGATTCGTTGGTCGTCTCCACCAACACAAAAGCAGGACTCATCACTGAAGATGACCCACTGCCATTCTGAGTCACTCCATGACAGTCTGGCACGACACCATTGCAGTCTTTGGCGATGTTGACGTGGTGTTAAGGGCAGTTGTCGTAACAGTCTGCGTGCATGTAGTCCTGTGTCATGAAACATTGGCGGAATGGTGCTGGCACTAACAGGATGACTCATGGCCGAGTGTGAAACTTGAATCATTAGCACGATGTCAAACCTATCCACCAAGTTTTATTCCTGTCGTTTAATTCTATCTGGGTGCAATTATTCTTTTGACGACGAGTGTAAAATTATGACATCATGTTTGGCAGTAGTTTCAATTTTTTCAATCATTTAGTTTACAATAAAAGTGAAGACATTAAACTATAAAACGGCACTGAATCACTGAATTATGCAGTATACCATAAAAAAAACCTCCAAAATTGCAGTTTATGATGAAAACCTGCAATGGAGGTTGATATGACAAAATTATTTTCTTAGCAATTTTGGACTAATTCTATTGGTCTGTCCATCATGAATATTCACTTAATTGAAACTAGAGCTTTTAAATTGTGCACAAAAATCATTTATATATATTTATAGTGATACATCAAGAGTATATGTGGTATATCAGGATATGTATAGTTTCAGACATCTCATCAGTTGGAACTGTTAAGTGTAAGCCTGCAAAGTTTTTACGATAACCAACGACATCCACATTTAGACCATTTAGGTCTAAACTTCTGACTGGTAGTGTAGACTGTCAGCTTGATCAATTTCTCCACTGTTCTCCGGGCTTCCTATGCCCAGCACGTCTCCAGAACTGCATACTGCGGCTTAAGATTTGGATGGGATGCTACGGCTCATATGAGCTCAACCGCTCCAGGCTCCATTCAACCCTTTAAAACAGGCTTTCCAGTATCTGTCTAAGAAAACAAAAATTAATCCATCTTGAGTTCTTTGGCATGGGCCAAGGAAAGAGAGCAGCAGGCGTTTGAAGCTTTGATGGATTTAAGTGAGAAACAAGAAGCTGATGGACTTTGAGATGTGGTAAATTCTTGCGTGAGGCTGCTATCATGGGGGAGGCGGCAAGCGCTGTCGCCTCGTGGGTGAACTCGGAGGTGCAGGAAATGCTGGTAACTGTGCTATGTGCATCTGAATCTCTGCATGAAGGACATTTGCTCTTTGCTCAGAAAATAAGCTACAACAGGAAGTAAAGCAGCATCATACTGAATCATCAGCCAAGGTCACGGGTGGAGGTCAGATGTTGAGGGATCATTAGTTGCTGCCTATACTCATTGGCCATTTTAACAAATGCACCTATATACAGGTGAACTTTGTAGACTTACAATTACTAACGGTGGTACAAACGGAGATGTTAAGTGTGGCGTAAGTAGACATTTCTGGCATCAAACATGCACACAGACCTCCCAAACCAAATAACAATCACAGAACCTGTAAACCTTTCCACAGTCACTTCCTTGTTCATTCAGACACCACTGTGGGTTAAAAAGGGTTTAAATTCATTCCACTCCTATCCGCTTGTTAACACATCCAGGTCTGAGCTTCTATTGAGCCGCCTGAGGTTCTGTCCTTCCAGCATACAGCAGTTCTGTGGTACTGGTTGAGTCCACCATTCTAGCTCTTTCCTTGTGATGGGAAAGAGAAAAGGAGATGTCTGTAGTTACATAATGAGAGTCACAGTTCTTACACCAATGAAGAAAAACCAAGTTTGATATTTCAGTGGGTTGCAATGTTAGCTAGCTAGCTAACCCAGCTAACCTAGCTAACGTTAGCGCCGCTGGCAAAACCCAACAGGCACTTTGCAGATATTCATGTGTTTTATCGGGTGTTTCTTGCTATGAACTAACATCTTCATGTTCCGGTTGTCATCTGTTTTTATGTTGCTGTTCAGTTAAAGTGAAGACTTAGCCTAGCTAGGTATCTTCATCAGCTCGTCTGACTGACAAGCCTGACAAATGAAACACGAAGATGTGGGTTCATAGCAAGAAACACTCTTTAAAACCCACAGCTTATATCAAGGGTCTCCACAAAAGCCAGCTCTTGTCAGTGGGTGCTAACATTAGCTAGCTTAGTTTTTCTTCACTGGTGTAAGAATTATAACTCACCTTATCAACTGCAGACATCTCCTCTGCTCTTTCTCATCACAAGGAAAGAGCTAGAAAGATTACTGAGTATTTTTTTTGTTTTGTTTTGTTTTTTGTTTTGTTTTTTTTGAGATTCAGATCCATTTAAAGTATAGAAACCTCAGCCAGTACAGTAGAGGCTAGGACCTGAATGTGAAGGTTGATAAGTCATTAATGGATGGGGTCAGGGTTCTACAGTGCATGACAAATGCACCACAAGGTTTAGTTAAGAACTGTTGGTTTCTTCCTGTGCTGTTTTCTCACAGCAGGGTATGTAACTCTCAGGGGTTACAAAGTTCATTCTACTGCACTGCACAGCCGTATTACCCAATACAACCCCAGCAAATGCTGGCATTTAATGTTGGAACAGGTTAAAACAAGGGGGGAATGCAGTTTGTATAGTTCATAGGCTTGCAGTAAAGACTGCAGCATCAGGTCTGTTTGAAATTAAAAGGCAGTAGAAAGCAGTCTGTACACTCCCACAACTAATGATGGCCACCCTGGCTCTGTTCAGTCAAGAGTCAGATCAACTGGCTCAGAACACCAAAAAGAACCAACGCCTACAGCTTTAAAACGACCCTACATACAGAAGCCATGACGGTTTAGTTCCAAAGATAATTCTGTAATATTATCCACCATGTCTTAGTTTAAATTCTAATTTCTAATTATCAAAAACTCATGGTGTTAAAGTTAGGAACAGCTGTCCAGACCAAACTCATACGATCCGCTGGTACCAGGACATACTGTGTGTTAATTAGACAAAAAACAGGAACACAGATAAAATTAGCTGAACCTAGGGCTGTTTATTGGCTGAGATGTTTTAATGAGAAGACTGGACACAGGTTGAGATATGATTAGGAAATCTAGCAATGATTAGGAACTCTAGCACTGAACATGACGTATGTTTGCGGGGAAAGTCCCGCCCTTTGAACTAAAGGGCCAATCAGCTTGCTGGTCACGCTGCAGACAGGGAAGGGTTGATGATACTGATGAAGTGCACAAACAAATGGGCTACAGTCAGAAATCTTACAATTACAAAAGTGCATCTACAAGGTGGGTGTACCTAAAACATGGTAGTGTCCATGCTAGTGTACTTTAAAAAAACTGGCAGGAGCTTGTGTGCAGTCGTCAAGCTGTTCACTTCCTCTTATTAAAACTATGAAAACAGAACTGCAGAGACACATTCCAGGAAACGCAAGCATAAGTTTTAACGATGAAAGATGAATTAATGGTGGAAATTTGGGGGAAGAAAAGGGCAACGAGCTGCACAATAAACAGTTCAAACAACACGATGAGAGAAAGTAAAGGCCGCCAGTGTCTCCGTGCAACAGTGCCGCCATGACGTAACACACAATTGTTCAAGGGCCTTTGTTGGCGATCTAGAACAAACACTGCAGCGGATCCAGCTTAGAGATCATCCAAATTACTCATCAGCTTGAAACAGCATAAACAAGGACGGGGGGGAGGGGGGGGACGGGGGGTCAGCACTGAAGCATTTCTGGACCCTGTACCTTACACCCTAAAACAGATCCCTGAGCGTTACTGACTGAAACCCAAAACTCTAACCATGTAGTAATGCACAGGCTTCATTTCTAAACGATGCTTGATGCAAGTCCCAGGTCTCCAATAAGGGGCTTTGGCATCGCTGCTTGTTCTCACCAGAGGATCACTCAGAACAACACAGGCCAAAATGCAACGTGTGACTCACAGTGCGCCAGAATCAAAAGCACATTTTGGGCATGCTCAATTCCCTGAGTGTAAATTCTTTCCAATATAAATGAAACAAATATGAATCAACCCGGCAGTGAATTAGTTGACAGGAAAGATCTTGGGTTTATTTTTTTTCCTCTCTTCGCTCTTTTTTTGCCACACGTGAACTTGTCACAGGACACAGAAACCAGGGCTGCATTTTGTAGCTTGCAGAGCCAAAACATTACGTAATCCCATAGCATGACCGACACTGCTTCCCCAGAGTATTACTGCATAATTACAGATACATAAATTCCCTGGTCATCGAAAAAATGAATGACCCACTTTGTAAACTACTCTAGAATGACTTCACACTAACATTCAAAGACACAAACAAGATGCCAAAATACACATAAGCATTAAAACCGTGTGCCACAGTGGACCAAACAGAGGACATGCCAGTATTTGATATCAGCTGAAGTGTTTGACTACAAGTCCTTCAATGGACTGGTGGCCAGACCAGGGTGTTTCCTACCTTTCACCCAATGAGAGCTGGGATAGGATCCAGCCTGTGACCCAGAAGGATAAACAGCTCAGTAGACGAATAAATAATTGAATGAATAATTGAAAGTTTATTTATTGAATGACTACATTTCCCATAATTACAATCATTAATTACAACTACAATTGGAATTACAATGAATTACATATACTATTCAATAACTAAGGTACTTTCAGCATTAAGAACCATTTTGCCATTTGTGCTTGCACACAGAAAAAATTATCTTCCGCATTTAATCCATCCTTGAAGTGAAACACACACTAATGAACACACACACTAGGGGGCAGTAAACACACTTTTCCGGAACAGCAGGCAGCCCTATCCACAGGTTAGGTGCCTTGCTCAGGGGCACTTCAGTCTTGTCCTGTTGGTTCAGGGAAATTTGACCTAATAACATGGCACCTGTAGATGTGTTAGACCAATCAGAAACAACCCATGTGCTGTGTAGTCTGGCATCCTAACTGGCTATGCTCAAATCTCAAGCCAGAAAAAGTGGACACACTAGTCTTAGTCTTAGTCTTAGTCATTAGCCTGGACCTTAAGATATAGATCATTATCACAATTAAAATCGCAATATTTGTCAAAAATAAATCGCAATTAGATATTTTGTTCAAATCGTTTAGCCCTATTAGAAAATCACTAGAACCATTTTATTTTTTATCACTATCACAGGAACCACAAACACTCATCATCAAAAAGATTATTTGCACTCAGAAGAAATCAACCGACAGGAATGAAACTTGGTGGGTAGGTTTGACATTGTGAGACATGAGAATGATTCAAGTTTCAAGCTCGGTTGCGCATGTGACGTAAGCAAGGACGGGCATTATCCCTGTACCTGACTGACCCAACAGCCACGACTGCATTCAGCAAGCAGTGATGCCCCTCCATGACTCATCCTGTTAGTGCCAGCACCACTGGCAGACAGTTGCACGACGCAGGACTACATGCATACAGACTGTAATAGCAACTCACTGGATTTTACTAATAGTGAGCGTCCCACGTCTCCCATATTGCACCATGCCTATTGTCACCAATAACACAAAGCCAGAGAATTTAGGAGGGACACCTTCGTTACTGTGACAGCCTTGGTTCTAAACGACGGAAGACACAAGAGGCAGGAATGAGAGCAGCAGAGCTTTCCTTTTAATAAATTTTGGCCCATAACAAAAGGCTTGGCTTGAATTTGGTTCTGCGGTGAGTCTGATGTGTGAGCTGACACATCAATAGGCAGGTGAGAAACACAGGTGAGAACCACAGCCTAATTAGCCCCTAGGTTCACTGTGACGCTCAACCCTGGCATCACTTTTGCTTACCAACAAAAAGGTAAAGGGTAATCAAGCGAGTTTAAGCACGTGTTCCGATAGTAGAAGGGTTTATTCTCAAGTGTCCAGCAACTACAAGCAAACGCTGTTGTTTTGGCACTCGAGATTCCCGAGAGGCCCGAGGAAGGATAGCAAAGAAGTGACAGGAGCTAAAAATAAGCTGTTGGTATTGGCTGGTCTAGGACGTTTCCCTGCTCTTGTGCTCTCTGAATGCAGAATTCCCCGTCATTCTTCTCCTCTACTGTCCCATACTTCCTGCTCTCGGCATACCGACACAATGGTGCCGTTCCAGCCCCCGGAATATACACACTTAGACGCACAGGCCAACATGACAGGAAATCAAATAAAGCAGCAAAGCCTACAACATGGGAGATTTCTTCTCATAGTGGAGTGCTACAACTTCCTAACTGACAGATACCACCACCAAAGGCCAAACATGATGAGAATATTGCTTAGGCTAAAGTAAACAAGATGAAAGCCCCTTAAAGGACAACTCAATCAAAGCACCAACCAACCACGAGCTAACCAGCACCACTGGCCTCCTTTCAGCGCTAACTACATTAGCATTGTTTGTTTGAACTTGTGCGGTAATGCTAAATCCTGGTGGAAGCCTCGCCACATTCCAAGCTCAGCCCCTCAGCCCTGAGGGACCGCGAGACAAGGAAACGCTGTGAGCGCTGGTGTGAGAGAGATGGTGGAAACACTTTAAAGAATGTTATCTCAGCTCTTCTCCCGCAGGCCTTGGTTTTGGATGAAATATCGAGTTGATGGTGATGCCTGGACGCCAGCTGCAGTCTGCAGAAAACTTGCATTAAGGCGCGTAAAGAACGAGCAAGTGCGAGACATCTCCATTCTCTAGGAATACGTCCAACACAGCAATCGCTTCCAGTACATCCAAATTCAATTTAGCAATATTTAACTCCAATCAGCTAAATCCAATTTTGTCTCAGTAAAATTCAGTCATATCTCAGACCAATCTGATTATACACCCACTGGCCACTTCATTAAGTACACCTCCTTATATCTACACTTACCGTCCATTGTGTCATTTCCACTGACCATATAGGAGCACTTTGTAGCTATACAGTTACAGACTGTAGTCCATCTGTTTCTCTGTATACTCTGTATACCCTGTTCTTCAATGGTCAGGACCCCCACAGGACCACCACAGAGCAGGTATTATATGGGTGGCGGATCATTCTCAGCACTGCAGGGACACTGTCATAGTGTATAAATGTATGTTACGCTGGGACGGGTTGCATGGATGGATGGGTGGATGGGTGGTGGGTGGGGTAGATGGATGAATGGGTTGGTGGATGGGTGGATGGATGGATGGATTATTAAGTTAAATTAAGTTAAATTAAAGTTATACAGCACATAATATGTGCTGTAATTAAAACAGCAGCTCTTAATACAGCTGCTGCTCAGCTGAGGGTGAGCTGTGATCTTATGTACTGTGTTTCCTGGAAAGGCAATAGGATGAACACTGTACTGGTAGTTCTTCGGCATGCGCGCAGACAGGTTCACAGTATATTCGCAGAACAGATTTGCGGAACATGGCCAAAGCCCAGGCCTCACAAACCTCAGCATCAGCTAATGTGTCTCTGGTGACCAGCATGGAAAATGTTTTACAGTTGCTCCGTATGACCCATCTATTCAATAAAACTCGCAAACTGTACGCAAGCTGTATGCAAGCTATCGGAACAACATCGGCCAGCTGGGCCCTTCAACAAATCATGAACGCTGATGGAACAGTTGCTGTAACCGCTCAGAAATATTGCCTGAATTCTCAAACCGCAGCAGCATGAGCATTTTATCTTCGAGCGGAAACACGGGTAGAGTCCTCTGGAAAACTTTAGATCAAAAAGTCATGATTTTTATTCAGCCTCATTTCTCTCTGCAAGTGCAACAAGCAGAAAGAGCCATCCATTCAAGGCAGGACAGAAGGTACGAGTTCCCTGACCGAAGCCAAACAGGAATGGAAGCTTTAACCTTTCCAGATGGCTCTCAAGACAGAACTTTTCGTAAAACACAAAAGCCACAACAGTAGAGCAGACGTCCTGGGCCACACAAAGAGGGGGAGAGGAAGAGAGAGGGAGAGAGAGTGAAGAGCCAAAGCCTGGTCAGCAGCTTCACCATCCAAACACAACCACTGTCCCCGCAACCACATCAACAATCGGCTACTTTCAAACGGAGCTGCCGGGCTCGACCAGACCAGCCCTGCTTGTTAAAGGGGGAAAAAATGCTAATGAAAAATGTTGCAGATTGCTTCCTCATGTTCTTCATAACATGCCCCAGAACTAAACACATCGCTGTTTATGGTTCATTATGGGGCTTCGTCAAATACCAAAACTGTCGCACATACTGGTGCCAAATGCTGAGTCACATTTTTGAGGATGAAAAGAATTGGAATGCAAAATAACACAATTCCGGATGTAAATAGAGCTACAGCACAGCATATGTACATGAATAACAAAACTCCCATGCAAAAATGAAGTATTTTCTAAGCACTTTTAAGTACTTTCTGGTTTACAAGTGACATACTAATGGATCACATTCTTAGTTTTATGTTATGTTATATGCTTTATTGATTTTTTTTATTGAGAGGGAAAATTTGTCATGTTGCTGTCTGGGAGTACAGTTTGGGAGCATCCCCAGTGCTGTGTGGGCAGTAAGGGGTTAAGTGCCACTCCTGAAGGGCACAACCCGTTAAACATTGTCAGCCGTGGGATGTGAACCCACAACCTTCTGGTTGCTGGATCTCTTCTCTAATTACTAGGTTGCCAGCCACCCCCTGGATAATGATGGGCGATTATCAGTCAGAACAATTTGGTTAAATTCCCCTGTGACTGAAACATAATAGCATACAATGGATTGTATTGGTATCCAATCGTATCCAACTGTGATTGGATTTGGCATGTACTGGACAAGTTTCTGGATGTAGGCCACATCAATGTTCAGACACTCTTGCATCACAGAATTGTGCAGTTTTCAGGTCCAGATTTGGTGGATGCCTTCCCTGGCACAATTCTGAGGAGAATTTCCTGTTGACTGGGATTTTTGCCACTGCTGGTAGACTCGTATGACCATACGCTTCCATACACCTGCAAATTCAGCTACTTCCTTCACACTACGGTCTTTGGCACGCCCTAATGCAATCACTCCTTTTATCCAATCATTAACATCTGCTTTCGATCCAACGGCACATTAACTGCACTGTATCACCTCTTCTCAATCTATGAATCCCGTCACACCTCGCAGGTATTTATAGCCCCATCATCCTCGTGCAGGAGCCTGAAGTTACTACTACTTCTTTTTTTTTTTTTTTTTGTCTGGTGAGCTTACCATACTTGTATATTGGTCACTGGATCTAAACGAAAGATATTACAAGAACAAAGCCAGCTTTTCCCATATATTTTCTTGTTTGGGATTATACTTGTTGATATTGACAAATTCTGCTGATATAGTCTGAAAAATCCCCCTTAAATATAGATTTGAAGGAACAATTAATCCAAAAATGATAACACTGCTAATAAAAAAAAGCAACATCAACAGGGTATATTGAATCAAACAGTTCACTAAAGAACTTCTATAGTAAATGCAATGTCTGTGCATGAAAAACATTTATAGAACTTTCGCTCTCGGAAAGGCTGCATAGCTAGCAGGCTCAAAAAAGCCCACATAATGCTTGTGTGTCTTGTCAGGCTAGGGGACGAGTTCCAAGACAGCCTAAAAACATTGGTAGATGGTGAGGTCTGGGTTAATATAATCATATAATGAAATGTCTCAAAGTAATAGCACTGAGATTGCACTGTAAACCCCCATGTTGGTGCAAGCTGGACTGCAGAAGTGGAGCAGTTGGCTGCATCTCAACAAGCCGTTGAAGCTCTGGAGTAAACTCCACATAATTGGCCACAGTGGACCTGGCCCTTGTTGTTTTTGGGTCAATTTCACAGTACTGCAATTTCAGCACGGCAGTGAGATAAGGTTAGGTTATGGCTCTGTATTGGCCAACAGGGCAGCACATTCGAGTTGAGGAACAACTGAAGTCCCTGAAGACTATTCATGAGATGTTCAAATAGGGGACAATGACCTTGTAAAGATTTAATTATTGAAACACCCATGAACAGACATTTCAGCACACTTGCCTGGAGTAGTGGGCAGCCAGGCAGCCAGGAAGAAGTTGGGGATTATGTGCCTCGCTCAGGGGCACTTTAGTCATGTCCCCTAAGCTCAGGGGATCAAACCGGCATACCTTCTAGTCACAAGATTGGCACCCTAACCTCCGGCCCACAACTGCCCCAAGACTCACCCGCAGCCAGATTTAATATAGTGAGAGTGTAATTCAGTGATACTGAACGTTACCACTGGACCACTCTCAGGCCCAGGCAATATGTGCTGAAGATGCTGGCAATGGAAGATGGAAACAATTCTTTCATAGTCTCTTCCGCTTCCATATCCTTATAGAAAAGGAAGACCATGAATCAGGTAATCCTCTGCGGACAGGAACTGGGCAATAGAAGGGTACGCTTCCTCTATGCATGGTCAGCATCTTTGATGGCGTAAACAGCTAAGAGCTACCAGCTACAACAGGATAGCATGATGAGCTGCTGGAACAGGATATGGCCATTTAGCTTCCCAAGCTGAAAATCCCACTGACGCTAGTCTGTGAGGTAATAATGAGGTTGTTTCCTGAAATACAAGCTTTGAGTTCCTCAGCCACCCTTGATTTGTAACAATGGCTAACTTTCCACTCAAACAGAGCAAGGTCATCTAGTGTTGCAATGACAGTGTCGTAATACTGGACAAGACCGGTCCCTTTATGTGACAATACTGGAATCCCTCAGCTACAGCTAATGCTATGACTATGTACCATCTACACATTAAAGCCTTTCTACATTAAGCTTAATCTTAGCCTGAAGAAGTAAAGAAGCCTTGCTCGTTCTTTATGCGCCCCTTCTTGTATTAAGCTATTGTTACAGTGAATACAAAAATACAGATGTTGTCCCCTCTCAGAATTAGGTTTAATCTGTGTTAGGGAAAGTGATCGAGCTTGGCGCATGGGAACAGAACTGTAACAGTCCAGAATCAGGGTTAGAAAGCTGTACAAAGTACATACAGGCAGGTGTATGTACTATGTAAACTCACAGTACAGTATTGGTCCACCCCCAGCAACCAGTACAGCGTCACTGCACAGGGTATACAGGTCTCTGGAACTGTACTGGAAAGATAGAACACCATTCTTTCAAATGACACTATTAGCCCTTTCCCCCAATGTGGAACGGGTTCTGTTCCAGTCTGCACACCTAATTTTGAACCGTTAGTCACATTTCCACCAAAAATAAAACATAGGCATCATTGCATCATTTCAGCCTCCAAACTCAAGTTTCATCAATCGGTCTGTCAATTAACTCTTTGGCACTCTTCTTGAATCCCAGCACTACTATCAGTCTGATTTTTACATCGTCAGTGTGACATTTCAATGTGGTTTTGGATTCGATTTGCAAAAATCGGATTTCATGTTCTGTTTTTGCTGTCCAGAGTACTAACAATCAATCTGCATAGAATCTGGATATGCCAAAAACTGGTTTTGACAGTCTGATGTGCACAACTGGAAGATGCCAGGGGAGCGCTCCCTTTAGGAATACGTAGAGTCAACAGTAAAGTTTGGTCGAAGTGGGGCTGTTTTCCAGGGTTTGAGCCCCTTAGCTCCAGTGAGGGCTGATGTTAATGCTACAGCATACAAAAGACATTTTAGACAAGGATATGCTTCCAACTTTCGTGGGAAAAGTTTGAGGGAGGCCCAGCATTCTCCAGCACGGGCCCCCATAATGATCCCTCTATCAAAGTCACTTGATCTTTCCTCTTGCCGTCCAAAATCAAGGTCAACAGGGCCTGCTGTGTATTTCTACATGCCATCTGGAAACATGTGCATTCATTATGTTTCTTCACCCGTTTAATCACTTGTTTCCTGTGTCACTCATTTGTGCATTTCATGTCATTTCGGCTCTAGAAATTAGTTGGACCAACATTTCTTATTGTAGTCTACGGTGTACAGTGTTTATTGAGGGTCCTGTCAACATCTGAGACCTAATCTGGTGATCTATTATACCATTAATTATAGTGACAAAAATAACAAGAGCAGAAAGAACATAAAGTTGGTCTGAAAGGGTCCACAAAGCCCACTACAAAATATCTTTAAATAAACTAATATCTACAATCAAAAACAAAGCAGGGGTGCATTTGCATACTGCCTTCCTGTGCTAAAATAAGCCATAGCAGGTAAAGAAGGTCTAATGGGCTCTTTTACACTTTAGGTCAGGATTACATGCATTCTGATCCAAACAATCCCCAACAAGGCTTACTGTATCAGTCGAGTGACTTCAAGATTTAACTAGAAAAGTGCACAGTAGAGTGATCACATAGCTTCTTGCTAGCTGTGTTGCAAAAAATGAATGGGAGTCTATGGGAGAAACAAGGGATGAATAAATGACACGTAGAGGAGTGTGGGTCAGTATGTCTGTGCATTAGAGTTTGGGGATCTGCCCTGAGTGACTATTTGCGGTTTGGTGGCTGTAGGTTAAAGGAGATTACAATAGGGATTACATGGGGGTGAATGAATGCAACTCTATGGGAGAATGAGGGATGGAGAAAAAAGGACAAAGAGACGAGTGAGGGTCAGACCAACACTGGACTTGTGCTCGTGAGTCTGCCTTGAGATAGTGTATGTGAAACAGTGTCTGTCGGTCAAGCAAAAATACAGTGGATGGATGTGCAGTTCTCCATCCAATTCATTCTCAATGGGAAAAAAATCTGAATTTAACCATTTTTTAGGAAAACCAGATCAAATGCCAGACCAAAAAGCTGTATACAAGCACACCATTCCCGATCAGGCAGAGTTGGAACGGTGCTAATATCTCAAAACCGGACTAGTTAGCAGAGAAGACCAAGAAGAAGAAGAACATATAGTCGGATAACAATAGTGTTGTGCATTGTGCAGTCACTAATGATGCCTGTGTTATTTTGAGTGCAGGCTTTGTTCCCTGAGAAACGACATTAAGAACAGCAGCCTAATGATGAGCCACGATTGCTTATTCCCTATAGGGCTGACGCTTCAGCATTCAGGCACTAGGCTCATCATCACTGAGTGCTGAGTGGCTTCTCACTGTTCTTCACACTCTCTCAGAGGACACAGAGTACTATCCACGGACAAGAGAGCCCTCTCTCACCCTCCAGCTAGGTTCTGGTTCCTATGTTCAGAATGCCTATCGATCGCCGCTGCTGAGGACTCACTTGTTTCCCTGGTTTATTTGGTGTTGTCTCTTATGTTGTGTCCCTGATGCTAACAGGAAGCCTAAAGCCTAAAGCTATTCCGTAATGCAGTCCTTCAGTCACATCAAATCATTCCTATTTTAGCATGCATTACGCAAACACATCATACAGCCAACAAATGTCAGACAAGAAAACCAGCCCACACTCAAAAATCCACCGCACAGTATTTGCAGTGTCAAAAGTTTCTCCCACCTTCAGGACACATCAGAAGGAGGGGGGGCGGTCCTCAGTGTTCAAATCAGAAAATGGAGCTACTGTGGCACCACTATAGAAGGTATGCCATTGACTATCTAGCCTTGCATGTCTTTGTATTCAATGTGTTGCACACCCACCAGCTCCACTGACCATATAGGAACACTTTGTAGTTCTATAGTTACAAAATGTAGCCCATCTGTTTCTCTGTATATTCTGTTACCCAGTTCTTCAACAGTCGGGACCCCCACAGGACCACCACAGAGCAGGTATTATGTGGGTGGTGGATCATTCTCAGCACTGCAGTGACACTGACATGACGGTGTGTTAGTGTGTCTGCTGGATACCTCTGTGTCACTGCTGGACTGAGAACCAACCAAAACTATCCAGTTAACAGCGTCCTGTGGGCAGCGTCCTGTGGGCAGTGTCCTGTGACCACTGATGAAGGACTAGAGGATGACCCACACAAACTGTGCAGCAACAGATGAGCTATCGTCTCTGACCTTACATCTACAAGGTGGACCAGCAAGGTAGGAGTGTCTAATAGAGTGGACAGTGAGTGGACACGGTGTTTAAACACTCCAGCAGCACTGCTGTGTCTGATTCACTCACACCAGCACAACACACACTAACATTTTTAACATATAAATCATTAAAGACAGAAATAAAGCGGGTAGAGAAGATGGACAGCTGTAGCATCATTTCTGTTATAGTGGCCTCACACCGAGATCAAGATCCCTTCTCATTCCCCCACTATCACTGCTAGGTTATTTATTCTAACAGGCAATACGGCAGCAAGGTCCTTCACTGCGGAATGAGAGGCAAAGAGAGGGAGAAAGAAAGTGGGATAAAAGAACAGAAGCTGGGATTGACAGTGGAAGATGACAGAAGACAGGCTCAGACAGAAAGCTGGGTGTTTCTGCTTACAGCCTGTAGAAAACGTGGGGGAACCTCGTGATGAGCTTCTGTTGCTGCTACACAAAAGAGGAGCGTGCTACATGTGCTGGAAACACACCCTTTGTCCCTGCTAGCAGCTGGCTTTCATCACATTAGCATGTGTCAGCAGGAGGATGTGTGTGTGTGTGTGTGTGTGTGTGTGTGTGTGTGTGTGTGTGTGTCTCTAAGGGCAGGGGGGTGGGGGGCCGTGATGGAATGTCTTTATGGGTTAAATCAGTATAATTGATTTCATCATATTCGTTTGCCAAGTGTACACACACACACACACACACACACACAAATAGATGATGATGTTGTCATGTGTTCCATTGAAATCACACATATGTAAATATCTATATGTAATCATAATATATCATATATATATATGCACATATTTATGTATTGCAATATCCAAGTATCTATGCAGTACTATCCAAAATTCAGAGACCAAATTTCCAGTTAAACAAAGACCATTCGTTAGCCAAGTTTTCACAGAAGCTTCCAGAATTTCGAATTTTAGTATTCAGAATTATTTGCCATTTGTGTTTGCACGCAGTGAGGTTTGTCTTCTGCATTTAACCCATCGGTGCAGTGAAACACCCACATATACACACTCTAGGGGGCAGTAAACACGCTTGCCCAGAGCAGTGGGCAGCCCTATCCATGGTATCCAGGGAGCAGCTGGAGCTTAGATGCCTTACCCAAGTGCACATCAGTTCTGCCATGCTGGATGGTTCCATGGCGTCCCTAACGTCAAGCCCAAGACTGGCCCCAAAATATATGCTGAATATACTAGCTCTATTTAGTGACTCGCTCCAGTGACTGGAGTGACATGGAGTTTTTTATTGAACTGGCAAAATCTGCTTTTAGCTGCACCTGCGGGAATTCACTACAGCAGTCTTATAAACTCGGCTCATTGGTGTCACTGAATCGTTTTACCAGCAAGCTAGGAGTGTGTCATTGGACCAGCAAGGTATGAGTGTCTGATAAAGTGGACAGTGAGTGGACACAGTGTTTGATCTAGCAGAGTGTCTGATCCACTCACACCAGCACAACACACACACAAACACACCACCACCACGTCAGTGCCAGTTACTTGCAGTTCTACAGTTACAGACTGTTTCTCGGTATACTTTGTTACCCTGCTCTTCAATGGACAGGACCCCCACAGGACCACCACAGGGCAGGTATTATGTGGGTGGTGGATCATTCTCAGCATTGCAGTGACACTGACGTGGTGGTGGTGTGTTAGTGTGTGTTGTGCTGGTGTGAGTGGATCAGACACAGCAGTGCTGCTGGACACCTCAGTGTCACTGCTGGACTGAGAATCGTTCACCAACCAAAACTATCCAGCCAACAGCGTCCTATGGGCAGCGTCCTGAGACCACTGATGAGGGACTAGAGGAAGGTTTTGTGGTGGTCCTGTGGGGGTCCTGACCATTGAAGAACAGGGTATACAGAGAAACAGATGAACTACTGTCTGTAATTGTAGAACTACAAAGTGCTCCTATATGGTCAGTGGAGCTGATACAATGCAT
This sequence comes from Semaprochilodus insignis, assembly GCA_034552555.1. Taxonomy (NCBI): domain Eukaryota; kingdom Metazoa; phylum Chordata; class Actinopteri; order Characiformes; family Prochilodontidae; genus Semaprochilodus; species Semaprochilodus insignis. The sequence goes on along the minus strand of CM067487.1, from coordinate 14,443,976 downwards.
ATATTTATATACACATGTGCGTGTGTGTGGTTTGCCATTTCACTGGTCCTGACATTGTGGGTTATATCCATACACCGACTCCTCTGTAGCTGAAACAGGAAGAATAAAAAGCCTCTTAAAGCACAAGCCTCTTAGGAGCTACACAGTTCAGGGCAGGAAAACAAGCTCTTTTACAGCAGCACACTGAAACCCAAAATGCCGGAAAAGGTCCAGGATGCTAAGTTCAGCCAGTGTCCATTCTGCTGTGCCATCCATCCAAAAACTGGACTGTCCACAGCATCAAGGAGACATGGACTGTAAAGTCCCTCCTGACTTCTCATCTTTCAACCCCACCCCTCATTCTCTCCTTTCTTTCAGTGCGTANCCAAATCTGCCCCATTGATCAATTCTTTGATGCAAGAGTGTCTGAACATAGATGTGGCCTACGCCCTTAAACTTGGCAAAAAATTACTTTGGGCAAAAAATCTAATTGCAATTTGATTGAGATAGTGATTTCATTTGCGACTGAGGTCAATGCTTTTGTTTTATGGCCAAGAAAACTAGCATATGCAGCTTTACTAGGTTAAGGATTTAACACTGAATGTAGTGCGCCCAACTGCCATCTACAACCGGTTGACAATTTTCATTCCATATATATATATATATATATATATATATATATATATACACATATGGAATGAAAATCGTAAAGTAAAATGCAAGGGAAGGCATCCACCAAATCTGCCCCATTGATCAATTCTTTGATGCAAGAGTGTCTGAACATAGATGTGGCCTACGTCCATAAACTTGTCCAGTACATGTCAAATCCAATCACAGCTGTTATTGGTGCCTGTGGAGGTATTACACACTGCGACTATATGTAAGTTACAGTCACAGGGGACTGTCTAGTGTGCTATATGATGTACGTCAGAACGGAATTGAAAGTCGATGCAATCATTTTCTTAAAAACACTTTGGGTTTAGCCTTTACTAAAAATATGCTCTGAAAAAACGAGATGTGGCTGCAAGTGTCCTGTACTCTGTAGTCTCAGCTAGTTTCACTTCCACTTCCGTTTAATAGCACTGTTATTTTATTTAGGTTTTATATTTATTTTTGCTCCAACTGTCCTTAACACCTCGTCAACGTAAAGACTGTAATGGTGCTGTGCCAGACTGTCATGGAGTGAATGGCCGTGGGTCATCTTCAGTGAAGAGTCCTGCTCTTGTCTTGGTGGAGATGACCAACGAATCCATGTGTGGAAGCACTGTGGTCAGTGACTAGTTGAACAGTTTGTTGTCACATGTCCAGAAGGCCTGGTGGTACTCCACCTCCACCCCTACCGCAAAATCTGCAGGATCTTGGTGAGAATATTCAAACTGCAGGGGATGGATTATCACAGGACACCATTAGGAACCTCTACAACTCCATGCCGAGACGTCTGGCATGTTGCATTAGCGGCCTGACGCCATACTGAGAGACACTATTGCTGTATGTGTAGCTCAATAAATATTGCCCATAAGTCTAAATTTATCCTCATTTATCGTTCTTGGTAACCTTTATCTTCATTCCCAAAAGCACTGCAATCCCACACTTCCTTCTGGGTGCAACGATTCTTTTGGTGATATGTGCATGTTTTCTGCTTCTTTTGGGACACTGAAAAATGAATAACTTGTGCCTATCATGTGTAGAATATTGAGATGTACAAAGAGTTAAATACAGGCACATCTGAACTACATACAGTTCTATGCTAAACTTTGAACAACTCTGCTCAAATGACACAATGATTTGTTGATTTGTTGAACGTAGAAGTTCCTCTACAGGGAATTAAAATTTAGCTTTCAGTTCACAATTTATTAATTAACTACATTTATTTGAGTTTTGTAATTGGGAAAAGTATATATGTTCCCAGTGAAGATGTTAACTTATTTTCACACAGATTTCACACGATTTCTCCTCTTAGTCTGGAATGAGGCCTGTAGTTGCTTGTGTTGAACAAAATCCAGTACCTGGATCATGATGCTTGCTGTGGCACTGTATCCCTGTGTGTATGCATGTTTTATATGAGTGATGTTCCTCTGGACATCTAACAAGTGTACAATTAGCAGTAAGCCCGTTTAGGAAGCACTAATTAGCCAGTGCATGCTATAACTGTCTGGAGGACAGAAAAAGATTCCTTCCCAAGGGAAGTGCTACGCAGCTGTGCTGTGTCATTGCAGAGCTACACTCAAAAGTCAATCATAAGTGCCAAGTTTACAAGGAAAATCATAGGTGCCAAGTTTGCTAGGAAAAGCTTAGCCTGCGAACTTGTGAACTTCACTATATGGTCATAAGTTTGTGGACACCCCTCCCAAACAGTTCAGGTGTTTCAGTCACAGCTACTGCTAACAGGTTAATACACACCAAGTACATAGCCATGACATCTCCATAGACAATCTAGAAGATGGCTGAATCTGGGCGTGTGGATGTCAGGAGAACACTACCTATCAGAATGCATACTGCCAACAGTAAAGTTAGGTGGAGGATGAATAATGGTCCTGAGGGGGTTTTGGTGTGGAGGAACTCCAGTGGCTTGTTCACAGCCCAGACCTCAACCCTACAGCACACCTTATATAAAATAGGAACTGGAATGTCAACCACCAGCCAGGCCTTCTCATCCAACATCAGTGCCTGGCCTTATAAATGTCCTTTGGAGTAAATGGGCACTGAAGGGGCAACTACATATTAATGGCCAATGTTTTGGAACGGGACGTCCAGCAAGCTGATATAGGTGGGCAGGTGTCCACTTACTTTTGGCCACACAGTGTATGTGAACTGATGTTATGCAAAAGAAGGCTGACATTAACATGCCTCCAAAACAATGAATGACATGCCTCTCAGTCAATCACAACCAGTATCTAGGTGCTACTTCCTCTATCAGGTGAAGGAAAAACTTGGAACAAACTTTCAGTGGCAGGAAATTAGTCGCAATTACAAGGTCTTAACAGGTAGCATGCAAATAAGACACCTGCTAACCTGATCAACCGGATGGTGCATTTGTACTTTGGGCAAGAAATCCAATTGTAATTTGTTGACTAAGATTGAGATTGTGATTTCATTTGTGATTGAGGTCAATGCTTTTGTTTTATGGCCAAGAAAATGAGCATATGCAGCTTTACTAGCTTAAGGATTTAACACTGAATGTAGTGCGTCCAACTGCCATCTACAACCGGTTGACAATATACATATATATCTATATATATGTATAAACACACACACACACACACACACACGCGCTATATTGCCAAAAGTATTCGTCTGCCTTCACACACATATGAACTTGAGTGATTCTTAATCCATAGGGTTTAAAATGGTGTCGCCCCACCCTATGCAGCTACAACAGCTTCAACTAATAATAACTAATTAATAAATAAAAATAAAAAGGTTTTTTATGAATAAATGCAGGCTTGGGTCTAAGCAGCGTCTCGGCATGCCTCCTCGGCCCTCTACGTGACACTTGACCTGAAAAGAGCACATCCGTTTTCCAGGCTGACGGCCTGCCAGAGCGCTCTGCTGACCTCATTCCGTCAGCTCTCATTCTCGCATGGGTCACTGTGACGGATCCCCTGGAAGGGCCGGGGGGAGAGCGAGAGGAAGAGGTGTGGAAAGGAAGTGAAATGGACGGCGCAACCAGAAAGAGTGGACGTGACGACGCTGAGTATGTGAACGCATGTTGCACTGACGGTTACGGCCTGTTAATGTGAACCACGAACATCCGGCCAGCTATAAAAATCAGGTGTTTCCCATAATTGCTCATCCTATAAAGTAGAAAACGGCATACTGTATGACATACAGTTATCTATAAAAACAGACTGAAGCATGAACAAAACTCAGGCCTTAACAAGAGCTGCAGAACACCTCCCCATTTTTATAGACAATAGGACATCACACAATATCAGGAACCACATACAGTACTAGTCAACTGTTTAGACACAGCTACTCATAGAAGGTTCTCCTTATATTTATCTTAATTCTTTACTTTAGAATAAAAGTGAAGACATCAAACTATAAAATAGCACTCATGGAACTATACAGTCCACCTTAAAAAACTCCAAAATGGAACTTTACAAGAGGATAAAACAGCTTTCTTAACCTGCAGCGGAGGCTGATATAACAAGACTTATTTCTGAGCAGGTTTGGGCCAGTTCTATTGGTGTGTCCATCATGAATATTCACTGAAAGGGGAACCAGAGCTTTAAGATTGTGCTAAAAAAGAGATAAAAGTTTTTACGCAACTAAATATATATTAGAGGTGGCGATATGGCAGAAATATAATACTGTGATACATCAAGAGTATATGTGGTATATCAGGATATGTATTGTTTCAGCCATCTCATCAGTGTGAACTGTTAAGCGTAAGCCTGTAGAGCCTTCAAAATAACTACAAACTATCTATTTAGTGGGGTGTGTCTAAACTTTTGACTGGTCGTGTATGCAAGCCTGTTTGATGCTACTTAACAACTGGATGCCAGGCTAATGTGTGATTAAAGCATATGGGTTGCCCAACGTTAATTGGTTGGTTATAGGAATATATGGCAAACATCATGAGATTACAATACATGATGTCACTATTAAGGCTGAACAATTTGAGGATTATATCTAATTTTGAGTTTTTCAAACCAATATTATGATATAAATTGCTATTATTTTCTATAATTTAAAGTTCAGGCCTGGTAATTTGGCCACTGACCATAAACCCACTATGTAAACACCTGTAAACCCACTATATAGATGGCACATTTGGAGTAAGTATTTTTTGAAAACTACAGGACCATGAACCAGTAGTGGACAAAGTACAAAGAGCATGTAGCTGAGTTAGAGTAGAGATCCCAGAGATAAAATATTCCTCCAGTGAAAGTAGAAGTTCCGCCCTTTAGACCTCCCCTGGGAAAAAAGTACTAAAGTATTTACCTTCAAATGTACTTAAGTATGGAGAGTAAAAGTATCATGATTTATTATGACTCTAATGTCCTATTATCATTTCTGGAACAAGACTCTTAATCAACTCATTTTAGGTAAACAGACTCTAGTGTCACTCTTACAGTACACTAGCACACTACTTACAGTACACTAACACATTACACTTACTGAGTTACTGTACACCAACACACTACTTACAGTACACTAA
>CM067487.1:14390526-14438739 GCA_034552555.1 Semaprochilodus insignis | reverse complement strand
ACCAACACACTACTAACAGTACACTAACACATTACACTTACTGAGATACTGTATACCAACACACTACTAACAGTACACTAACACATTACACTTACTGAGATACTGTACACCAACACGCTACTTACAGTACACTAACACATTATACTTACTGAGTTACTGTACACCAACACGCTACTAACAGTACACTAACACATTACACTTACTGAGATACTGTATACCAACACACTACTAACAGTACACTAACACATTACACTTACTGAGATACTGTACACCAACACACTACTAACAGTACACTAACACATTACACTTACTGAGATACTGTATACCAACACACTACTTACAGTACACTAACACATTACACTTACTGAGTTGCTGTATAACACTGCCATAAACACATGTTTGCCAAATGGCAAGCAATCCCAACCTCAGCAGTCACAGTTACAAAGACATGCTCCAGTGATTGCTTTCAATTGCGCCAGCGGCAAATTAGCTGCTAAGAAGATAATCAAACCCTTCAAAGAGATCTGGAGTGAGTAAATCAAAATGCACTTTGATCTCGAGCGGAGCGGCGTCGGCTCTTGTGGCACCTCCATTATCTTTTCATATTATTCATGGCACTGGGCTAGAAGGGGGGACAAAAGACCACATATCCCAGAATCCCAGCGGTAAAGCGCTCTAGGATCAGAGCCTGCCATAGGGGATTGGCATCTCTGCTTCTGCCTGCCAGGAAGGGATTCCGGGTCATCAGGGCAATCCCATTACCACAGCCAGCCGTGACTGTCCGACGCTAAGAGAGCAAATACGTGCATGTGCTTACATGCGATTGTGGCTGGGTTCTTGTTTGCAGCTGGAGCCCTGAGACGCATTCTGTGGGCATGCAGACACCTGCCCCCTCTTTGCAAGGCCGCAAGGAAGCTCTGCATCAGTGGAACCCTGTTATCTAACCACAGCAGAAGGCTCTGGTTGTGCCAACCTTGATAAGGTTGAAGTTGCATGAAGCTTCTTCAACAAACCCCCCACCTTGCATGTCCTAACCACAGCATTACTGTAACTGTAAATTGAAGAGGGGTACGGTTGGATGGTATGATGCAGTATTTGAAAATGATGCCAGAGATGCGATCACATGACAGCCTGCTTCTCTGAGCTGTCCACATTTACCACTCAGTACTGTGAATTACAATGTGGGTGTATTCTATTATTACACGTCTGAAGCTGTAAATGTACATCGTCGGGCACTACGCTGGTCTGCTATTCCATTCCATCATGCATATTTATTTATAGCATGCATTTCTGCAGGGTGATATGCACCGGTGCACCAATAAAATTGCTTCCAAAGTGCTAAGAAACAAATCTTGTTATATCAACCTCCATTGCAGGTTAAGGAAGCTGTTTCATCCTCCTGTAAAGTTCCATTTTGGAGGTTTTTACATTTTGGAGTGCTATTTTACAGTCTGATGTCTTCACTTTTATTCTAAAGTAAAACATAAAGACAAACAAAAGAGAACCTTCTATGAGTAGCCGTCTCTAAACTTTTAACTGGTAGTTTAGTTGAAAGCACTGCACGTAATTTGTAATTGTTTCAAAAGAAGACGCATAACAGCGAACGAGAAGCCTCCCAGGATAATATCCCCCCACTGCCTCCCTCCCTCTTATTTTCTCCCCTAATCAAAAGATGGAGCCAAACCTAATCTGAACACATGAAGGGCTATGGTCTAATTAATTCTGATATTGCTTCTGGATCACTACATTCTGGGAATTTATTCCACCAGCAAGTTTTTCAGGTCAGTTGATATAATTTTGAAATTGGTTTTTAATCTATAATGGCTCGGGAGTGGTGATGGTTGGGAGTGCAGATGGTTGGGAGTGGAGGTGGCGGTGGTGGTGGGGGTGGTTAGTAGGGGGAGTGTAAAGAAAATAAGCAGCACTATTGTCTAACCCTGTTTTCACACCGGGGAGTGTCACGGCAAAACGCCTGGAAGTCATTTACTTTCAATAAGAACTGGCAATTTCCGGCAACAGGAGGCAGCACGTACATTCGTGACACAAAATGGGCGGAGTCAGTAACATGACAAAGTGGAGTGAAGTTTAACTGTATGCAAATAAGAATCAAAGTGATGTGCCAATAACAGGAATTAAGCACTGACACACTGACTACACAAACATAGAGTGTGCGTTTACATGCACTCAGTAATCCGATAACTGAAGAACATCTGCATTTACATGCATATGAGTAATCAGATAACTGGGAAACTTCAAGTCAACATGAGTCTGGCAGGAATTGGATTTCAGCTTTGTAACTGGCCAATAAACTCACAGAATAAGCTGTGATGTAAATATAACATACAACTCAAACTTCGTACCATGGATTATTTTTTACCTAGTCAGTTTACCTAAACATATTAACATACATCATCAAGAAGATACAGAATAATTAAATATTTTAATTTCATCAAGCATGTTGTTGGTTTCCACGCTGCTCCCAAATGTGTTTTGTTGTGAAATTGTTTTTGTCATATATATGCGCTGAGAAATCCAATTTTGGATCTAAAATCCAGCTCTTTTTATCAGATTTCTAGGCCTTAATCCAATCTAGGAATTTAGAGTATGCTGTTTAAACGGACCCAGGGATGTGCAACGATGCACTGGACAGGGATCATGTAACAATAAACACCAACGATGTACAGAATGACTGGCGAGTGAGTGTGCGAGTGGCGAGTCCCACTTTTGTCTTGGTGGAGACGACCAACGAATCCGTGTGTGGAGGCACCGTGGTCAACACCAAGATGAACGGTTTGATGTCACACATCCAGAAAGCCTGGTGTCAACTCCATGCCAAGATGTCTGGCATACTGCATTGATAAACATGGCGGCCCCGACACCATACTGAGAGACACTACTCCTGTATGTGTAGCTCAGTAAATATTGCCCACATCAGTTTAAATTTATCATCATTTATTGTTCCTGGTAACCTTTATCATTCTTCCCAATAGCACTGCAATCCCACACCTGCAATACAGTTCTGTGTACTGTATTGCATTATTTTGCTGACCTGCTCTTTGTGCAGTCTATGTCTTGGTCACTTCTATGTGTTGTTTTGTTCCACTCTATAGGCCTGCTTTTACATAGCAGGGATACAGAAGACGTTTCTTGGGGAAGTGACTATGGTGAGGGACGGTTTGAGCTTTATTATATATTTGTCCTTCCGTTTTTTGGTGACAAAAATATCACCAGGAACTGAGCAGCAGCTTTTGTTTCTGAGAATATAATTTCTGCACACTGCTCCAAACACTGAACTGAAAGCTGCAGCTGGTACAGTCAGCGGGTCTTATCAGTGCTGTGTGTCCTATCAGTGTGGGGTCTGAGCAGAGGAGTAATGGGTGGGACAATTCAGGCCACACTAAACTTTGCTCACTCCAACACTTTGGTGGTGGTCTGTCACAGCAAAGACCAATCATCCTTGAAACATGCCTGACTGACTTCCATTTTACTTTATGAACTTCCTTTCTCCACACAGAGGTTAGACCCTGACAATATCAGCCACCAGCTGCTTTGTAGACAAAGCCATAATAACTCAGAAGTGTTGTATTAATTAATTAGTCATGGGGCATTACAGCAAGGCTCTTAACTCACATGGCTACTTCTTTGGATACACCTACTGTTCATTTTATCAGCTCCACTGACTATATAGAAGCACTTTGTAGCTCTACAGTTACAGACTGTAGTCCATCTGTTTCTCTGTATACTTTACAGTCCACAGGACCACCACAGAGCAGGTAAGGTGCTGGTGGTTGATCATTTTCAGCACTGCAGTGACACTGCAAACACAGCAGTGCTGCTGGACACCTCAGTATCACTGCTGCACTCAAAATCATCCGTCAACCAAAACTATCCAGCCAACAGTGTCCTGTGGGCAGCACCCTGTGGGCAGCGTCCTGTGGCCTCTGATGAAGGACTAGAGGATGACACAAACTGTGCAGATGAGCTATCGTCTCTGACTGTACATCTACAAGATGGACCAGCAACCTACGAGTGTCTAATACTGAGTGGACAGTGAGTGGACACAGTGTTTAAACACTCAAGCAGCACTGCTGTGTCTGATCCACTCACACCAACACAGCACACACTAACACACCACCACCACGTCAGTGTCACTGCAGAGATGAGAATGATCCACCACCCACATAATACCTGCTCTGTGAACACACAAACTAAGGGGCAGTGAGCACACTAAGTGGGCAGCCCTATCCGCAGCACCCAGGGAACAGTTTGGGGTTAGATACCTTGTTCAGGGGATCAAACCAGCGACTCTCCGGTCACAAGGCTGGTTCCCCAACCTCCAGTCCCTGACTGCCCAGTTAAACATCTGCAAATGTAACATCAGTTAGCTGTAACCAACTAAGCAATCATTAGCTTAGCTAAGACACTACAGCTACAAACAACACAGAACAGGCTTTATCTTCTCTATTTGCTTCAGCAGGTAGCGTACCTGTTACCACACTTTTTCACCCTGGTCTTGATAAATTGGCCACAGGTGTCTACTGGATGCTGCAGCCTCTTGACAACCTCTAAAAATGGAGCTCTGTATCCACCACCCACTTACTCAGCTGGAACATACACTGAAATGGCTGTTTAACATGCCTGTATTTATACTGCTATGTAGACTACTGTACAGTTCCAGACAGTTCTAGAAAGTTCTACACAATTCTCCAAAGTTCTAGAAAATTCCAGTCAGTTCTATAAACTTCTGGAAAGTTCTCACAGTTCCAGAAGCTACTTGAAGTCTCAGCACTGAATGTATCACAAATGTAAAGTAAAGTTTATGGGGACCAGTAGCCATTTTCTGTACATTTTAGGCGTTAAGAGTTAAGAAACATGCGCTTAGCGCCTGGGGACTAAGATAGCAGTAAAGCAACATAAATGCTATTATGCATTTTTACATGCTTTGTGTCAGCCCACTCTGCCAGTACCACATAGCGAGATATATTCAGAGATGGTCTGAAAGTGGATACTACCTAAACCTAGCGAGAATCAACTCAAACACTTTCAAACTTAGAAATATATTCGAATAAGCACATCTCAACTCAGGGCATCTCAAGAGCCCGGAGAGAACTGAAGGAATGCAAAGCAATTCTGATGCATTGTAGGCATGGAAGAGTGCAAAGGTTCTCAAAGTTCCACACGGGTGTAATCATCCTATTCTTGTGTTGCACAGCACTTTGCAGTAAAATGTTTTCATGTGACTGGTTTATGATTACATTTACAAGGTATTTTGAACTTCGTTTAAACATGTACAAAAAATTATTACAATAATGTTTTCAAGAATGCCCAGTTTCCATGTTTTGTATGCTCTATAATAAAGAAATCAGGGCTATGTATTGGCAGGAAGCAGGCGATATATGATATACGATTTGACATATTGCGATGCTTATATATTATATAAGGAAAACTGTCACCGTATAAAAGCACACCATCATATGCATAGGTTACTAACGCTAATGTTATCAGCGTGCCCTTATGTTACTTATTTACACTGGAGTGGAAGTATCTAATGGCTGAAGATAGACTACAGCACTGCCATGTATAGGTCAGGGGGTTAAACGCAATACAGAACAAGCCATTAATCTAAGGGCAGACCCCCGAGCACAAGTACAATGTTGGTCTGACCTGCACTCGTCCGTTTGTCTCTTTTTTCCCCATCCCCATTCAAACCCTATTGGTTACTACAGCCTCCAAACTGCAAGTACTCACTCAGGGCAGATCCCCAAACTCCCCAAATAGTCCGCAGCCATACTCACCTGCACTTCTCTAGGTGTCGTTTTTGAGTCTCATTAGAATTAGAACATTAGAATGCGATATTCAATTATTTTCAATATTTTCTAAAAAGAAATTATATCTATAATCCCGTCTACTGATACCATAATAAGGGGTAACATGGCTTGCGTTCCACATGCCTCATCAGTTAACAATTATACCTTGCAGGTGATAAAGTGGAAGGGGCCTGTGTGCATGGTGGATTTCTTCAAGATATCAGGTTTCACCCCAAGCTGCCAGAACCCCCTTACCTTGTCATTGCCTTCAAATCCTGCAGGGCTTTCACCCCAGATTAAGCGTTAAGCCTGAATTTTGACAATATCTCAGCCTAACACGGTCCTCCTACCGCTCCCCTGGGGCCTGGAGAGGAGGTTGCGTAGCATTAAAAACAAAACGCGAGGGGTTATTTTTGGAGCTGGTGGAGGGGAAACGGCTCGGGAGCTCGCTGGCGTTCGCCCTCGGAGCCATAGTGTTGCGGTTTGTTTGAGTTGGCCCGGGGAGTGCCAGCAGCGGCCTGGGGCCTCCCGTGCCGAATACAGAGTTATTAGCTCCAGCGTAATGCACAACAGGGGCTGGGAGGAGAGCTGGGCTGGGTTGGGCAGAGCTAAGCAAGTCTGCTAACCTCCTCCGCAATACAGTGGTAATCTGGACCTCATCAAGGGCAGCAAAGAAGGATAGAGAATAGGGCCCAATTCATCAATGCAGGGGCGGGTGGGGGTGGCAGTCGTCTGTCATTTCCGCTCTTCAAGCAAAAACTGAGGTTACTTAAGTTTTTCTAGGAGGGAAAAAAGTCAAACTGTGGTGCATCCGAACTGTGAGTAGACATCATGACTAAAACCTCGCAAACTGTTTTAGGGACAACAGCCTGTTTGAATTGGCTTTGTTGGGTTACCATCATATCTCAGCGGACAAGACATGAGTCACCTTGAGTGTTAAAGATGGTAGTACTTCAGGTTCCTGCAGATGGTGCTGCATGTGGATAATGGGGCTATAAATACCTGCAGGGTGTGAGTGACGGGATTCATAGATTAAGAAGAGGTGGTGCAGTACAGTGAATGTCTCTACCATGTGTGGGAAAATGGCTCCAAAGTAGATGTTAATGTGTGGCTAAAAGGAGTGACTGCATTTGGGTGTGCCAAAGACCATAGTGTAGGATGTAGCTAAATGTACAGGTATATGGAAACGTATGGTCATACAGGTCTACCATCAGTGGCTAAAATCCCAGTCTACAGGGAATTCCTTTGGGAATTGTGCCAGGGAATGCATCCACCATATCTGGCCCAACTGCACAATTCTTTGATGCAAGATTGTCTGAACATTAATGAGGCCTACATTCAGAAACTTGTCCAGTCCATACCAAATCCAATCACAGCTGTCCTTGCTGCTTGTGGAAGTATTACATGCTGTTAGGTACATTTCAGTCATGGATGACTTGACTTTTTGTCCAGTGAGCATATTTGACAGGCTTTTTTTGAGGCATAACAGTACCTTGCATTTCTTGCAATCAGTGCTTCCTTGCTTGGGAATAATGGTAAACCATGCACATCCTGATCTCCTTGTTATGACATCAGCACCTAGCTGCACAAAAACTTGAAGCCATTTACACCACTGTTAAGCCAAGTTTCAAAGTATGCATTTCCATGAGTTCCCCCAAAATTTTGATGGTCAGTGCACATTCCATGATTACATGGAGGGAGTCTGCAAAAGATGCAGGACATTGTGGGAGAAAAGTCCTGGCAAAGCCAATGCACTGTGAAGTTGGTTTACCACTGCACTGCACCACAAAGTACACACTGTATAACTTCTGCTGATGTAGGGCTGAACGATTCATCTCAATTTAAACGAGTGCAATATTCAAATCACAAGAGCTGTGATTTTTAATTATAGTTTATTGTCTCAAGTGGAGATCATTAACCTATTTTCGGAGCTCCCCATAGGTGAGTTAGACCAATCAGAAGCACCTAAAAACTACATGCTGTGACATCACAACCACAGCTAACTGGTAGCGTGGCCAGCAGGATTTGTCATGTTCTGGACTTACTGACTAAAACAACAGGCCTGGGCTTCAAAAATCACAATTAGATATTCTTCCCAAATCAATCATTTGAATACGTGCGGATTAATATCTCCCATCATGCTTTAGTGACTCTAGCCTTCTGATCAAATGGCAGCTTTCTTCTCCCTTTATCCTCAAGTCTGTGTTTAATCAAAACACTTCAATCCCACAGTGCATTCCTCTAGTCAGTGCAAACTTGACAGCTGTGCTTCTGCCCAGAAGGGTCAGGTGTTGGCCTGCCGCTCCATGTGACCGCCTGCTGATGCAGCACTAATGTTCAAACAGAGGACCAGCATGAAAAAGGCTGAAAGGAGAGCCGGCAGTGGGCCCTGCATTGCCCAGTCCACGGCCCTGGTTAATTATTCATCATGTTCCCTTCGCAGGGTCATCTGCAGCACAAAGCCTTTATGGGTTATTATCACACTCAAAAGCACGCTGCCACCGTCACCGGCTCAAAACACTACCTCTGTTACGCAAACCTAAAGCTTCAGTGGTCTGCAGTTTATTAGCGAATTAGCAAATGGGTGGGCCTCCACATACGGATTAGCTGACCTGCTTTAACTGCAACAAATTTAACAACCTTAGGCAGCCAAAATTGTATCCCCAATTGTGTCCCCGACTCCTAAATCTAGACACTACTCCTAAATGACACTGTGACATTGCCCACCCCTTGTAGGAAGCAGTAAAAGAAAGCAGACTGATAAATGAAAGCAGGGCAACAAAGGGTCACGCATGTGGCCAAGAATTGCATAGCTCTTCACTGCAGTATCATTTACTGAGTGATAAAAACATAACAAGACCTCCATTCAAAACCAATAAGGGAACAAATGCAAGGCTGCCAGAGGTGCACGACTGCAATTCTTAAATGTCTTCAAATTAAACAATCTGGTTTCCCTTTAGGTGTGGATATCCAGGAAAAACATCTCAATGCTTTGGATTTTAAACTCCGAATTAAAATAATAAAATGCAGTAAAGAAACCTGACGAGATCAAAACACAGAGCCTTCCTCTCCACATCCTTCAATAACGACCTGAAGTATTAAGATATAAACTTCCTATACCTTTCCTCTGGATCGTGTGCTCGTTCAAGCTCTGGGCTTCAGGTTCCCCATCATGAATCAGGTTTTAAACCATGAATTATTAGTTTAACATCCACGACAACTCAGTTACTAGTAAACTAATACAGACTACTGCAATCTTTAAACACTCATTGCCAAAAGAATAGCTGCACAAATAGCTCAGCAGCAACAAATAGCACTCAGAAAGAATCAAGTGACAGGAATGAAAGTTGGTGGGTAGGTTTGACATGCAAACGATTCACTCTGGACCACACATGAGACATAAGGAAGGACGAACCTTATCACTGTACCTGACTGACCCAACAGCCATGACTGCAGACATTCAGCAAGCAGTGATGCCTTATGTGAGTCATCCTGTTAGTACCAGCACCATTGGCAGATGCAGGACTACATGCATGCTGAGCGTTAAGACGTCATCACATCTACGTCACCAAAGACTGTAATGTTGTCGTGCCAGACTGTCTGGTCAGAATGCTAGCAGGTCATCTTCAGTGACGAGTCCCACTTTTGTTTAGGTGGAGACGACCAACGAATCTGTGTGTGGAGGCACCATAGTCAGCACCAAAACATACTGTTTGTCGTCACTCGTCACATCCAGAAGGCCCAGTATCACTCCATCTCCACCTCTACCGCAAAATCTGCAGGAACTGTGTGAGAATATTCAAGCTACGTGGGATGGATTATCACAGGACACCATTATAAACCTCTACAACCGAGACATCTGGCATGTTGCATTAGCAAAGCTGGCGGCCCAGCGCCATACTGAGAGACACTACTTTTGTATGTGTAGCTCAATATTGCCTAAATATTGCCCATATCAGTCTAAATGTATTATAATCTATTGTTCCTGGTAAACTTTACCATGCTTCCCATTAACACTGCAATCCCACACTTCCTTCTGGGTGCAACTATCCTTTTGATGATGAGTGTATATAGCGCATGCAAGTGAAGAGAAAGCACTCAAACACCTGCCGGTCAAGCTGCACTTCTTAGACCATTTAAAGACCATTTAAAGCAGACTGCAAATGGCAGGACACCAGCTTGTCCCCAGCCTCCGAGGAGCAGGCAGTGGTCCCTCCCAGTCCTTTCTCTGAGAGCCAGCTAGGGTGCAGGAAACACTACCCTATTGTCCAGTCCCTGACCAGACTCCTTGTGAAGACTCACTGCTTCTCCACACTGAAAGCTGGGACATGGGAGAGCAGCTTTTGGGCACAATGGTCAGCATTCAAGAGAGAGAGAGAAAAGCGCTGGTGTTGAGGGTAATGGTAATGACGATGGTGATGAGCGAAGATCAAATTGAAAACAGCACAATAAAATAAAGGACATTTCTAAAAGGACAAGTCTTTATAACCCATTTATCTCTGCCCACTCACATTGACTAACGTGCCAATGAAACAAGTCCCCAAAGAAGGCCCAAGAAATGCACAAGTGTGCCAATGTTCCTCAGCAATACTGATGAACGCCACATCTGTAACACTTTACCTAAAGGGTGTCTACATAACACATTCATAACATCTAACAAACACTTCATGACATATTCATGAATCTACAGGTACACATTTACATGATATCAATACGGAGTACTGTGTCATTTCACTGAGAAACTTTTTTTTAAAAATAAAAGTCATTTATTATTTTGCCAAGCTATAGTATTTTCTCATTTCTGGATCGGTAAAATAAAAAATGCCTGGCTTTACCCCTCCTGGACAGGAAGACACTTTTTGTTCAGACTTCTAGACAACTCTAGAAGTCTTCCAAAAGTCTTAGGAATTTACCAAAATCCCTAGTTACATAAAAGTCCTGAATTTTGATCCCCACCCATAATTATGACCGTACAGCCACACCCACTTTGCATAAGAACTGGATTTTAAACAGACGGGTGGGAGGGCCCTGCATGAGGCAATACGGTCAGTCAAACAAAAGACAATTATTGGTTTGCAGTCTTTTTCGTGGGACAATGATAATGAAAGAAGTGTAGATAAACACCATCTGCCAGACCCACCCACTTTTCAAACAGCATCTGTGCTTCCTCAGGAGGAACGCTGAACTTGACACCTGTAGCAAGGCTCAGCAACACACCCTGTCAGTACACTGTGGCAAGCGGTTCCAATGCGCGCTTTAGCGGGAGGGCAGCGTAAACTGACTACAAATGTTTGGCAAGGGTGTGAGAGGAGAGTGAGCATGATTAGTAAGAGGACTGAACGTTCAGTCAGATATCTACAGACGTATTCTTCCAATTGTCTACTTATTCGGCTCATATACACATATACCAAAACCGTTAGATGTTGAGGCCTTGATTCAGGGTACAGCTGGGGTAAGGACTGCTTTGGCAGGCAGAGTACTTCTCGTTCAACAATTCGGCTTTCGCGATTGGACGGGATTGCATACCTTTTGTATGAGGCTGTGAATTAGCAGTCATCCGAGCAAATATTAAATCCAGTTGTCTTCAGCGGAAGGTCTAGATCCAAGTCCAGTGTTTACCGAAGAACATTCGCTCATGGCAGGGCCTTTAGCTGCTCACTGTCAAACAACAGTTTGCATGCTGACTGTTCCCTCTTCGAGTTATCCTGCTTCTGAAGCACTGTTGTATATCATATGTTGATTGCTGACACACAGCTGGACGCTAATATAGGACACTTTTAAAAGACATTACCCTCTATTTGGTAGCATATTAATCAGCGAACAGTACAAATGCACAATCATTTCTGGTTTTATGACCCAACATCACAACCATGTAATGTTCACACTTTATTCTGAAGGTTCCCAAGAGCTTATTGTATAGAGATTTGAATCGATTTTTTAATCGAAACTACAATCGCGACAATTTTTGTAAATAGTAATTTATTATTTATGAAAGAAGTGTGAAGCGAGCCCACCAATTAGGGTACAGCGAGCACTTTGTTTTGAGCTTGTTTTGACCTGGAAATGTTGGTGACATTGATGTGGCGTTGTAATGGTCTGCGTACATGTGGTCCTGCGTTGTGCAGCCGTCTGCCAGTGGTGCTGGTAGGATGACTCATGGAGGGCATTACTGCTCACTGAATGTCCTCAATCGTGGCTGTTGGGTCAGTCAGGTACAGCAATAAGGCCTGTCCTTGTTGTTTTATACTCCATGTTTTGCCCTTTGTTCTTGTTTGGTGTTTTGTCTCCCTGCTGGTCGTTTGTCTCCATGTCAGTCATTTGTCTCCCAGTCCGTTGCTCTTGTCTCCATGTCCGTCGATTTTGCCTGGTAGTGGTTTCTGTTACCCTGTTTCTCTGTACTGTTTTGTTTTAGTTTTTCTAGTGTCTTTGGTTTTTGTTTTTCCTCTGTTAGTTCGTCATTAAAACACTTGCACTTGCATCCTGCCTCCACGTCCTGTTCCTGTGCCCCTGCGTTACACGCAGCCCAGCATTAACCTTGAATCATTTGCATGTCTCACGATGTCAAACCTACCCACCAAGTTTCATTCCTGTCGCTTGATTCCCTTCACTTGTATGTCAGTTGTATGTCAGTTCATCACATGGTCCCCCGAATATGCACAGCACCGATAGGTGGCTACTGCAACTACACAGCTTACACATAGCCAAGTCATAAACATGTCATGACAGATATCTTACGCTGCCGTGACTGATACTGTTCAAATATATAAAAGTGTAGTTTTACTGCTACCACTAGCTATGGCTACAGAGCTCATATACTTACAGAGCTCATAGTGACGTTCAACTAGAGCACACCATGTGACATAAACTGTTATGACAAACATTATAACACCTGTTATGATAATTATCAGTAACAGGAATATGACACTGTTATAATACTGAACAAAATCGAATATGACACTGTTATAATACTGACAGCTTGGTATATGCATATGACGTCCGCCATTATTGATTCGGGTGGTCATCAGTAGGTTCTACATATCAGATGGCTTGTTCCGGTTCTTGTGGTATCAACCTTATGCAGCAGGGTTCAAGTGAAGCCCATACCACAATCTCAGCATGGAAACATGTGCTTTCAGAGTGAGCTACGCATGCAAGCGTGCTGTGCTGATCTCTGGTTTTGTTCAGGCTGGGGCAAGGTGACCACTGAAGGCCAAGCCCTAACAAATCTAATAACACCGCACCTTGATCTCTCAAATTTGCAGAGACAACACAGAGTGACTTCCATTACAGCGTCAGACTAACACAAACACACACACACACACACACACTCACTCACTCACCTCTTCACCCGCTCACCCAGGCATCTGTGTGACATGCAAAACTAAAGGCTGCATTTCCAATCCAAATCAGATCCAAGCCAAGCCTGTTTGCCAGAAGTGTTGTAATGCAAAGCTAAGCATTGTTATAAGTGCGAGTTAACCCCTTAAATCCTAAGGGACCATTCACAGGCTAACACTTCAATACTTCACCCCGTAATATCTTCAACAGCAGTCACTGAATAATTCAAGGTGTATTATGAATAATTGAAAACATAAAGATAAACAGCATCTGTTGGACGCCATCCGAGTTCCTTCTCCAGTGAGCCTGCAGGAGCTGAAACAAATGCAGTATTCCATACTGGTATGATAAACTCATACACACCAAAAGTACTAATTTAAAGGAATAGTATGAAGGGAAAATCATATTTACATGATTTTTAGAATTAATTAGATTAGATTCAACTTTATCGTTGTTGTACAGCCAGTGAATAGAGCTAATAAAATGCAGTTAGAATCTAACCATAAGTGCAAAATACAGCACTATTTACATCTAAAGTGCACAAAGTAACCAGGGGCAAGCGGTACCGAGGTGACAATATCAACAATTGTGGACATTCAACAAGCAGTGATTACCCTCCATGAGTCAACCTGTTAGTGGCAGCACCACTGGCAGACGGCTGCACGACACAGGACTACATGCACAAAGGTGACAACTGCCCTTAACACCACATTAACGTCGCTAAAAGACTGCAACAGAATGGCAGTTGGTCACCTTCGCTTTTGTCCTGGTGGAGCTGACCAATGAATCCGTGTGTGGAGGCACTGTGGTCAGCGCCAAGATGATCGGTTTCTTGTCATGCGCCACACGTCCAGAAGGCCTGGTGTCACTCCACCTTCACCCCTACCGCAAAATTTGCAGGAACCGTGTGAGAATATTCAAGCTGCATGGGATGGATTATCACAGGACACCATTAGAAACCTCTACAACTCCAAACATGCAAACATGGCAGCCCGATGCCATACTGAGAGACACTACTTCTTAGCACAATAAATATTGCCCATATCAGTCTAAATTTATCATCATTTATTGTTCCTGGTAACCTTTATCTTCCTTCCCTATAGCACTGCAATCCCACACTTCCTTCTGGGTGCCACTGTTCTTTCGACAATGAGTGTATATAGTTATTCTAAACTGGAGCTGTTAGGTTAACAGTGCTAACCAACCCTTTAAACCAACTGCCAGCTCAGTTGTTTCCAAAAACGCATGCCAACATCTTCTACCTTTATCAAACTGGTTTGTGTGACTTGTTAGCAATGGTAGCCAAGTTCTAAACTAAAGTAGAAAACCATATAAATTTGTTTTTTCAGTGAATCCAACAGAACTGGAGCGATGTCTGTGATCCCAAAGCCGACCTGACTTATGGACTTTTGGCTGAATGCTATCAAACCCTCACAGCAATGTTCAAATCTATAGTAAGGCTTTACTTGTAGAAGTAGAAGATTGCAGAAGAAACTGTGGATGTCTACAAACATCTGGGCAATGCAATTCACTGCTGGGATACTGCTGTGTTGTTTGTTTGTTTGTTTGTTTGTTCGCATACTAATCAGCAAACTGCACGGTGCATGGTTTTGCATTCAGCTAACGTCATGGCCTAACGTTCCAGTTCAAAAAACCTGCAGGAACACAGATTCGGGTTTGAACGGCAGGGCTCTTATACTGGGATTCCAAAAGCATCATGATGTTTTATGCCTTTAAACCCAGTGAACCTCCCAGAACAATTTCCTGTGCAGGTAGTGGCATTTACTTTTCTGGACTAACTACTTCCAAGTGGATACAAACGAGGACACAGAGTTGCGTTGGAGTCCAAGAAAACATCTCGGCTAACTTTGCACTCTCTCCTACCATTGGGTCATAATCTTTTATGGCATGGCAAACTATGCTAAAAGAAGGGAATGTACAGAAGTTCATGTGGAACTAAGTACATGCAACAGCAGCACCTCCACACAGAGGTTCAAGGAAGCTGGACTGGTTTCCCCACTGGATTTAAAACCGCAATTGCCCTTGCCTGACCCTTGACCACTGCAGCTCCTGCTGTAATTAAAACCTACTGTTAAGCTCTACCAGCCGACTCTGCAGGAATCCCTTAGTCAAACGCCATACATGCTCTAACCTGAGCTCAACCAAGTCAATAAAGAGTCTTTGCACAGACAGTGCAGCCTGCTTCTTATCACTGAAGGAAGACGAATCAAAGGGACAGGAAAGAGCACTGGAAGCATTTCATGTACAAACAAACTCCAGATTAGAAACACTGTCATGAGAAGCCAGCCTATAGAAGAGGAAGCGGCATGACTGCTATTTTTAATTGAAGCTAGAAGTTTGCTTCCATGCTTAAACTTTGCTCTACTCTAAACTCAAATGCTCCACTACCCAACAGCAGGAAATATACAGTTAACATCACATCACACAAACTGCATTTCAGGACACAGGACTAGATTCTCTCTTCTTCCACCTCAGATATTCGATCCATTATTTACACATTGGCCCGATACCTGATATCAGAACAGTACAATCGGTACTTAGAAGTCAATGTCACCACCAGTAATGACTAAAGAATGATGCAATTTGTTTTTGGTTAAAAGCGCTTCCGTGTTTAAGGTGGTAGTATCTTTAGGCTCCTGCAGATGGTGCTGCACTAGGATGATGGAGCTATAAATACCTGCGTGGTGTGAGTGACGGGATTCATAGACTGAGAAGAGGTGGTACAGTGCAGTGTATGTCTCGTTCCAAGTGTGGTAAATGGGTCCAAAGCAGATGTTAATGATTGATGATATATGATCCAGAAACTTGTCCAGTCCATGTAAATCCAATCACAGCTGTAATTGGTGCTCATGGAGGTATTGCACACTATTGGGTACGTTTCAGTCACAGGGGATTCATTTTTTGTGGAAGTGGAAGCTAGTTTTTAAAAAATCCAACCTATACATATATATAATCACACTCCCTCCTTCTAAAGCCACTCCCCCCAAAACACATGAACCCACATGGTCAGTGACCAGTGTAAGGAAGCACTTTGACATTTGTTTCTGGCTGGTAGCTGCTGGGGATCGACATTGACAGTAAATGCATCACTGCAGAGAAGATGGGCCAGATTTCTTGCTATTGTTGCTCAAAAAGGACCACACAGTACAAGCAGTGTGCTTCTTATATGAGGCAACAACCACATCATAATGCTTCCACAATGAAGATGTGCCAGACTTAACAGGAACTTCGAGAGTTCCTCTTTAACATGCTTCCTTTTTATTTCATCCACAGTAATTAGCTATTAATACTGGCTATAAGCTTAGACAAGAAAGATAGATAGATAGATAGATAGATAGATAGATAGATAGATAGATAGACAGATAGTAAAACAGACAGACAGACATGCACATAGACAAACACACAGACAGATAGACAGTCAGACATGGACATAGTCAAACACATAGACAGACAGACAAGCTGACGGACACATAGACAAACACATAGACAAACACATAGACAAACACATAGACAAACACATAGACAGATAGACACATAGACAAACACATAGACAGACAGATTGACAGACAGACAGACAGGCACAAATGCATAGACAGACGGACACGCACAGATTAATACATAGATGCATAGACAGACAGACAGAGAGACAGAGAGCCAGGCAAGGCCAGCCTCTAATGACCCCTTGAGAGTGTTTTTCTAGTAGAGGCCCCCCAATTGGACAACCATGAACTAAAACAGGAAGTCCTGACCTGGTCAAGGAAGACAGCAAAAGGGAGACGAAGGAAGTATGTGTGTGAGAGTGTGTGTGTGTGTGTGTGTGTGTGTGTTGTGTGTGGGGACTCACAAAGGATTCAACAGGCATGTGTGTGGGACGGATCCTTGTTTGGCATGCATTTGAGCATTCCTATCCCAATACCCTCCTCTCGGCAGATTTCACATTTCATGACATGAAAATACAAGAACGCAGCACCTTCCCAAGAAACGCTGTCCGGAGCCAAACAGCAGTGCATGTCAGACTGAAAATGAAGCTGTCCTCTCTCTCCTCGGCTTTATGGCACTGGAAATTCTTTAGAAGCCTAGAGAAGAGTTCCTCAGACCTTCCTTTTTTTCGCTAGCTGGTAGAAGTTCAGGCTCTTTGTCATTCCCTTAAATGCTGCCAAGTTCAGAAGTCAGGCCCTAAAATACGGCCTTGGTGCTGAGCAAGTGAACCCCGTTTCCTTTTTCCTGGTTGAGCAGGGACAGCGCAGGCCATGGTTTTGAAAGCCATGAACTCAGCTGCATACTTTTTCCAGATGCGGACTACTGGCATAGCGGTGCGAGAAGCACCAGACAGAGCCGTAATAGTTTTCTCCTCCTCCCTCTCTGTCGTCTTCCTCTTTTAATCCCATGCTGTCTTCATTATCCTATTAAGATCAAGTGCATGCCTATGGCTGGAGAGAAATGTGGAAGTGTATAATATAGCCTGAAATGTTCCATTAACAACATTTGGGCCAAGCTATGCATAGCCGGCTTGGAGGAATTCCACGGCTTTGAAACGATGCAGATTCATATTAGGCCAGCGTGCTCCAGTTAATGGCTTTGAATTTCAACAAGCAGGCCAGGGGGCAACTAGATTTTCAGGGGTATGATGAGCATACTAATGGAGCTGGAGCACAGGCACCAGAGGGCAAAGAAGACACTGGTACGAGCTAATGAAAATGCGTCTGCAGTAATAGCATCTTTAGGAATGAATGAACTCGTGCACCATTGTTATGCAAATGCAGGCGCATCTGGATGGGACGGCCACATTGATGTAATTTGGTGGGTAATGCCTATGCCAGTTTTAATGGGGAATTCCACCAAATTTGTGAACTCTGAGATGAAAACAAAGAGCTCTTCTCATGTTGCATCTTCATTATTCTCTTTTATTCTCTATTCCATTTACAGTATTCCTAATTTATTTGCCCTTTAATTATTAAGTATTTGCTTCTCTTGGCATGTCTGGTCTGTTCAGTATGTTGCATGTAATGCATGTGTGCACTCACCAAGGCTAACGGTGACACCTACAACACAAGCATGGCTATTTCATTCATTATTCAGAACAGTCAGTGAGCCAACACGTGTGGTCTGGGTTATATATGTAATGCTGGCAATGGAAAAACAGCAATAAATCAATCAAACAATCAACCAAGTAAACACACACACACACACACACACACACAGACATTTTGTTGATTTTTACTTTTATGTGTTGTTATGATCAAATGAGCTCCTGTTTATGTTGTGTGAACATTTCATGAGGAATGTAACAGGAGTTATAGTCCAAAATCACCTGGAAAAACGACTGTTTCCATTGACTTGCATTAGAATTAAATGAAGTAGTTGCCATTATGGATGTACTTGTTTACTTGGTGTACAGGTTCTGTGAGCGTTATTGTGCCTTTCTCTTCTCGACGCCAACCTGAACTGAACCGTGATGGTGTGAGCGAGCGCAGCATAATGCATGTTGCAGGTCACATTTATTGTAGAAATAAGGAGAAAAAGTGAACATCCGAATCCCCCCCCCCCCCCCAAAAAAAGTGAATACCGACCCAACGAACGAATACCCAAATACTCGGGTTCAGCCCTACTAAAAAAAAAAAAAAAAACTAAAAAACTAAAACTAAACGAAAAAAAGTAACTGGGCACTTATATATATACACAACTATTTAGCCAACAGCAGTTATAATAGTTATAACGAAGTTATAAGAAGTGTTTCAGGCAAAACTGTTTTAGAATGAGATACAGGGGCAGCCAATCAGGACAGAGATCATTTACATACATCAGTCTTAAAGGCACAGTACCAAAACAGCATGTTTAACTAAAAAAAAGTGTATACAGTATCCAGCGTGCCAGATTTCAATATGACTCAAACTGAGATTTTACTGGGGTATGGGGGTCCACAGCTGTAATCTCATGGGACGTCTGAATTTTATCATTAGAGGGGCTTTGGAGTAATCCTATCTGAGGCTATGCACGCTCCATATGATGTGTCTGCTCCCTCTGCATAAGGAAAACAGCATGTCTGTCATCATAAATCGCCTCCAGACACCAGAGAGCTGAGATTAAAGAGCTACAACAGTGATGAAGCTCAGGGTTGCCCTACTTTCCTTTCAGCCTCAAACTTATAAAGAGCTAATGCAACATACCCACACATGCATACGCATTAGTGTGCAATGGTGCTCTCTTTATTCACTGATATCCCTGGGAGGCTGAAGACGTTATGCTCCCCACCTCCAACCCTAGGCCACACATGTCTCCTATAAGGGCGCAGCATAAAACCAGCTTCATCTTCCACTACTGCTCATTTGGACTCACAGTAACCTGATACGGCAGTGCTACACAAGGAAGTCACTGTTTATTTTACAGTTTTATGGAATAAAATAGTAGCACAATTCACAACTGATACGGGGATTTTAAAGGGCAGGAACAGTGGATTCGACTCAAAGCAAACAATCATACAATAAATATACACACACACACACACACACATAAGTAAATGTGTGCACGCATATATATATATATATATATATATATATATATATATATATATATATATATATATATACACACACACACACATACGTGTGTATGTATGTATGTATGTATTCAGTGAGTTGTGATGCCCTCCATGAGTCACCATTGGCAGACGACTGCACATGCACGCAGACCGTTACAACGACTGGCCTTGAGGCCACATCAGCATTGTCAAAGACTGCAACGGTGTCGTGCCAGACTCTCATTGAGTGACTCAGAACGGCAGGACGTCAACTTATTGATGAGTCCCACTTTGTTTTGGTGGAGACGACCAACGAATCCGTGTGTGTAGGCACCGCAGACAGCACCAAGACGAACGGGTTATTGTTACGCGTCACACGTCCGGAAGGCCGGGTATCACTCCACCCGTACCGCAAAATCTGCAGAAACTGCGTGCGAATATTCAAGCTGCATGGGATGGATTATCACAGGACACCATTAGGACCCTCTACAACTGCATGCTGAGACATCTGGCATGTTGTGTTAGCCACACTGAGAGACACTACTTCTGTATATGTAGCTCAATAAAAATTGCTCATATCAGTCTAAATCAATCCATATCAATCCCACACTTCCTTCTGGGTGCAATTACTGATAATGAGTTAGCATAGTTAACTACCATGTAATTGACAGAAAAATTAGCCTACTGAACTCGAGCTCACTGGAGTCTGTCGGTGTCTGCTGGTCAAGCACAAGTACAGTAGCTGGATGTTCAGTTTTCCACCTGATTCATTCTTAAAAGGAAAAAATGTCACCATGCTGTATACAGGTACACTATTCCCTATTAGGCTGAACATACCAGAGCTGGAATGGTGTTGATTTCTCAAACAGTCAAATCACTTGACCGATAATATTAATAATAATAACAATAAGTAGAATATAAATCAGATACAGTAGTAGAAACAGTGTGTGGCACACTGCGCAATCACTAGGGAATCTGAAAGGCCCAACGTTGCTATGGCCGCTCTCAAAAAAATCTGAATGTTTGAATGGATAATTTGCCACAAACAGTTCTGCTCTCAGAATTAGTCACACCCCTAGGTCCCGGCTAGCTCAGGGCCAATCCATCAGGACAAGTGACAGGAGAGGTGGAGTGAATTGGTCCTGCCATTCAACACAGCAGAACACAGCTGGGGGGGAAAAAGGAAATCTCCACAGGCATTCCCCCATGAGTCAACCTGCTTCTAGTAGTGAAAGTGAAAAGAGAGTAAGAGTGGAATGAGTCACTGGAGGAAGGATAGGAGGAGAAGGTCCTATAAGACAAGAGGGATTTTGTCTGTGTAATAGCATGTTCCACCATGTTTTCTGCCTAATTTTAGGCTGCAGTTGAGATTCAGCAGGAAAACAAATTGTGGCTAGGAGGCATCATCTTTAATCAGCTTGAGATTTAGTAGCATTCTATCTGGTTAAAGTGCAGCAGGCCATTGTAATTAACATCTTACAATCTTACATTACATCCTGAGCCGAGGTTTCATATCGTAGGGTTACAGGCCTACAGCAAGGATAACGTAATAGCACACGCACTGAAATGTGATCAGGGTTACCAAACAAGTTATGCCCTGTCCCTGGGGAGGCGGCAAACGAACTATACCAACCTGAATCAGTAAAGAGAAGTGAAACCAGAGTTTCCCAAGCGGAATCCAAAAGAAGAACATGTGAAATATCGGTAATATTGAATGTCACTATATTATGTTTTGTGATACTGAATCCATGCTGAAAAACACAGTATTGCTTTTTATTGATAATAATAAATAGATAATAGTTCATTTTCTGTTGCGTTTACAACCCTCGATAGCCTATGCAGTCATTAGACTCTTCGATTCCAACATATACAAGCAGTGTAAGGGCACATCACTAATACACAAACCTATGCATATATCACTGCTGATCAAAGAAAAACAAGTACCTACAAAATGATAACTTTATAGGAGAGGGCAAAAACCTAATAGAATTTTAATGTAAGTCAAAGGAACCAGTCTTTTTTCCAAGCGATTTTGAGCCATTTGGTCCATTCATAATGAAATGTTCACACAATGTAAACACCAGCCGCTGTGTTCAAATGATGCATTAAAGTGAAAATCGACAAAAATATAGATACACGTTTTTCTCTGGACAATGATGATATGATGGTGTGCTTTTTATACTCTGACATAGTACTCCCCCAATTTTCCTAAAATTCTATTTTTAAAACATCGCGATTACAGTATCGCAATATATCATAAGGCCGCTACTGACAACCATGCCAGACCAAATAGAGGAGAAAATCAAACTCTCAAGCTCCACTCTTGCTTTAGATCTGAAACACTGTGCCACTGTGAGAAGACAACTCAAATGCTGTGGGTCTGAAAGGATGTGTAGCTGTTCAAGAAGCCGCTGCTCAAAAAAGTAAATAGACAACAAAGAAGGTTCAGGTGACTGACCACCTCAGAGTCCAGACCTCAGCATCACTGAACATGTTTGGGAACACCTGGATCATGAAGAGTAGAAAATGCAACCAACTTTTAAGACTGAACTGAAACCTGAAAACGAGCCACCTGAAAAGAACATGTGCTATAATAAAGGCAAAGGGCGGGCATATTAAACCCTGACACAGGCTTTTATATTTAGTTGAGGCTTCTGTTGATATTTTCTACTGAATATATGAGCTCAGTAAATGTCAGTCCAGTCGATGTCATTGATGTCATCTGGAGCATCTGAGAATGGTTAAGGTCCATGCAGTACAGCCTCTTCAGTTCACATACTCTTAAGCTCACCAGACAAAAAAATGAGTCCCCTGTGAATAAAACATACCTAATAGTGTGTAATACCTCCACAAGCACGAATAACAGCTGTGATTGGATTTGGCATGGACTGGACGAGTTTCTGGATGTAGGCCACATCAATGTTCAGACACTCTTGCATCAAAGAATTGGACAGTTGGGCCAGATTTGGTGGATGCCTTCCTTGGTGTTTTACTGGTTGCTCCAGGCAGCCCCACAGATCATCAAAGATTCAAACCTGGGGATTTTGCAGGCCAGTCCAGATGTGTGAATGCTCCTGAATGTTCATCATGCCAATCAGTCACATTTGCAGCTGTATGAACACCAGAACTGTCATCTTGGAATACAGGGATAGGAATGTTGTGTTCCTCTGAAAGATGATGAGCAAAAGGCAAAACCTGGTTGTCCAGCAGATCAGTGTAGACACTGTGTTTTCAAATTTACTGTCACCTCAACCAAAGAACCCATTTCCACATAATTAAAATGGCCCCAGAACATCACAGAGGGGACTCGTTTTTTGTGCGGTGAGCTTATTTTTTTGCCCAAAATTAAAAAATATATTGTTTTTCTTCATTTGGACCTTTGACTGATAAAGTTCTCAGGGAATGCTAGTCTCTTAGCTCACCACATGGCTATAACCTGAAAGCTGTCAACACAGCACCTTTAAAATCACTTTAGCCGGCCTCAATCTGACCACATGTGTCGGAATTACGCTCCAAAATACGAACCAATTTAGGAACAAAATGACACAGTTGGACTTTAAAGCTGCTACTCTTGTTATAACTTGGGTGTTGCCACATCACGAGTCAGGCCCAACATCTCCACAGCTACTGAATAACCAATCTTATCTCACCACTAGCCTTTTAATGTCAAGCGAAACATCATCGGAAAGACCACAACCCATCTGGGTAAAATTACAGGACCCGTGATTCGAATCCGTGAGCATAATGAACACGTTTCAGGACGGAAGCCTGTTATTGTGAGATAAAATGACAGGCCGCTTTGCGTGTTTACAAGCCTGTTGGTGTTTACATTCTGTGTTTAAGTCCGGTCAGCGCTTGAGCGATCGCTTAGCTGACAGAATGAATGCGCTTGCCTGAAAGACCGAGATAGCTCAGGCACACAGGGCCTCCACCTTGTGGTAGTCTTCCAGCGGGTCCTGTGGCCTCGTACGCCTGTGAAGCATTAACGCGTTATTGTTTTCAACACTGTTGCAACAAAACCTCTCGTGAAGTCAGCAGACCGGGGACTTGCCCAAACAGCAACTTTGCGTTGCAGCAATCCCTGCCAGCACCACACAGCCCGAGCTCAGCGGCCAGGCCTGTTACACCTCTTTACTCTGTGAAGTCAAAGCAAAACCTCAGCCGAGTGTGACTGAAAGCCACGGGTCTCAGAGTGCAAGTCAACTTCTGGTGGCAGTCTGCCGGAAGCCTTCGTTTTGAAGGGGGATTCAATGGAATTTTTCTGCATAATTCAATCGCTGAGATGTAAACAGTGATTCACTGTGGTTTGATGTGAAATGGTGCCTTGTGGAGAGATTGTGGAGAGAGTGGTGGTAATAGGGACCGGAGTATCTACCACACAGATTTAGCCTACATCACATATGTCCTACACAAAGTGATCCCTGAGCCTACAGGGTCCTCTATCCATAAACATCGCATGTAATAGCTTCCTGTAACTGTGCTTACATCTTATTAATTATGAACATTCAGTGGCCATGAAGTGAACACTGAGGGGCTGGGAATCCGCACCAGTGGAGGAGGGTTTACTACTATCTTACTACTTTAATACTTACTACATTCTCATCATCTTTCACTACAATGACTGACACTTTACTGAGACTTCATGTGTGATTTCAAACAAATATGACGTAAACACGTTAAGCCTGGTTGAATACACCTGTGAGCATTATAAGTCACTCTGTGATTGTGTGGCTAATTAACTTTCCAGGTAACTGTTGTGATGGCTGATTGATTCACACCCGCAAATTAGCCCATTTTTATCAGACGTTACAAAGATTTTGCAGAGGAGAAGTGCTGGGTTGCTGGTACAGTGAAGTGTAGTGCTGGTTTGGTGGTACGGTGAAGTGGAGTGCTGGGTTGCTGGTACAGTGAAGTGCAGTGCAGGGTTGCTGGTACAGTGAAGTGCAGTGCTGGTTTGGTGGTACGGTGAAGTGGAGTGCTGGGTTGCTGGTACAGTGAAGTGCAGTGCAGGGTTGCTGGTACAGTGAAGTGTAGTGCTGGTTTGGTGGTACGGTGAAGTGCAGTGCTGGGTTGCTGGTACAGTGAAGTGGAGTGCTGGTGGTACGGTGAAGTGCAGTGCTGGGTTGCTGGTACAGTGAAGTGCTGGTTTGGTGGTATGGAAAAGTGAAGTGCTGGTATGGTGGTTTGATGAAGAGAACTGCTGGTATGATGGTACGGTGAAGTGAAGTGCTGGTATGGCGGTATGGTGAAGTGCTGATATGGCAGTACTGTTAAGTTCTGGTATGAGGGTACAGTGAAGTGCTGTGCTGGTGTGGCAATGCAGTTAAGTGTTTATATGGTGGTGCAGTGAAGTATTGGTATTTTGTAATGTTGAAGCGCTGGTATGGTGTTACAGTAAACTGCTAATATGGTGGCATGGTCAAGTGCTGGTATGGTGGTACAGTGAAGTATAGTGCTGGTATAGAGGTACACTGAAGTGAAGTGCTGGTATGGTTGTATGGTTGAGCGCTGATATGGTGGCACAGTGAAGTTCTGGTATAGTGGCACGGTGAAATGAAGAGTTGATATGGCAGTATGTTTGAGTGCTGATAAGGTGGTACGGTGAGGTGCTGGTATGGCATTACAGTAATAAGCATCCCAGTAACAACTGATAGAAACACTGACAGATCATAACACTACACAAAAAGAGACTGGAATAGTGTTATCGATAGCTTGTATCAGTATATTGGTGGGAGGCATTTTAAGAATATCTGAACAGCATACCCCCCAACCACCCCAACGTAAACGATGTGATTACAGCTTTGGTGGAAACCATACCAACTTATTTCAGTCCACTTGGTCCTAGTAGGTTCTGCATTCAGGTCAGCGTGTTTGTTTTGAAGAGCTAATGGGGAGTGGAGTGGAAACTTCAGGCAACGATGGCGAAGGACAGTGGGTCACTGGGTGAGGTCAGTGTGAGAGGACCCTTCTGACCTGTTCACCAGTACATCATAAATAAGCACTGGTGCCAAAAGTGATTAGGTTTTCCAGGAATGTGGACAGTGATCATATATATTATATAATACATATATTGTATTAACCCAGAAAAAACTATCAGAGAGGAGACACAGCTGAGGAAGTATGGAGGAGGAGAAGCAGTGATCTCTGGTGTATATACTGTGGTCCTGAGCTGCTTAACCGCTGAAGAATAACAGTAGCACTGGCTGCACAGCCAGTCAGTCCACAAACCCATTTACTGTAAGCTTAGCTCATGTGTGAAAACCCCCCCAACACGGAGACGCTCTTACTTTTCAGGGCTTGAATGAGCGCCTTGCCGTCCTTGATGAGCTCCTTGATGAACTTGTTCGTTTTGTCCAGCTCCAGCTCGTGGGACTTGAGCCTCTCTCGGAACTGCGGACTGTCCAGATAGCAGTCGCTGAACTCCAAAGCGGGCAGTCCCATGTTTCCTCCTCCCGGTCCAAGTCCACAGCGCAAAAAAAACAAACTAGCAAAATCAGAAAGAGACAGACAGAGAGAGAGAGGGGGAGAGGGAGAGAGAGAGAGATCTGTCCTGTCGAAGCAATGAAGCTAAAATCACACGCGCCGCAGATCGCCCGTGTTAATCACATATCGACACGGCCGCGCTTTTGTGCGTAAACGCGCGCGCTGCTCTCAGCTAACAGCACAAACAACAGCGACAGCGACCCGACCGCATCCCACTGCGCTACAGCCCCGTGATTCTAGGGGGGTGATATGTGTGCGAGCAAAATATCTAAAGCGAGCCGAAACCTGTGCACCTCTCACGGCAACGTCACGCTGCTTCAGGAGGGGGTGGAGGATAGAGGAGGGAGGACGACTGAAGACAAAACGCCGTTACGGAGGAATCCTCTTCGCCCGGGCGGTTTAAACAGATCCACCCTCGGGCCGAGTCCCAAACTGCTTCTGTGCGGACTCTTCGACTGCGCGATGTGGGTGTGGAAGCTGTAATTCTATGGCACGCGCAGTGCACTACGAAGGGAGCAGGGAGCCGTTTGGGACGCGCCTTGTCACGCTCTTCCCGCGCCAACCTACCACGAAGCGGATGATCCGATGATTGACGTCGCCCGCAGCCAATAGCGGAGCGGGATTCCGCAACCCACCGCGTGATGGGCGCGTCGATGGGAGCCAAACAAAGGGTTTGATTGGCCGAGAGCGGTGACGTTACACCGAAGCGGGGATTTCGTCTCTTCTGGAAGGGGGAGTAACTGAGGCCACTGAAAAACGTACGAAAATTTGCTTTTTTTGTACGTGTTCCTTTTCCCAACTTCATTAAGTTCAGGTTTTATTAGCCTTTCAGTTTAGCCCCAAACGCAAGTCTTGGTCTGTCGTCACATTTAGCTACTTACGCTTACATACATTTGTATTTACTAGACGATGGCATTTAGCGAATGTAGGCTAGACTAGTAAACACATTCAACACGGACACGCTCTGAGCTGCATTTTATAAGCCATTTCAGTCTAAATAATCCATCTTTATATAGTTAATTTCGAGAATATTAAAGGACCAATATGTAAGACAACATCAGCCTTTATTTAAAAGATTTTTAGTTTATAGCATTCCATAATTAACTAAAATTATCATCAGAGTTTAGTGAAATAAATTTTAAAGTTATGAACTTAGCATGCTAACCAGCTAACCCTGGTGTTACATATTTACATTCACATTTATGGCATTTAGCAGACGCTCTTATCCAGAGCGACCTACAACCGTGCTTAGCGTTCTGTCGGATAATGTTTCCCAGCTAGTATAAGAAGGTTAGGAGTCTAAAACTCACCCTGAGCTCAGACACTGCCCGAACAAGGGCCAGTGCTGCTACCTAGAGAGAACAATACACAGATATATATAGCATAAGTGCACTACATGGGAACCCTACCCAGTGCAAAACAAAGTATTTCAACATACACAACTGCAAGTGCAACAACAAGGTATTTCAGCATACACAACTATAAGTGCTCACTCATTTAAGTGCTTTACAAAGAGATGGGTCTTCAGCCTGTGCTTGAAGACTGCGAGAGACTCAGCTGTTCGGACAGCCAGTGGGAGTTCATTCCACCATCTGGGAGCCAGGACAGAGAAGAGTCTGAACGCTTGTCTTCCATGCGTTTTCAGGGATGGCGGATCGAGACGAGCTGTACTTGAAGCTCGAAGGGCTCGAGGTACAGATAGACTCTTAACCATTGCCATAAGGTAGGGAGGGGCTGGTCCGTTCTTGGCTTTGTAGGCCAGCAACAGAGTTTTAAATCTGATGCGGGCAGCTACAGGAAGCCAGTGAAGCGAGCGCAGCAGTGGAGTCACGTGGGTGAACTTGGGAAGATTGAAGACGAGTCGAGCTGCTGCATTCTGGACCAGTTGCAAGGGCCTGATGGCCCGTAGAGGAAGGCCAGCAAGGAGCGAGTTGCAGCAGTCTAGCCTTGAAATGACCAGAGACTGGACAAGCAGCTGGGTGGCCTCCTGAGAGAGGAAGGGTCGTATCCTGTTTTGATTTTGGCATTTATGGCATTTGTGTCCTTTTATGTACCAATAAATTGTAAATGACCATTTTCATTTTAGAATTAAACTCATTTTTGTTACTGTGCCTTAAAGGCTGATAAATATATAGTAACGAGCTCTGTTCTAATTGACTGTCCTGTATCGTGCCATCTTCATATATTTTGGACATATTACAGAAGCAATATGTAAGATGACATAATTTTACGTTAAAGGTTTTTGTTACTGTGGCTTTAAGCCTGATAAATATGGAAATTAACTCTAAGTTCTAATTTGTTGTCCTGTATTGTCCTGCAGTCCAGGCTGAAACACTCTCTTATCTTAGGCTAGTTAAAATTGTTTTGTGATTTTTAATTTTTTTTTTATTAAATATGGAAATGAGCTTTGTTTTAATTGGCTGTCCTGTTTTGTGCCTCTTTTAAAAAGCAGTCCAGGCTGAAACACTCTTTATACCTACATTAAAATTTAACTCAAAATTCTGTATTTTTAATGGCAAATAGTGTAAACAGTAAATATCTTAAGCTAGGCTAGAGAAATATCTTAAGCTAGGCTAGTCACATTTAACCTGGACACATTCCGAGAAACATTAAATAAGCTAATTTAATCTAAATAACACAGCTTGAATTTTTTATTTCTATTTTAGATTTTAGTTAATATTGCTCCTGTATTGTGATTCCTTCAAAAAGCAGTCCAGGCTGAAACACTCATTAAAACTCGTCAACTTTACTCGTTTAAACAGACAAACAGGACATTCACATGTAGATCTGGGGGGTGTTTGATCTTTAAAGACGATAGCAGTTTGAGGTGTTTTTAGCCAATGCGTACTCATTAGTTTAATTCTATGAGCCAATTAGAAGTAAGATAACATCACCTTGTGGGTGGCACACTGGGTAGCGTTGTCGCCTCACCTCAAGAAAGGTCCGAGTTTGATTCAGGAGACTAGGGCCCCTTCTGTGTGGAGTCTGCATTGTTTTCCTCCATGTGCTCTAGTTTCCGTCCACAGTCCAAAGACATGTGGCCTGGTGGACTGGAGGTGCTAAGTTGCGCCACTGGTGTGATGTCTGTATGTCTGTGTATCTACCCTGTGAAAGACTGGCAGCCTGTCAAGGATATTTCCTGACTTTCGCCCAGCAAGCACTGGGATAGGCTCCAGCACCTCCCATGACCCAGAGGGATAAGCAGCTTAGAATATGACTGAATGAATGAATAACATCAACGTCATTAATATCTTCTAGAAAATAAATAAAGTTGTCATTTATATCTATATATCATCATTGTCCGAAGAAAAATTAAAAATCTCCAAAATGGCAACGGGATAATTATAATGTAAGTCAATGGAACCAAACTGTTTTCCAAGCAACTGTGGGCCACTTCTGTTGGTCTGTTGATCATGAAATTTACACACACTGTAAACAGCAGCTGCTGTATTTAAATGATGCATAAAACTAAAACTGACAAAAATGGAGAAACATGTTTTGATGACAGTGATGATATGCTGCAGTGAACAAGGTTGAAGGCCATTTCCATGTTCTGCTACATGCAGTTCTACGGTTTACATAACTGTCTATAAAAGTACGCAGGCTTATTTTTACTTTCCAGATGCCAGGCGAGTGAAGCAGGTGGCGGATAGAGTTGAGGCAATGGTCTGAAACATGCACAGGTGGCTAAAGCTAAACTGCATTTGTCTTATTCTGTTGGGTCTGTATAATAAACACACATTAATAATGAGGGAAATGAAATGCATCAGATGGCCCATGGCTCGTTTCTCTAAATGAACAATACTAATACAGAAGCTTCCTTTTTGCAATCCGAAAGCAGAACAGAGAGATAATGAACATCTCCTCATGTAGGTGTAAAAGGATTTATATTACTACACCTGGAGTCAGTCCAGAGTTGACCAGATGAGCATTTAGACAAACAATAAAGTTTCAGTTAAAGTATTATGTTGGCTTGAATACTGGGCTCTTTTTGGGCTCTGGAGATTCTACACCAATCAGAAGTGAATATTTGAAGCACCATTTGTTGAGCCATCACGCAGCAACTTTCACGTCCAGGTCTTAGCCTCTACTGCACTGGCTGAGGGTCTCATTACTTCAATAGATCTCCAAAAAACTGGAGTCCAAGAAACTACTCAGTTATCATTCTAGCTGTTTCCTTGTGATGAGAAAGAGAAGAGTAGATGTCTGCAGACTTACTGCCAAAGCCAAACTGGCCCTTTGCATATACTCTAATATAGTCTGTGGATCTTTAGGGTGTTTCTTTCTTGCTATGAAGCCACGTCTTCGTGTTTCAGTTATCAGGTTTGTCCATCAGAAAAGGGCTGAAGAGGATAGCTAGCTATCTAGGTAAGGCAGAGCTAAGGCTAGCCGTAATCATTTTAGCAGGGCTGCACATAAACCAGCTAACAACCAGAACATGAAGATGTGGGTTCATAACAAGAAACACTCTATAAAACACACAGTCTAGTCAGGGGTTTCCACAAAGGGCCAGTTTGGCTTTTGCCAGTGGGAGCTAACGTTAGCTAGGTTCACTAGCTATAGCTAACTAACATTAGAGCCCACTGCCACCAAACTTTGTTTTTCCTCATTGGTGTAAGAATTATAACTAAGTTTATCAGCTCCAGTCATTTCCTCTGCTCAGCACAGTGAAAGATCTAGAATGATAACTGAGTAGTTTTCTGGACTTGATTTAATCTACAATGAACAGAGAACTGCAGCATGTTGAATAGACAAACCTCAGCCGGTCAGTAGAGGTTTGGACCTGGATGTGTTAACAAGCAGATTGGAGTGAAAGAATTAACCCCTTTGTATCCCACAGTGGTGCTGAATAAACAAGAAAGCAACTGTGAAAAGGTTTACAGTTCTGTGGTTGTTATTGTGTCTTTTGTGCCGGCGCCAACCTGAACTGAAGGATGACTGTCTAAGTGCGTGAAACACCTACCCAACAAACAAATGTTTGAATACCCTTGATGCTATTATATCTGCAGCTGCAGCGGTGTGCGGAGTAAGCCCTGGCCGAGCACCACAGCTCTTCAGGAAAGTGACTCGGAAAGTTAGACAAGCCATGTCAAACATTTGCAACAGTTTCTGTCTATCCAAACAACCCTCATGGTAAAGGTCCCATCCATAACTATCCCTTAGACACAGTCATAATTACCCCTGGAGAATGTTTTAGCTGGGGTGTGCTGGGGGTTACAGTATATGGCCAAGTCCAGTGAGTCACGATCAGAGAATGTATTACCACTGCTCCGCAGCCAGAGCCAGAATCGCTTTCTCTCTCTAGCATCATCTTTGACCAGAGTGTCTCAGGCAGCTTGATCCAGCTCCAGCAACGAGAGAGCCGGCCTGAGGCGCATGAGGCCTCTGTGTGGCCGGCTCTCTCATTGCTGGAGCTGTGACAGCGGTACTTAGCTTGGACTAGAGGAGGAAAGAGGAGGGCAAGACAGCAAGGAGGACACGCTGGGGGCTATTTTCCTGACAGTGATGTTAAACTGTATGAAAGTCTCAGGGACCTGTAACTTATGTGTCACGGACATATCATAATCATTCCGATAATAATTCCAGTCTTTTTTCTGGTTTATATAGATTCCTTTTTTTAGATACATTAGGTGCATTGTAAGCATGAAAACTTTACAACGGAGGTATTACTGAGCAAGTTATGGCACGTACTGAATAATAAGTCCTAATATAAATTTCTATTTCACTAGAACACTAGAACAAGCTGTTGTGGCGCGCCTGGCTTTATTACTTTATTAGAAGGGTGAGTGTAACAACACCACAGTGCTGAGTGTCGTCTGTTAGATGAAGGCTTATTTGAGCAGCTACTGCCATTATAAATAATGCAGATCTCGTTATGAGTAATGAATGTGTCATGCGGAGTAATTTACTGTTTTATTAAAGTGTATTTACTGCAATAAAAACAAGCTAATTTACTGTTATTATTGTACTTAATGACAACCTGTAGCTGCAAACTGTAACCAGAGAGAGAGAGAGAGAGAGAGAAACATAGCCAAAGAAACAGAGATAGAAAGATAGCCTGAGAGAGAAAAAGAAGAGAAAAAGACAGAGAGAGAGAGACAGACAACAAGAGGTAGAAAGATAGCCAGTGTAGAAAGCATGAGAGATGAACAGAGAAGCAGGGAGAGTGGGAAAACCATAGAGAGAGAGAAGGAGAGAGAAACGATGGGAGAAAACAGAGAAAGGAAGATAGGAGAAAAAGAAAGACGAGAGAGGAGAGAAAGGAAGAGAGAAGAGAAAGAAAGAGATGAGAGGAGAGAAAGGAAGAGAGGATAGAGGGACAAAGGAAGGGAGAAGAAAGAATTAAAAGAGAAAGGATGGGAAAAACAGAGTGAGAGAGGCAGGAAGAATAGGAGAAAACAGAGAAAGGAAGATAGGAGAGAATGAAAGACGTGAGAGGGGAGAGAAAGGAAGAGAGAGGAGAGACAGACAAAGGAAGAGAGAAGAAAGAGAGGAGAGAAAGAAAGGAAGAGAAGAGAGAGAAAGGTAGAGAGAAGAGAGATAGAAAGGAAGAGAGAAGAAGAGAGCAAGAGAGAAACAGAAAAAAAAGAGAGAGAGAGAGAGAGAGAGAGAAAACAGGATATAGAAGTGAGAAGAAAGAAGAAGACAAAGAAAAATAATAACACACAGGGAGAGATAGTAGAACTTGCTCTGTCTGCATAAATGACTCTAGTTACAGCCTGTGGGGAGTTACTATCCCAGTAATGAATGTGCAGAATTCCCCTGGTGTAAATTTCACTGATCCCTGCAATACCAGCTCCTGGGCATGAGTCCTATATGTCTGAAGGGAAATAGCCACCTGCCTGATCCGAAGCATTTCCTGACTGGAGACAGGTTGGTCTGCAATGGTTACCAACACTGCATCCCAGGATCCCTTCTCAGGCATGTACCACCAGTATTAACCTATCCCACTGCTCCAGCATCAGCGTTAGGTTAGCAGAGAAAGTGGGTGGTTGTGATGGTGGGGGGATCTGTCACTCAGTGTCTTTTAGACTATGGTAATGCAACCTGTATACAGTCAATGCACACTTTACTGGAAACACCTCCCCTGTATGTTCCACTGTGTTGGTGTACAATTATGACTGTAGCCCAGTAGTCAACAACACTGGCTCTGGAGATCTACCTATCTGTGAAATCCAGTTCCAATCTCATTGTGCCACAGCTGGTCCAGCCACAACTACTCCTTCAGAAGTTCTCAGTGTTAGGTAAGAGGAGGAGCAACATGCTACATGGAGGTTGGCACTAATCTACTCTGCAGGAAAGTAGATTTCTAGGAAGAGGGTTGGTGACCACTGCTGTAGTCTGTCTGCTGCCCTCTTCTAACTCGTTCATCGTTGGTCACTTATAATTCCTGTGGTGGTTCATTCTCATTGAAGCATTGACATGGTAGTGCGTACATCTGTGGTCAGAAATCGACCACTGATGAGGTACTAGAGGATGACTAACACAAACTGTGCAGATGGCCTCCAGTTGCTAACTGCACACCAGCAATGTGGAGCTACAAGGGAGGTGTTTCTAATAAAATGGCCATTATATATAAAGAATTGCTGCTGTAAATTCACAGGAGATACACCGGAACAATATACTGTATTCCTTATACCACAATCTCCAACATTTCAGAGACGTGTCAGGTGGTCTGATGTGAGATGCTGCTTCCTAAAGAAGCTCACTGAATCAGAATTGTTCACAGTGGTGGTGATAGGAACCAGATGTCTGAAGTGTTCAGTGCCTCCAGTAGCTAAAGCTTAGAACATTATTACATGAAACAGATATAAAGCACTGCCTGATGTCCTAGACATACATATTTTAAGATAAAGTTTTGACCTAAAATATGACACGTTTATGGTGGGGAGGTACATGCCAGGGTTTTATATAGACAAATGGTCCCCAAATATTGTTTGACATTCATCAACATTACATAAATAAACCCAGAAGACTGAATAGGTAGGGTGTTCATCTTCAATGCTACTTATCCTTCTGGGTCATTGGGGGTGCTGGAGCCTATCCCAAGGCAAGAAACAGCCTGGACAGGCCACCAGTCCATCAAAGGGCAGTGCATAGACATACCCAGACGCCCCAGCCAGGAATCGAACCCAGGCCCTTCTTGAGACAACAGTGCTATCCACTGTGCCACCCAGATGGGCTGTTTGATTATGTTTACATACTATGGATGCACCAATCTGATAATAGGATAGTATAATGATTATTATATTAACACACATGATCTGGATTGGGTGTCGGATAATTTAGGCCGATCCATCCAAGATTTTAAGCTAAATTGTTCTGGCCCACATTCCCCATTTTCATCCCACTTGCCGCACTGACTGATGGCACTTGGGTGGACCACTCCCGTTTGCAGGATGTTGGCTACATATGCACCAGATTAAGGCCACACATCTGTCAAAAGTAGGCAACTGTGCTGTATCTGTTTTGGGACAGGTGGGCCAATTGCATGTTTTAAATCTGTGGGTCACCTTTGGCTCACTGCAGATTCCCAGTGCTGACAATGGGCCAGCAGCTCCATAGCTTTGCGAGATACGGGCCATATCCGCTTGCTATCTGGGATAGGGTCGATCCATTCACTTTAATTCATTTGTGGCACATGCTATGGCATAGGCCAAACAAGAACAAAAACACTGAGTGAACCAAAAAGTCAGGTGAAGGTATTTAGTTTACCAGACTTAGTAAAGTAACATTTAACTCAATCCTGAAGTCCTTCCCACATGGTGAGGTATACGGTTTATTAACTCAACAACTGTATCAGATCAGTAGTGAGTATCAACCAATATGCAAAGCTTATCTATCATATCGGCAATGGAACTGAAAAAGCTGGATTGGTGCATCCCTATTACATTATTACTATTATTTACTATTATTACTATTATATACTATTATTTCATTAAAAAAAGTTGAACAAAATAATTGCCTACCTTGACATGGGCCCTAAAGGTGAGCTACTGCCAAGACAAACTCCTGATACAACCAATAAAATGCATTCTAATTCGGATATGGTTTTGAGGACACAATAACTTGAACAGCACTGTCAGTGACCACTTACTGGCCTGCTTGGTCCCTAGCATGAGCTTTGGTGCCACCCAGTGGTCAAAGTCAAAACTCTGTTTAGCAGCATTTCTTTAAGCCATTGTAGGTTTTTCCAGGCAATGGATCTGCAACATCTTCTGTGCCAAAGGGAAGTTAATGAGGAAAACAGTTATCTACAGTAAACAATGTCAAATGCAGATGTGCTTCATAAATTACGGAAGGCGCATTTTGGCAAGGCTGTTGACCACATTCCTCCAGGTATCATAGGAAGGTTACTAAAATGCATGCATTATCCTGCCTGATTTTGGTCTATGGCTATCAATAGCCTATGTCAGACTTTGACACTCTGGTGGGAATATGTACATATTTCAGCAAGCTGCTCTTTAATATGCATCAGAATTCCTGGAAGAATTTCTGTGGGCTCAAATTCCAAATTCAAGGCCAAAGAGGAAGAGAAATTTATGAACACAGTGAATTCACTGAAGAGACGGAGAGCAATAAAATTTCCATATGGTGCCTTCCAGGCCTTGAGAGAGAGCTTAATGATTCCTTCAGTTGAATTTTATTCAGTATATTAATGTGTTTAAATTCTGCAAGGATTATGGTGCTTGTTTCATTTTTAAGGCCTAGATGGAAGCAAAAAGCTTAAATTCTTCAAATGCCAAAGTGGAAAATAAGCCAATCAGGAGATGTTTTTCTCTGTGATATCCAGGTACAGTTGCTAGGAAAACTAAGTGAACCTCTGTGTTAATGACTTCTCCAAGACCTAATTGGCAAAAGTGGCAGTTAAGGAGATGAGACTGGAAGTGTGGGTTTCACAGGTGCTAAAGGCAGCACACGAAAACTGGTTACTGACCAATCTGTCCATCTCAGGAAAGGTTAGTCTGAACCATGGCTTGATGCAAACAATTTTCAGAAGACTGCAGAGTATCTTATTGAGATGCATGAAGATGGAAAAGCTACACCTGCATTGCTAAAGAGCAGTCCATGGTTTACACACTTTATTAGTAATCAATGCAGAAATCCAGGTCAACTCCAAAGAGTTCACTTACTTTTTCCTGTAGCTGTAGTTATACCACAGATGCAGTGCTGAGAATGTAATACCTGCCCTGCCCTGTGGGG
Source organism: Semaprochilodus insignis (assembly GCA_034552555.1). Taxonomy (NCBI): domain Eukaryota; kingdom Metazoa; phylum Chordata; class Actinopteri; order Characiformes; family Prochilodontidae; genus Semaprochilodus; species Semaprochilodus insignis. The sequence goes on along the minus strand of CM067487.1, from coordinate 14,402,370 downwards.
GTCCTGACCATAGAAGAACAGGGTATACAAAGAAACAGATGGACTACAGTCTGTAACTGTTGAACTACAAAGTGCTCCTATATTGTTAGTGGAGCGGATACAATGGACAGTAAGTGTAGATACAAGGAGGTGGAGGTAATGAAGTGGCCGGTGGGGGCATATGCTAATATGTTCAACAGAAGCTTTAAGTAAAAGATGATATGTCTTTTAGAAGCTTCAAATGTATGTGTTTAGTGTACAATGACCAGAGAATCCGATATAGATGGTAGCAGAAGTTAGGATTATTAAAGAGTTGGGTTTTTATTTATGTTTAGACCAAGTGTAGCTGAAGGCCCCACTCTAATAGTCGTGGATCACATACACATGGAGATTAATAATCATTTGTATCAGCTGGGCAAGAAGGAAGCAGAACTTTGCAGAGATAAACCCTGTTAAAGACAGAGGTGGGAAGTCATTATGTCACCCTTCATTATATTTCATATCATTTAGAAAACAAGTTTCTTGTTTTCCCCTCATATTCCATCAAAACATGATGAGCCTTTTTTTTAACAGCAGACATTGTCACAAAGCAGCTTTACAGAGAATCCAGAGAATCCTAAGCCCCCAATGAGCAAGCCAAGGAAAAACTCCCTCAGAGCAAGAGGGGGAACCCTTGAGAGGAACCAGGACTCAATAGGGGAACCCATCCTCCAAAAGCAGCCTGTGATTGGACGTATTTAGATTAACCAGTGATAACCAAAGGCTACTGTTAGAGGCCTGTCAGAGTAACAACAAGAAATGGATCTAATAGCACTGATTTCATGACACCATTTTGCCAGCTGTCCGAATAGCGGAGGAGAGAAGAGAAGCCATTTCGAAACACTCGCTGATGCATCAGTGGATGCCACCCAGCAAGTCATTTATAGGTGTAAGAGTGATGTCACTCCAGACACGCCCACCTGTTTTATGTATTTTGTACTAGCTGTATAATAAAATATATGCAATGTGGAGTAGAAAACCACAGAAATGTGAATAGGCAGGCCTTGTGTAGCATGCTTTCAAATGATGTTGCAGATTTAGTGATGCTGAAAGGAATAAACCATCCTGTTTCCCCAACTTCTGGACATTTTCTCCATTCCTTCTGTTGCTTTCCTTCCTCGGGGGGGAGCAGCAGAAAGGGAGCAGGGAGGGACAGGAGCATCAGCAAGAGTTCCTGGATGCAGCCAGGAAGATCTAGAGTACTGTGTACCGCAGTACGTGTTACTGATTGCCTGTTAAAAATGTAATCTGTAATCTAATCCGAAGGATCGTTGAGGTAATGTAGCCTGACTCCCTACAGAGAAGTTCCCTAATCACTTCTGCACTCTCAACAGAGATGGGAGTAATATAGAGAAGTGATTAGGCCACAGGAGAAGTGATCTCAACCACGTCCTTGGCGTTGACCATATGCTGCAGATGTGTCTTATGTAACCATGTCATTTATTTAGGTTATGGTTGTAAGACACAGGAAGGACTGAGATGCCAGGATTAAGATGGGAGTGAAGGACAATAATCAGCTGCTGCTGACATTTCACACAGACTATAGAGATGCCTCAAACAGATGTGAACAGCAGAGCTAGTCCAGTGAAGAGGGCTGCTCTGTGAATTCATTGTGTCCATAAGACACATATGAACACCTTGGACAGGAGTTTGTACCATCTTTGAGCAGTTCTTAATAGCCAAAATTATGACTGCAACGATTAATCGACTCAGTTGACTAACTAATAAGGAAGTTTGTACCAGCTTTGAGCAGTTTTTAATAGCCAAAATTAGGGCTGCAGCAATTAATCGACTCAGTCGCCTAACAAGAATGGGAGTTTGTACCAGCTTTGAGCAGTTTTTAATAGCCAAAATTATGACTGCAACAATTAATCGACTCAGTCGACTAACTAGAATGGGAGTTTGTACCAGTTTTGAGCAGTTTTTAATAGCCAAAATTGGGGCTGCAACAATTAATCGACCCAGTCGACTAACTAGAATGGGAGTTTGTACCAGCCTTGAGCAATTTTTAATAGCCAAAATTGGGGCTGCAGTGACTAATTAATTTCAACTAAAGTGGAAGACAAAGTAAATTCACAACTAATTAAATAGTCAGTTAGTTAGTGACATCCTTTCCTCAATAGAGACCAGTGATTGGAAAAAGAGTGCAAAAGAGTGTAGACACACAGCAAAATGTACAGTTAAAATTTTTAATTTAAATGACATTTCTTTATTTTAATTTTTATTTATTTCTTTAAATGATTAATAGAAAACTTGTATTTTATTGTTACTGTTTACTGTTTTTGTTACTGTTTACTGTTTTATAGTTTACTGTTACTTTGCACATTCTTACTTCTAGATTTTGCCAGGAAAAAGATACTGAAAGTGAATTTATCTTTTGTATTAACAGGAAAGTTCCTTATTTATCTTCCCCAAATAGTTCCCACAAAGCTGGAAGCTACAACTGTAGGCTTCCAAGCTGTAAGGCTTGCATGCAGCTAATTGGCCACGAAAACCTGATAACCTGGATATGGAGAGGAGCAAATTCTTCACAGCAAACACAGCCAAGAGAGCATGAGTAACAGTGTTCTTTCTGGGACATCTGAAGAAACTATATATTACACATGTAATAATTACAAGTACATTTTACCTATATATATGTGCTTACATATATCTAAGTGAATCTTAGTGGTGTATCAAAATAGTACAGTTAAATACAATTAGCTCTAATTAAGGATATTTTAATAGCACTAATGATATACAGTATATTTAGCATACTAAGTACATAGTTATGCAAATATACGGTATGCCTGGGATATAAGGTACTTAGTCTTCCAACTTTCCCCTTATTTTTTGCATGCAGTTATTAACTACCACCAAAAATGAAAAAAGAAAAGAAAACCATAGCTTATCTAGTGCTGTCAAAGCTTCATATCTCATATACAGTATGTATTAAATTAAAAATAATTTTTTGGGGAAAATAAAAATAACAATATAAGAAATACTAAAATAAAATTCTATTACTACATACATTTAAATTTTACTGTAGTAACTGAATTACTGTAGTAATAGAATTACACTTACTTTATTTGAACATCATCATGTTATGCAAGCTCTGGACAGTAGAGGGACACCAAATGCTGCCTATGAGGACAACCACTGGCCTATGAGTCACTATCTAAACAACTGCATATATACATACACAGTATGTATATATGTAGTGTATATATGGTATACACTACCAGTCAAAAGTACCCAATTAAATGGATGTTGTTGGTTATCATAAAGATTCATACAGGTTTACTCTTAACGCTTCCAACTGATGAGATGTCTGAAATGATACGTATTCTGACATACCACATATACTCTAGATGTATCATAGTATATATTTATAGCAATATATATTTAGTTGTAACTTTTATCTCTCTTTTAGCACAGTGTAAAAGCTAGTTCCCCTTTCAGTTTAAAGAATATTCATGATGGACAGACCAATAGAATTGATCCAAAACTGCTTAGAAAAAAATCTTGTTATATCAGCCTCCACTGAAAGCTGTTTTTTTCCTCCTGTATAGTTCCATTTTGGAGGTTTTTAAGGTGGACTGCATAATTCCATGAGTGATATTTTATGGTTTCACTTCACTTTTATTCTAAAGTAACACATTAAGACAACAATTATATATATATCAGTGAATTCAAGTATGGTACCGTGATAAGATGTCACCTGTCCCGTCGTAAAATTTCCTCACTACGAAATATCCCACAGTCAACCGTCAGCGGTATTATAACAAAGTGGAAGCGATTGGGAATGACAGCAACTCAGCAACGAAGTTGTAGGCCGTGTAAAATGACAGAGCGGGGTCAGCGGATGGTTAGGTGCATAGTGCGCAGAGGTCGCCAACTTTCTGCAAAGTGAGTTGCTACAGACCTCCAAACTTCATGTGGCCTTCAGATTAGCTCAAGAACAGTGCATAGAGAGCTTCATGGAATGGGTTTTCATGGCCGAGCAGTTGCATCCAAGCCTTACATCACCAAGTGCAATGCAGATCGTCGAATGCAGTGGTGTAAAGCATGCCGCCTCTGGACTCTAGAGCAGTGGAAACGTGTTCTCTGGAGTGACGAATCACGCATCTCCGTCTGGCAATCTGATGGACAAGTCAGGAGAACAGTCTGACTCCATTGTGCCAAGTGTAAAGTGTGGTGGAAGGGGGATTATGATGTGTGGTTGTTTTTCAGGAGCGGGGCTCGGCCCCTTGGTTCCAGTGAAAGGAACTCTTAATGCTTCAGCATACCAAGAGATTTTGGACAGATTCATGCTCCCAACTTTGTGGGAAAAGTTTGGGGATGGCCCCTTCCTGTTCCAACATGACTGCACCACAGTACACAAAGCAAGGACCATAAAGACATGGATGAGCAAGTTTGGTGTGGAAGTACTGACCTCAGCCTGATAGAACACCTTTGGGATGCATTACAGCGCAGACTGCGAGCCAGGCCTTCTCGTCTAACATCAGTGTCTGACCTCACAAATGTGCTTCTGGAAGAATGGTCAAAAATTCCCATAAACACATTCCTAAACCCTGTGGAAAGTCTTCCCAGAAGAGTTGAAGCTGTTATAGCTGCAAAGGATGGGCCACCATCATATTAAACCCCGCGGATTAAGAATGGGATGTCGCTCAAGTTCACGTGTGTGAAGGCAGAAGAGTGTATATATAAGGTGGATTATATCCATTAAATATAATTTAATTTCTAAAATAAAAGTATTGTACTAGAGTGTAGGTTGCTTCCACTGTGGAGTACAATACAGCATTGATGGAAAACCCATATTTATATTGATGTTGAGCTGTTATTTTGAGTTTTAGCCTAAACACACTCTTTTCCACCTCTCTATTTATCTCAGGGAGGCACATGCCAGGTGCTAGAGCCCTCACAGTAATCTGGCGACCCATATGAATGTTTTTTGGCTGTTCTAGATTAAAAGAGGTCATTTAAAGCTTGTTAAAGACATTTCCCTGTTTTATTTGACCCCATCAGCAAAGAGTCCTGGCATCACTGGCATATGAACCGTGGGAGGGTTGTGGGAGGTTGGACACGTCCCACCCAATACTGGAAACTAGCTACATTTGTCCCGCCCAAAAATTCTGGTGCATGGGTGGGGAGGGAGTGTAGCATATTTCACCAGCAAATCAAACAACCTTCCCATTTCAGGATCTTCTGTGTGCTGGGTGGCTCTTTTAGCTTTTGTTAAGGTTTGTGTTGACAACAACTGACCTGACACAAACACTATAGCCCTGAATGAAGTGATGAAGCTCTTTGCGCTACTTTACCTTATTGCACTTAAAGGCATTTAGCCTGTTTGTTTGGTGCTTCATTGGAGCTGCTCAACTGGGACTCAGATGCCAATGAAATCACCCACAAGGTATTCACTTCTGACATCACTGCAGAGCTCTCTCAGTGATGGGCTGCTTCATTCAAAGTCTATGTAAGAGAGTCATCGCAGGTCCTCTCTTCCTGCAGCTATCAGACTATATAAGACTGTATAACCAGCACTCCCAGTAAGCCAAACACACCGTACACACTGGAGTTAACTACTCATCCCAAAATGTGCAATACACAGACTCTATTTTACAGTTAGGGACAATATTCTATATGAGGGTGATATGTGGGACTAATAAAGGATTATCTTAAATGAGCTGGAGTATCTCTTTTGCTTTTCCACAGTGGAAATGTTGTACTATGTCACTATTTTGTGAGAAATAAAGAACTTTCTCACTGATAACCTGTCTGTCTGTTTCTCCAAACAATGTAGCGAAATTAAAATAAACAAATAAATAAATAAACAGTCTAGTCTAGTCTAGTCTAATGTTGTCTAGTTTAGTCAAGTCTAGTTTAGCGTAATCTAGTCTAGTCTAGTCTAGTGTAGTCTAATGTAGTGTAGTCTAGTTTAGTGTAATCTAGTCTAGTTTAGTGCAATCTAGTCTAGTCTAGTGTAGCCTCTGTTGCTGAAGCTTCTAGACCTTCATTAGAAAAGCATGTATGTAAAAGTGGAGAACTTGCGTAGGTCATTTACAGTTATGCCTCTATTCTGAGTCTAAATGGCTCCTTTCCCGAACACACACACACATGCACACACATGCTGAGCAGGCCAGTGTAAAATTAGAGCTGACGACGCCCCACTGGAATGGGCCCAGTGACGCTTCCACTGTCTCAGTGCGTACAAAAGCAGAGTCACTGGAGGACCGGAGTCACAAGTGCATCCACTTTACCCAGGAGAGACCGGCGGCCAGCAAAGCGTCCATCATTCAGTCCCCAGGGATTAAAAAAGCCTGCTCCAGACACAATGCGAGACTCACTGGGACTACTGTCACAGGTAAGCCTCCCAGACCCATTTGCACCCATCTGACAGGCATCATCTGACAGGCATCACCGCTCAGTGTTCTCCCAGCTCTGTCTGGCACCAGAGCGCCATTTCCAGTAACACAGTGTTTCTCTGCTACTGCTGCATGGAAACTTGCCTTCGTGTGGGAAGGCCTTGCATTCTGTCTGTGGCCTTTTTTTTTTCTTTCTTTCTCTCTCTTGCTCCTACTTTTCCAAGCCCTGGGGCCTGATGGCTTTCCAAGGCATTCTGGATGTGGAGTCTAACTTAAGGCTGGAAACGTGAATGATAAGAGGGAACCCTTTCATGCATCAAGCTGGCCAGTTTCAGGGTGAGCAGCCTTAAAAATGAGTTCAAGGAATGGGATTATCGTGACTTATTTCCATAATGAAACTAGATCACGCTGATGAGAGTTCCTCTTGGTGCAGTCTATTAGGCTTCCGATGGACTTGTGAACTCCTACTTCTTTAGAAATCTTTAATATCTGTATGAATATATTGTATTAGACCTTATCAGATCTCCATTTTGGCTGCTTGGGTGCTTGGCTGACACTCTTAACCAATGTGTGGAAAACTGCTGTGCTTTGTACACCTGACACACACGTCAATATTAGCACCCAAATAGCAACCAATAGTATCAGCATTCCTGGCATCAGAAACTAACCAGTGATGAATGGTAGGACAGTCTCTGAACATCTGGCATCTCAAAATTAATGAATTTATTCATTTCAATCAGTAAAAAAGCTTAATACTTGTTAATTACAGAATTCTAACACAATAATAAACTATATAATGGGGAAATAGAATCTTTAAATCTTTCCACTGGACAAAATATGTGTCCTTATCTTGTTTGTCCACTTTATTCATTTTTACATAACAGTTTTCCAAACTCTTCTTTATTCCTTAGACATAAGGTTATGCAACCTGTTGAATTCATACTCCAAACAACAGGGAGCAACACATCACCCTTATCGTAAGAAACACACAGTCCCTCCTCCTCAGTGTTAGCATTAACAGCTGGACTTCCCTCTCCAGGAGTGTCTCCAGTGGTGGAAAGCAGCTTCTATCACTTTCACATCACTTCTTTTGTTTACTACCAGAGGTGGACTCTTGCTGGGAGTGAGTAGTGGTGGTACCGCTGGCCATTTGGTCATTTGTAGTCTTACAAACGGCCAGTGACCAGTGAATGGAAGAAGAAGGTGTTTCTAATAAAGTAGACAGTGAGTGGAAGTAAAAAGTATGTGTTTCTGATAATGTGGCCAGTGAGAGGAAGTAGAAGGTGTTTGTAATAAAGTGCCAAGTGAGTGAAAACATAAGGTGGGTGTTTTTGACCAAACAACCAGTGAGTGGACATAGAAGGTGTTTCTAACAGTGACCACTGAGTGGCCAGTGCGTGGAAGCACAAATTTGATGTTTCTAGTAAAGTGGCCAGTATGTGGAAGTAAAAGGTGTTTCTGATGAAGTGGCCAGTATGTGGAGGTAGAAGGTGTGTGTAAGGATTAACCAACGGAGTTTGACGCATGCTGAGCTAAAATCAAAGCTAGGTTTAATGTACAGGTTGGCCGTGAAGCACAACAACAGAATCAGAGCAGACATAACCAAAGGGCAAAGACAAAGTCAGAAACCAGAAGTACAGGCAGAAGTCAAAAGCCAAGCAAACAATCCAACAAGCAAACAACACAAAGGGATAAACCAGAAGAAAAAACAAATAACAAAACAAAAAAAAGACCGGAGTAGCAAACAACAGAGAGAACCACTTAGTATGCATAGTGTGGCAATACTTTGCCATGTGAGTGAGAAAACCAGGGGTATATAAACAAACAGACTGACTACAGACAGGTGCGTGTACTTAGTACTCCAGGGATGACGATCTGGAAAACGGGACGTGATTGGGAGATGGCGGACCTGTGATGGTGATGTCATCGGGTGGTGGGTTATGGGTAATGGTGTCTGGGAGTAAGGAGTTGGAAGTAGAAGGTGTTTCAGATAAAATGGGCAGTAAGTGGAAGCATAACGTTGAAGTTTCTAATAAAGTGGCCAGTATGTGGAAGTAGTAGGTGTTTCCGATAAAGTGGCCAGTGAATAGAAGTAGAAGGTGTTTCTCATTAAGTGGCCAGTGGGTGGAAGCTGAAGATGTTTCTGATAAAGTGGCCAGTTAGTGGAAGTAGAAGGTAGGTGTTTCTAATAAATTGGCCAGTGAGTTAATGTATTTAGTAGGTGTTTCCAATAAAATGGCCAGGAGGTGGACACCAAATGTAGGTGTTTCTAATAAAGTGGCCAGTGAGTGAAGTAAAAGGTAGGTATGTGTGATGGGGTGGAGCCTGAGTGTATACCTACTGGGTAACTGGGTTGGAGCACTCAGGAAGTTACACTGGGTCACTGGGAAGTGCACACAGGAGGTGCTTTACTGAGTAGGCTGTAGAGAAGCTTCTCCAGACTGTGACCGGTGTAAAATCGAGCTGCGTATCATAAACAAGCTCTGTTTGGTTGCACGTGTAATTGCTCTGTGAGTCTCCACGCGAGGGGCCCGGCGTGCGTCATTTGAAATAGGCGGAGCGACGGCAGAGAAGTGGGCGTGTTTACTCGTAAAGCTGAATGGAACTAGCTGAAGCTCTGCGCTGACCGCACTGTTTCACCTCCAGGAAGGCTGGACTGGGCCGGATAGAGCTCAGGCCGGACCTGCGGACAAGATGACGGAGAGCCACGTTACCGTGCTTAATCTGGAGCCGAACCAGCCCGGGTCCAGCTCGCTGACCAGATTGCACTGCAAGAACGGGGGGCATCACCTGAGGATCCTGCCCAGCGGAGTGGTGGATGGCAGCAGGCAGCACAACGACGCGCACAGTAAGAAACATCGACACTGTTTTAGCGTCCAGCGGAAAGTCCTGTAGAGAGCATGCTCAGCTGAATTACAATCGATTACAAAAAAGAGTTGTTATTATTATTATTATTATTGTTGTTGTTGTTGTTGTTGTTGTTATTATTATTATAGGATAATTATGAATTAAATTATACTATTCATTCTATTATGTGTACTACTATAAAAATAAACAACAATCACTTTATGTTAGCGTTCTTCTTATTATTCTTATTTTTTATTATTATTATTATTATTAGTAGTAGTAGTAGTAGTAGAATTATCATAGTATTATTATCATCATTTTCAGTGTTATAATAATATTAAGTATTAGTAATAATATCAGTAGAATTAGAACTAGTAGTATTATCATCATGCTACTTAGAATCAGCAGTATCATCATCATGATTGTTGTTATTAATATTATTAATATTATTATTAATAGTAGTTGTAGTAGTAGTTGTAGTAGTAGTATCACCATCATTATTATTGTTATAATATTAAAAATAATTATGATTAGTATTAGTATAATTGGTAGCATTATCACTATTGTTATTATTGTTATAATCATTGTTATGATTATTAGTAGTAGTACTAGAAGTAGTAGTATCATCATCATAATTATTGTTTTAATAATAAATATTATTATAAGTAGTATTATTTTTAGCAGAATTAGAATTAGTAGTATCATCATCATAATTATTGTTTTAATAATAAATATTATTATAAGTAGTATTATTTTTAGCAGAATTAGAATTAGTAGTATCATCATCATTGTTATTATTATTATCATTAGTCGCAGCTGTAGTAGCAGTAGTAGTGGTAGTAAAAGCACTATCATCATTTGTATTATTATAATAATAATTATTATTATTAATATTAGTAGTAGTAGTGGAATTAGTAGTATCATCATTATTGCTATTATTACTGATATTGTTATTATTATTGTTTTGTATTAGTTTTAGTAGTGGTTGCTGTTGTTTACGTCTAGTGTTTAGGCTCACATATTTAGGAAGATAAAACACATTAGACGCTATTCATCAGAGTTTTATGGGTCTTTAATGTTTCTATGGTATATTAATGATAATAATTAATTATTTTATTAGAGCAAAGACCTGAAACCAGGCTGATAGCACTTCTCCACATTTCAGCTTTGACCTCTGATCATAACTTCTGTCTGTCTCTCTTTCCCTTACTGCAGCTGTTCTGAAGGTGAAAGCAGTGAGCGTAGGTGTGGTGGCCATCAAAGGCCATGAGACTGGACGTTACCTGGCCATGGACAAAAGTGGGAAACTTTATGGCTCGGTGAGTGTAGAGAATGAACACAGTCCTCAGTGTCAGACACACGATGTATGATCCATCCCGACCGGGTGGGTCTTTCACAACCAGCTAGCCAGCTAATTCCAGTAAGCATACCAGGCCTGTGAGTGATGCAGCCTACAGTGTTCAAACTTGTTTTAATGAGTTTGTGGTTCATTAACCCGCTGTGTTTCTGTGTTGTGCTGCAGTGCACGCTGAACGACGAGTGCTACTTCATTGAGAAGTATGAGGAGAACCACTACAACACGTACAGGTCACACAAGTATCAGCAGTTGGGCGACTGGTATGTGGGCATCAAGAAAAGTGGGCAGATGAAAAATGGCATGAAGACCCATAAAGGCCAGAATGCAGTTTTCTTCCTGCCCCTCCCGGTTCAGTGAGCTCCAGCATCCCTGCTCTATCAGAGATGGAGGTTACTAATGCAGTATGACCAGTGCAGTATGAGATATGACCAAGACTAAGAACCAACACACACTATTGATCTTCCTTCTAGAGGATATGAGGATATTTCTATTTTAATAATTTATTCTGTTTTTCTTTCTGTATATATGATGTATAGAAATGAATCTAAATGTTTTGTATAGAAATGCTGTATATTCATATTAAAGTATTTTGATATGAACGAGGCTGCCTTTGTTCAAAAGTCTGAAAGTAATAACAGATAAATAACACTATGACAGTATGCTTTGGGACTCCACACATCGTCATGACCTTATTTAACATGTATATACAGAACCTACACCCATCATCAAGGATGTGTGGGATTGCAGTGCTATTGGGAGGGAGGAAGAAGGTTACCAGGAACAATAAATGATGATAAATTTAGACTTATACGGGCAATATTTATTGAGCTACACATACAGAAGTAGTGTTTCTCAGTATGGCTGCCATGTTTGATAACACAACATGCCAGATGTCTCGGCATGGAGCTGTAGCGGTTCCTAATGGTGTCCTGAGATAATCCATCCCATGCAGCTTGAATATTCTCACACAGTTTCTGCAGATTCTGCGGTAGGGGTGGAGGTGGAGTCTGTGTTGGTCGTCTCCACCACGTTAAAAGCGGGACTCATCACTGAAGATGACCCGCTGCCATTCTGAGACACCCTATGACAGTCTGGCACTATACCATTGCAGTCTTTGGCGATGCTGACGGTGGTGTTAAGGGCAGTCATTGCAACGGTCTGTGTGCATGTAGTCCTGCATCATGCAGCCGTCTTCCAATGGTGCTAGCACTAACAGGATGACTCATGGAGGGCATTACTGCCCGCTGAATGTCCACAATCGTGGCTGTTGGGTCAATC